>CM069441.1:77972653-78304643 GCA_035610835.1 Ophiura sarsii | reverse complement strand
TATTCCGGGGCGGGGTCACTCTCCACCAAACAGCTAACCATGCTTGTCCAAGCTCCGTTGAAATGGGACCCTAAATGGGCGTATTATTACACCCCCGATCCCCAACTGTTCCCAAATGTAGGATTGCCATTACTTTCTATAGTATTTTCTCCCCGTGGACGTCATCTTGGATTTGCTACGCAGACTTGTCATCAGATGTGATGCAAGTACAGGAAAACCGACTCTACCAGTCGTGAAGAACTCGTAGGGTAAGCTGCTGTTGGTGTATTAATAGACCGGCCAAGACCGACCGTGGGCAAAATGCGTGATTACAAATGATGATCGGGTAACCAACACAACCAGTTCATCGATTTATCATGTTTGATATAGTGATTTTTATCTAGGCTAATTGGGGGTGGATTTTCAAAAAGTCAACTTACCTTTTTTCTAAGAAATATTTTTCATAGAAAAAGATAAATGATGTATTATTATAGGCTTACTACGTCGGGGCGGGGCTTTACCATCTGATTAATTTGCCATCACTGGTTTCGTGGCATTCTTTACATTTTGTTTTATTCCCTTTCTTCCCCTTTAGGTCTAAATTTTATTTTAATCACATGGAGATATGTCTGCGACCTGCGTTTGCTTGCGCGCTTACGCTCGTGTTTTGCCTCGGGTTTGCGTAACGCGGTTCTTGACCCATAGCGCGGGCCGTGTGCGTCTTTCCAGGCGTTGTTGTTGTTATTTTGCTCTGCATTCGCACACACGATCAATATCGCTGTGACTTTTCAAGAATATGTATCGCTGTTTCAACCGAAACGCCTCTTCTTCAAGCATCTTCCAACAATGATCGAACTTATCAAAAGCGTGTTACCGTTAAAATCAACTTTTGTGCCATAATTACGCACACACTTCAGGCATTTTAATAGATATCTCCCTGCATTTATTGTTACTCCACTTTGGGAGTAGCTGCTGGCTGGCCACACAACCCGGGAAGAAACTTGGCAACCTTTTCTCGATGACACGAGGTCACGCGCCGAATGAACGGACGACGCGTCTCGTCGCGTTTGGGCATCCTATCGACTCGCGTTCAGTGTGCGCGGTTCTGCAAGTCATCTGCAACATGAGCATTTGCCAACGCGTCGAGGTCGCGTTACTCAGCAACCAAGTTACCTACTACACGTCATATTTGGACACGTCACATTTGGACATCTCACGTTTGCGTTCGTCCGCTCACGTTCTCAGATTGTCTGTTTTACCAAAGTTTTACCAGCTTTTTTGGCTTCTGACGATAGTCAGGTTTTCGCAATCTTTATTGTGTTAAAGATGTCGTTCCATCAGTCGGAGAGTGATCATACTCGAGTGAAGAAGAAAAGGGAGTCTAAGGATAACGGAGTGCCCAAAGATGTCAACAAGTCTGCTGAGGACATCCAACAGTCGTGAGGGTTCCCCCGCGTAGCCGTATCCCCATCAGGATTAAAAGTAGCAGGTCCCTGAGCCTTGAACTTATCAACCAGTGAACCGGAGATTTACACCAGGTAGGTGTCAGTACTGTATTATTATTAAGAAATAACATCTTTCCTACGCAAACTTTTTTTCAAATGTTTATTATTCGATTTTACATCGGTGGGAAATCATATTGACTTTTTATTGTATTTTTTATTGTTTTATTTTCTGAACATGAGATTATTATGATACACGTTTGTCATTCAATATTTTAACCTGAGTGCTTATATTGTGTAATTTTTTCTTTCTGACCTTTTATGTGTTATTTTATATGAATGATATTTGATGTGCTTGCATGTTTGAGTTAGGAAATTGTAGGACTTGATAAATCACTCTTTTTTGTTATAATTTCAAACCTCCATGTCTATATTCGGGAGTTTTTTAAGGCCAATGCAATGGCCCCCCCTCCACTGCTTTTTGTAGATTGTGTTCAATACAGGGTGTATCAGAATGATCTTGAACCGTGTTTCTAAAATACATAAAAAATACAAAATGATTATTGTTTTAAATTTAAACACATGCAATATTGTTAATAAAGGTGAACATGTTTCCTACATTATATGTTAATTTCATTGAGATCTCTTTTTGTTCTCGTGTGTCAAGACTCAAAATCGATAAAAACGTGTTTGCAATTTGTTTGCTCAAAGAATTCACATACCTTGAAAAGCCATCTGATACACCCTGTATACCAAACCCACCTCTCCTCTCACAGATGTTTGATAGAGAAATTAAAACCCTGGAATTGTGGTTATTTTTATTTGTCAAAAAAGGGGTTTCATTAATATTTCGATCCTTGGTGTAAGATGTTCATGAATTAGACAAGTGTAAAGACTGTATGGTAGTACGGACTAAAACTGTACCATCATTTAAGGGAGGTTTCAACCCTTTTTGGCGCCAAATTATCAAGCACTGTAACATTTAAACTATAAATGTGATGGCTTAAACATTTTTAGTTTTGAAAATATTGACCAAAAAGTGCCAACAAATTGTATTTTATCTAAAAAATCACATTTTTTGGCACTTCAATATTTTCAAAACAAACAAATTTTAAGCCAACAAAAAAATGCGCTCCTAGAAAATTGACTTAGGGCCTACGATGATTTTGGTGAAATTTTGGAATTTGTAACCAAAAAACTGATTTTGTTAGGTTGTCTGAAAAAATTTGGCGCCAAAAAGTGATTTTTGGGCAAAAATGTAAAAATCACTATTTTTTTGTGAAATTTGATACCAAAAATGGATTCTACGACTAATTTCATTAAAACAATTGTATACTTTTATGTACATTACATTATTAGTTTAAAAGTTACAGTGCTTGATAAGTTACAGTGCTTGATAAATTTCATAAAAAAGGGTTGACACCTCCCAATTAATTGGATTGTTAGTTTCTTATTGGAAGTTTGAAAAACGGGATAATGTGACTTTTCATTATTCATTATTTGGATTTTTATCATTATTCATTATTAAATCAGAACCGATAGTTACCCATTGGTTCGTATATATATATTACATCTGAATTTACTCTTTTAAAACAATAAAGGACGTATTTTTATGTGTTGTTGAAAATGTCAAAAATATTGCACCGTCAATTACATTTAAAAATTTGAGTATACGTAATTCAAACATTTTCATCATTAACCATAGCCTAATACAGGCCTGGCCTAATAGTAATATGCCATGACACCACTGCCAATACAATCCCTTAAAGGCATATTATGTGATCTTTTCCAGAGAGCGCCCTCTATTCATTATTTTTTTTAGAAAGTAGATTTTCTTGCAGATTTACATTTCTGATCATAAATCATACATACATTCCAAGTTACAGAGCGATACGATTCCTAATTACCTCAAAATCATGGTTTTAGAGTGAATTTAGAGTGAAAATATAAACTGTCGGATTATCCGACAGTTTATTTTCACTCTAAAATCATGATTTTGAAGTAATTAAGAATCGTATCGCCCTGTAACTTGGAATGTATGTACGATCTATGATCAGAAATGTAAATCTGCAAGAAAATCTTTTTTCAATTTTTTTCGATGTTGAGGGCGTTCCCTGGAAAGATCACATAATATACCTTTAAAATCAACCAGGTACTCTCTAAATTTGAAAGATTAAAATTTAAATCTAAAAGATTAACTTTTTAATCTATTTCGGATTGTCCTGAAGGACAAATCTATTAGGATTAAAAAGTAATCTTTTCTTGGATTACTTTTTTTTAATCTTTAAAAAGATTACATCAATTATAATCAAATTGGATTAAAAACTATTCAGTTATGGATTAACTTTAAATCTCTTTTAGATTACCTCACACTTTGACAGCACTATATTAAAAAAAAATCCGTTATAATCAAATTGGATTAAAAACTAATCAGTTATGGATTAACTTTAAATCTCTTTTAGATTTTGTATTAGATTGGTTATTCTAATTTGTAAGTCGGGAAACACGAGGTCAAGAAAACCTGTATAACGGCTTTAAACATCGTGTTTATTACTTCATAAAAACAAATAATGTGCTTCTAATATACAGTATGAACAATCACTGCCTGCCATCAAGCAGTGACGTCTTGAATTCTTTTGGTTATATATGTACCTATACTATCCTACGAATCGACTTTCCATGGTGTTATTCATGTTAGTTGTGAGATGATTTTTGCCTAATTTAGACGCCGGCATTGTGAGACATGTTTTCCAAATAGTCTTTAATCAAATCTGATTGTAGATAAGTGTCTGCCATCTCCATGATCTGTGTCGCTTCGCTATGCTCCGTCGCGTCGCTTACCGAAAGAAAGATTTCGATTAAAAAAAATCAGTCTACACATTTTAAGTATTTTCATTGGTTGAAACTTTGTATACTTTCAAATGGATATTTCGATTACTTAAATGCGCGCGAATTTGTCGATTTGTAAACCGTTTCGGATTGAAAAATAGATTAAAAAAAATTGTAATCGCTCCATAGATTATTATTTTTAATCTCTCGAATTTATAAAGTAGAGATACCTGGTAGGCCTACTATTAGAGCCACTAAAAATGTAGATTTTTTATTCAAGTTTGTCAGAAAATGTAATTTTTGCACAAATAATGAAAGTTTTGATAAAACGGAAAGTTTAGATCGGGAGGAAAATGGGATTAATTTAGTTTAGTTTTATTTAGATTTCCATTAGCTGAATCTGAATCCTTTAACAAAATACATTCGTGCAGTATATATACGCGTCTTACACCAAGGCCAGGATAAACCATATCTTCGGCACTTAAGAATTGAAAATGTGAAATAGGCGTGAGGTTGTCAAATTCGATATTATACATTGGGTGACGTTGCACATTTTCCAAGAAATTTTTCCGGAAAAGGGGGGTTTGAATGGTTAAATTTAAAGAAAATATATGAATTTATGGGCCCAGTTTTTGGGTGACATTTTCGATGTTCATACAGGAGAGAGTTCCATCATGCAAAAAACCCTTATACAAGGTGTCCCAAACACTTTCGAGAAATGTGTTGAATTGTATACCAAACTTAGAGTCTTCAATGGGGGGAGGGGGGGGGGGGGGCATAAGAGGGGACAGGTCGGTGATCATGTGGCTTTTATTGTACAAATTGCCTGAACTAAACCAATTTTTTTCTGAATTTTCTGACAATTTAAGCTTATATTAAGTAATTTTTACATTTTAAAAATTTAACATTTGCGATTGTTGTTTTTTTGGGTGGGGGTGGGGGTGGGGGGGGGGGGGGGGTAACTGGGGTGGGGGGGGGGGGGTGGGGGTACTGCCGGTGATCAGAGGGCCAGGGGCAAGGGCATTATCGACTATTTTCTTGTTCATATTCATAGATTTTGTCATTTCATTTGGGGAGCACGTCTTCTGGCAAGGGAAATGTCAATGCAAACTTGTCCCATTTTTGAGGCCCTCAATTTAAAACGGGAGGTGAAAGGTTTGGGCCCTGGTTTGGTACCATATTGAACCACGTAACTTGCACTCAAGCCAGATGCATGCGTAGCTGTAAACACCTGCTGCACATTCCTCACATTCCATTAATGTATAGCAAAGAGCTTTCACTTATTTAATCATAGACGAAATGTAACCGTCTATGATTTAATTTATGTACGCAACATTGGCCAAGTAAAATGTTTAAAGTTTTGTACTAATGTACCTTTTTGTTGTTGTGAAAACGCCCCCCCCCACACCCCAATTTTCGGAAAACACCCCCTTTCCCATGATTGTGTAGAGCATTTTTTCGGGCCATTTTGGACTAAAATATCCTTGGTTATGAAGACATAAAACACAAAAGTAATTTGTAGATGATCCTTTGGCGTATTGGAAGCCAATGCAGTGATTTTAAAAGTGGTCCAGGTGAATGTTTTCGGTCGACTTTAAAAACAAGACATGCTGCCAAACTGCAGGCGAATGATGTATAAGTAGATGGTAAAAGAGAGAAGGCCATTACAAGACGAGACGTGAGAGTATCAATGAACGTACAGCATGTTGACATGTAGGTTGATCAATATATTTTCTGATTCTGCAGGTATTTCGTAAATGAAAAGTAACAGTTTTGCTGAAATTTGTGATGTGATAATATGGTAATTTGTGAATCAAAGAAGGTACCCAAATTCCTTACGGTCTTCACAGGTTGAATGTTTTCATTTCAAATAGAAAGAGTTAGGGGAGACGGGGGTTAGTAGGAACGTTTTTTTACAAAAACAGCTGTAGTTTACAAACAAGTTTTATTCAACAAACAGCAACTATACCAGTTTATAGGTACATATGTTGGCTACAAATGTAGCCCATAAAATTACTAAATTTATTTGTCGTTACTTAGATAATCCACATAAAACATGACCATGTCACGTGTTCCAACTTACCCCACCTCTGGGGTAAGTTGGAACATAGTATGGGGTAAGTTGGAAAAATGCTAAATTCGGTGGTAAATAGGCACTTCCTAACTTTATTACTGAATGTTAAAGAAACAATGTCTTTAATATGAGTTTTAGTCACAACAGGATTTCCAAGCGCTCTGACCCATAAGGTAGCACACCTCTAAATAGTTCCAGGCGAAAACTTGCAACTCTTATTGCGCAATACTTCTTATCAATACGCGTGATTAAAATAGTGATTTCTCGGGAACTACAGTGATTCAGCAGACGAGGTTGGTATCAAATTAAAGCTAACAATATGAATTTTAATGATAGATCATTCACAAATAATATTAACTATTTTTTGTTAATAAATAGTAGTCCTACTTTCACGGTGCACGGCCGTAAATCTTGCGAAAAATCAACTTGAAAAATGACCGTAGAGGGCTTAGATGCTCGAATGCTTAAAATCTAACGGTTATCCACGTATATTTTACAATTTTAATCATAAGCTTGCTAAAATAGCTAGAGTTTACTACCAAATTGAATGACTTTCTATGTGTAAATTTAAAAATAACCTTGCCAGAACATGGTTTAAATCTTCGGAAAATCTAATAGTACGTTGGCCTGCGTGTATAATGCGTCATAGTTTGGGGGCATAAATAGAAATTTATACATAGAAATTCTTTCAATTTGGTATTAAACTCTAGCTATTTTAGCAAGCTTTTGATTAAAATTGTAAAATATACGTGGATAACCGTTAGATTTTAAGCAATCGAGCATCTAAGCGCATCGGCCGTAATTCAAAAACTTGTCTTTTGCTAATGTCGGGTTTCTAGCATAGTCGTAGGCCTAACATTTTCCTAACTTTAAATCGTTAAAATCGATCTATCGTTATAAACATATTATAAGCATTGACTTGGGCTTAAATTTGATACCAAAATCAATTCCTAAATCACAATGGTCATTGAGATATCATCTTTTGAAGCATCGCGCATCGATCAAAATAAGGTGCAAAATGGTCGTCTAATTTCGACTTCCTATTATTTAGAGGTGTGCTACCATAAATAGAACATGCCAAAATAGAGGGGAAATACCAAAAATATTTGTGCAGTGTTCAGATTTAGTTTTGGAGCATTTAATATTACTTTTAATCAGAAACCTTATATACACTAGGCTAACCATATATTAAGACAACTTTATACAAGTAAGTTTTAGGCCAAATTTTTTTGTTGTTGTTACCTATGGAAAAAATACATGTAAAAACATGTTCCAACTAACCCCTCACCAAATGTTCCAACTAACCCCGGCATACCATGTGACACTTGTAAGCTCACTGTACAAAAAAGGGGTCAACGATAGCACAGTTTTTTGCCCCCATTTTGTAGCTTAGGACTAGAGCCTAATTTACCCCCCAAAATAGTCAACTTGATTTTTTATCATTTCTAAGATAATACAAAATTTCTAAAAAAATAAAAAAATAGTCAGAGGGTGAGAAATCAAACATATCGTTCTCATTTCCACAACCGGGTAGATTCAGTGCTGCATGGAATGTGGTGGGTAGCTGTTGCTAGGGCCCATCCCCAGCGGGAGTATTTTATTAATTCAATGAAAGCTCTTAGAGAAAATTGCAATGTTTCTACTTACCCCACGTTCCTACTAACCCCCATCTCCCCTATATTAGATGGCAGATGGTGTTTGTGGTTGTATTTATAGATGCGGCAATAAAGTACTCTGTTTTGCTATAATTTATCTTTAATTTGTTTGCTGTCATCCAGTTCTTAATATCAAATATACACTTTTGGAGTCGAGTTATTGCACTGTTAATGTCACCCGGCACTTTGGGATCAAATGATATGTATAACTGCGTATCATCGGCATAGGGCTACTTTTATATGATGAGACACATTATGATAATTTGCAATGTTACCAACTGGAAGGATATAAACAGAATATCCAACAGGTCCGACTACAGAGCCCTGTGGCAAACCAAACTGCGAGATGATTAGATCTGAGAGTTTACCAGCTATATCCACTTGTGTAGACCGTAGACCAATCAATTAGATAGGAACGGAACCAATTTAATGCAGTTTCTTTGACACAAATCCGGTCCGGTCAATCGTGTCACTAAAGCAGCTGATAAGTCCAATAACAGCTCTATTAGCATCTAGTGAAAACATGATATCATTTTTACTGCTGATTCAGTACTGTGCATCAGTGCTCTGCATGTAGATTGATCTGCAAGGTTGTTCAAATCCATATGTTCTGTGAGACGTGAACATGCGATCTTTTCAATTAATTTACCGACAAAAGTTATTGGCAACAGGTCCGTAGTTCTTAAGCGTATTTTGATCAAGAGTTGACTTTTTCAGTAGAGGCCTTATATTTGTAGAATAAGCTCCTTTTGGAAAGACTCCGAAAGAAAGAGAGACATTTACAATATCAGCAAGCACTGGAAGAAGTTGAAGAAAAAAAAGAAAGAAAAAAAAGGTTGTCTTTGAGGTACCATGTTGATATAGGATCCAACCGACTGGTTTTACTTGGTGATGAATTGATGATTTTCAAAAGTTCCATTTCATTAGTTGGTCTGAACACTTCAAGAGGAGGTATATTTCCATGGGAAGAGCCACAAAAGTGATCAGGAATACTAACATTTTCATTGTCAAGTTCCTTTCTGATATTCACAATCTTATTGACAAAAAATGAAGAGAATTGATTGGCGAGATCTATAGCAGAATCGTAGTGTGATAGATGTTGAAAATCTTTCTTTGAGAAGCGAGTTAATATAGTGCGGTAGACAGCTTGCTAAACTCGAGGGGCGGCTTGCTAAACTCGAGGGATGGCTTGCTAAATTCGAGGGACGGCTTGCTAAACTCGAGGGGCGGCTTGCTAAACTCGAGGGGCGGCTTGCTAAATTCGAGGGACGGCTTGCTAAACTCGAGGGGCGGCTTGCTAAACTCGAGGAGCGGCTTGCTAAATTCGAGGGACGGTTTGCTAAACTCGAGGGGCGGCTTGCTAAACTCGAGGGGCGGTTTGCTAAACTCGAGGGGCGGCTTGCTAAACTCGAGGGGCGGCTTGCTAAATTCGAGGGACGGCTTGCTAAACTCGAGGTGCAGCGCTTGCTAAACTCGAGGTGCAGCTTGCTACATCAGCATTATGCTCTAAACTCGAGGTTGTTTTGTCTTGCGTGGCCGTGCCATATATATTTAGGTCTACTGAATCATTTAATCCTAAAATTGAAGTAGCAAATTCAACTCCAGTGTAAGCTAAGTTTTTTTCTCTCGATTTATTCGAAAAATTGTCCCGTTTATTTTCAATTTTTATGAACAATCATGAGATATATAACCACTGTTTGGGTTATTACTCGAGAAAATGACTTGACTTGACTTGGACTCGAGTCACCAAGAGCGATGAATTGACTTCACTTGTGACGTGGGCCCAAATTAAAGACTTGATCTGAGTCACTTCCAAAAGACTTGACCCAAAAGACTTGACCTGAGTCACTTCCAAAATATTTGACCTGTCCTGACTTGACTTGACTTGACCTGATTTGACTTGACTTGACTTGACTTGACTTGACTTGACTTGACTTGACTTGACTTGGCTTGACTTGACTTGACATGACATGACTTGACCTGACCTGACCTGACCTGACCTGACCTGATTTGGCTTGGCTTGGCTTGACTTGACTTGACTTGACTTGACTTGACCTGATTTGACTTGACTTGACTTGACTTGACTTGACTTGACTTGACTTGGCTTGACTTGACTTGACTTGACTTGACCTGACCTGACCTGACCTGACCTGACCTGACCTGACCTGACCTGATTTGGCTTGGTTTGACTTGACTTGACTTGATATGACTTGACTTGACCTGATCTGAATTGACTTGACCTGATATGAATCGACTCGACTCGACTTGACTTGGACTCGAGTGACTTGACCTGATTTGACTTGACTTGACTTGACTTGACTTGACTTGGCTTGACTTGACTTGACTTGACTTGACCTGACCTGACCTGACCTGACCTAATTTGGCTTGGTTTGACTTGACTTGACTTGACTTGACTTGACCTGATTTGACTTGACTTGACTTGACTTGGCTTGACTTGACTTGACCTGACCTGACCTGATTTGGCTTGGTTTGACTTGACTTGACTTGACTTGACTTGACTTGACTTGACTTGACCTGACTTGACTTGGCTTGTCTTGACTTGACTTGACTTGACTTGACTTGACTTGACTTGACTTGACTTGACTTGACCTGACCTGACCTGACATGACCTGACCTGATTTGGCTTGGTTTGACTTGACTTGACTTGACTTGACTTGACTTGACTTGACCTGACCTGATCTGAATTGACTCGACCTGATATGAATCGACTCGACTCGACTTGACTTGGACTCGAGTCACTAAGAGCGATGACTTGACTTCACTTGTGACGTGGGCCCACATTAAAGACTTGATCTGAGTCATTTCCAAAAGATTTGACTTGACTTGACCTGACCTGACCTGACCTGACCTGAACTGACTTGACTTGACTTGACTTTGATATTTTCTTCAACCGACCCCACCCCATCAATATACCCACGCAAGCCTATGGGCTTGTGTACCCACACATGTATGGCCCGAAGGCCCGGAAAGGTTTGGCTTAATATTTAGTCCTACCATGAAGGACCCTTTATTCAGTTTTTAGTCCTGTTCTTTACCATGTTGACCATGTTTTACGCAATAAAAATTAGGGAACAAATACTTGTCCTACATAAACAAGTTCAGGACTAATTCTGATGCCACTCCTTTGGTGTGTGAATACAGGTCTATAGAATTTACCTCTCATGTTTTCGGTCTCTTCTCTTTGCAGGCCAAACAACCGCCTGGAGCCAATGGCACCTCTCGCTATTGAAAACGGAGGTAGGTACATACATTATCAGTGGCGTAAAATTGTTTATGGGGAGGGGGGAGGGGTGGCGGGGTGATTGGCTTTGGTGCGTTAGGCGACGAAAAAAAGTGTGTCGCCGAGTCAGAAACTTGAGAGTGGGGTGGGGTTAGACTGAATCCCTCAGTCTCCTAACATGGCGCACGGACGCGAAACCAACGCATGCGCACAAAAGATAATGAGGCCGACGTTGGGGGACTGGTGGAGATAGTCTAGGGTGGGGTGGCTTAGCGCCAATTGCAAGCTTGCGCACAGTGGGAGATCTGAGGGGATGTGCCACCCCTTTGATGCTGATAGGTGTTTTCATTTTTTGGATTCATGAAATTTGGTAAATATAAGGACAATTTAGATTAACTCCCGTTACATTAATAATTATCATCAATTAGCATTTTTACATCATACACATAATGCATAAAATTGTGGGAATGATTGCAAGACTATCCCCCTGGTCATTGTTTATTTTGGGGGCGGGGGGGGGGGGGGGGGGAGGGGGGTACGCCTTTGTATTATCACCGAAGAGTTCCCACAGGACGAGGAAAAAAGAGTATGCATGTTTATGATGAATGATTGTATTGTGCGGGTTGAATTCAGTGAAACAGTTCAACTTTGAACTTTGTTATTAACGAAATTGACCAAACTCACAAGAGAAGTTGCCCCTCAAAACCTTGTTGGGCACCAAAATATGGCTGTATCCTTGGTTTAATTCATTCATGAGTTAGACTGATGTTAAGACTCTATACTGAATAAAGCTGTCTGATCCTTTAATCCTTTAACACAGTTTAACCACAGTTAACACATTTCGTGCTAGGCTAATTCCGTGCAGAATTAGGCCTACATGAAGAATAAACCAAAATAATTATGAGATGTTGCCTCAAGAGAGCAGTTATACCGGGTGGTTCAACAAAAAGTTGACCCAAGTTCAAAGTGACTTTTCAAGCACATTTATAGTTTCAGAGAATTTGTATTTAATTAGTCTTGATCAGCAGTAAGTTTTGAAATGATCCTGAAAAATGGCACGTTTAGCTTGTTTGGTTCTTCAGATATGGATATATTATTACATAAAGCATGCACAGACCTGATCTGTCCGCGGGAGCGTCCTTTAATTTCTTGTCTTCAACAAAACAGCATGCTCTAGATTCAGAATTGAAAAACCCGCCCAGACAAAGTATCCAATCTCTATGCCTATGTGCCATTCACATTCAACAAAGAAACGTAAGGTACTTAGGTAGGTAATGTTATGCAACAGACAGATGTTTCAGTTGTCTCCTTGTTTTCTTTTCTCCTTTTTTCACAATTTGTGACCAATCGTGTGCAATTCATTTTGTGCATTCCATCTCTACTAAACTGCTAAAGGACCAGTGGCGGTGCCACAGGGGGGGGGGGGGGGGGGGGGGGGGGCATGGGGCCCAAATATATTCCTTCCCCCAGTTTGCCCCCCAAATAATTTCAAAAGGTTAAAATTTGAAAAAATATGACCATTTTAGCATAATTTAGCATCACCATATTAGTATAATTATACCAATTTTGCAATTTGCTCACCAAATTAGTTAAAATATATCTGAAGAACTAACCAAGCTAAATGTACCATTTTTTCAAGATAATTTCAAAACTTACTGTTGATCAAGATTAAGTAAACCAAATTCTCTGAATAAATGTGGTTGAACTTTTTTTTTTAACCACCCGGTATAGGCTATATCACCTCCATCCAATTGCGAACAAACAATACAAACATTTTCCTTGTATATTGTTTTGATTAACATTATTGTATGGTATATTTGTTCTATTATTACTTATAACTTACTTTAAAGATCGAAGCCCTACACCACCGTTGAAGGTAACCTCAAAGGAGATTGTTCAAGTCATGGGCAACATGGAGGATCCTAGCCATCAGTCGCAGTCACGCCCGGAATCATCTTCTTCCGAAGGTGTTTTTCATTTCGACGACACGGGGTTACACGAGCCTGTCGGCACACGAAACTGTCGTCTCTCACGAGCTTCTACCGCATCATCTGGGGATTTCGGTGGTTTGGATGATAATTATCAAATTGCACGTGTTCCTGTATCTGGTGACTTTGTCTACGACGATATGATTAGGAAATTGCAACAAACCGCCCGCACGACCTTCAGGAAACCCAATACTTCCGATGACGCCCGCAGTTTGCATGACTCTCATCATAGCTTCGACCAAATCGAACCTGGTTCATCAAGCAAGTCTACGGTAAGTTATATTAATACTATACTATTATTATTGAACAGTTTGCTTTCCATGAACATATTTGTCTAAAATAAAAGTTCCCAAACTGCTTGCAAATTAGAAAGAAGATAATATCTCATTTCATATGTTTTCTTTTTTGTTCATGTGTTTTAGAAAAACATGAAAGCTAAAGAAGAATCCGCTGCCCTTCGTGAAGTTCGTGAACGAGCCGCCCTCGTGAGGAAGGCTGAGAAGAAGCTCACAAGGAAGCGAGTAACTTCCCAGAAAGCTCTAGATATGAGAGCGTTATTACAGCCACCTATTAGACTTCTTCCCAGGCGAGCTCAACTTGATGCCATCACGATGCGCTGCAGTAATCTTCAAGCTCTTTTAGGTTTAGTAGAACCTGCAGACCTTCCTCGCATCTCTCGCGCACCGGACGACGAAGGTCCGTTATTCCAAAGCACTGTCCATCAGATCGATCAACAAGTCAGCGATCCCGCAGCCATTGTCCCGCGGCCACCATCCCGGGCTGGGAAGCGACATCCCCGACGAAGTCAGGTTACCGAACAAGCCAGCCGTATCAAGTCAGCCCTGAATCCGACGGCTCCTTCGAGCATAACTCCGACATCAGATGCCATAGTTGGTATTGCCATGCCTGGAAAGCCTAGCAGTAGGTCAAGTTCACGTACCACCCACAATACATCAGCTACAAAAGCACCAACACCTGTCGTCAAACCTGCCTTAATGAAGGACCTGCAGCCGACCTGCTTGAAGGTGAAGTCCACCCACAGAGGCAGAAAGTCATCTGGTCTCCTCCAGCAGGTTCACGCAACTCCAATGAAGGTTCCACATAAACCGACAGTTTCAACAAGCAACGTCAAACCAAGGGTACCGGCGCCACCACAAGCCAAGAGTGACACAAAGACCAATGGAGCTAGTTTCAGAAGAAGAAAGTATACGTCTTCCAAATGAAACTCGCCTCAACAATTGTATTGAAATCATGTACGAAATGTGATAATATAGCTAATTTATTTTATTATTTGTTATTTTTTTCCTCCATTTCCTTGGCCAGTTGGTAGTCCACAGACGTATATTTTCTTCTTCTGAAACTGGCACAGTCCACAAAGGTGCCAATGTAAACGTACCACCCAATGATTTGTAGCAATAACCTCGGCACCGCTTACGCTCTGAATTACGCTCATTATGAAATTACAAACGAGAAATGAAGTCGGGGGTACAAAATCATTCTGGACTATCTGATAGAACTACTTATGCAATATGGTCACTGAATGCCATACCATTAACAGGTAAGAGGTTGCGAATGCGCAGGGATTCTCACGTCGAACCCGGTGGCCGAACAAGTTCTCTACTACAATCTAAACTGCCTCTGCTGAGACAGACCGTAAGTCATTGCCATGAGAAGACAAACGAGAGCATGTCTCAGAGGATGCAGATTAGAGATTGATGTGGATTGAATGGGTCAGGGGTACATCTGGTTGGTCACCTAATCACTTCAAAACACCCACTCGTACTATCTGGATTTCAACAACTTCAGATTGTCAAGGGGTTGTAAACTTGGACTCGCTCACCTATTATCCCAGCCGAGGAAATGTGGGGTTTGTCAACTCCTGGCGTCTTGATTTGGCAGTATTCATGCAGCGGTGTACAATCATTAGTGTTTGCAGTGACCCTTTGTCCAACCTGGGGGATCCTTTAGGTGATCCGGTTGGTGATCCCACACGGTTTGATCTCGGTGTTATTTTGATCTCATCGGTGATCCTGGTTTGGTTAAAGGCGAGCAAACATGTTGTTATTTGGTTTTATCAAACCAGATGCTGGAAGTGAGCGTTACCCTGCTGAGTGCTGGCAAATCGAGACACCAACGAGTAGGTAAACCCCACAAGTCCCAACCGAGGTAGTAGGGGGGAGAGCCCGAGTTTTCATCACTTTCACAATCTGTAGTTGCCCAAACCCTGATAGTTTGAGTGGCTAGTATTGAGGTGGTTAGTTGATCAAACAGATGTATCTCTGAAGCAATCAATCCACATTGGTGTCTAGTCTGCATCCTCCGGGGCAAGCACTCGCGTGTTTTCTCATGGCAAAGGCAAAGGGCCTATCTCAGCAAAGGCAAAGGATTGTACTAGACCACTGTTCAGCCACCAGGTTCTATATGTTAGAACCGCTGCACATTCAATACCTTTAACCTGTTCATGGCTTGGTATTCACTGACTATATTGCATAGGTAGATCTAGCAGATCGTCCAGGATGATTCTATACAACGTGCGTCATTGCTCGTTTGTGATATCCGGGTCAGCGTAATCTTACGCGATATCTTGAATCCAACCTTGGCATCAAGACTAGGATTAACATAGGCACTGTTTTATCATTACATGTATATAACCTATCAATTGACATTTTCTTTAAACAATGTTTTTGGATGATATCTGATTTTGGCGCTATTGTTATTCATTAGTATTGATAATAAATCCTACGTTGATATTCTGCTATTTATTCTATAATTGTTTGTGTCTCATTGTGTTTTCGTTAATCTTTCACCTTATAGGCTGTTAATAGACTGAACGTGCATCCATAGGCGGTGGAAGCGGGCGGGGATGGGGCTGACCCCCCCCCCCCACGACCCCCTCAAATCTACCAATTCTCCCATAGAGCATGCGTATTAATTAGGTCTGCGACCCCCTAAATCGTCTCCGCCGCCACTGTTCAGCATCGCATGAACAAAAGGAGGATAACAATTTAATGCGATGTAATTGAAGTTCACCCCCAAATTGCTTTCTGTTACACAACATTACACTGTTACATGCAAGATGATGCAAAAACAAATGATAAATAATATGTTGCCACTCACGGGGGTTTAAGTCCCATTCATATATATATATTTAAATTCGGGGCTACCTGCATGGGTAAGTTTCCATTATGTTGCAAATTACATCTACGCTCATGCGTGTAAACTACTCAATGGGCGTTGCAATACTGTACAGCCGGTTGGTTGCACACGAGAATTATGTCATGTATAACAACCAGCTTGGATGGAAGCAAGGCGAATATTTAAATTTGTTGACGGTTTTAGGGCATCAATTTATAGCGCTGCTAAGCGGGCCTTGTAACCTAATGCAAATTCGGCAATTCAGTAAATATGCAAGCATTTAGCCCATACATGTCTATTCAATTTGTGAAAATAGGCCCAAATTGCCTTATTTGGTTCAATAATGATATGTGTTGTTACGTATGAGATTCATACAAAACAGTCTATCCGCAATCATTGTTACGACAAAAATGTCGTTCACGCAGATATCAGAACGAAAAAAGCTCTAGGCATAGCCGTCAAATGTCAACTTTTTTTTTAAAAAATAGGCCCAAATTGCATTATTTGGTGCAATAATGCTATTTTTTGGGTTATATATGAGATCGGTCATACAAAACAGTCTATCCGCAATCAAATTTACGACAAAAACGTTGATCCCGTAGAAAATTGAGCGAAAAAAGATATTTTTGAGTAGGCCTAGCCGTCAAATGTCATTTTCTTTTAACAGGCTCCAATTGCATTATTTCGTTAAATAATGACATTCTTTTTATTACTTGTGAGATCGGTCATACAGAACAGTCTTTCCGCAATCAATGTTACGACAAAAATGTCATTCACGCCGAAATTTAGAACGAAAAAAGCTCTAGGCCTAGCCGTCAAATGTCAACTTTAAAAAAAAATAGGCCCAAATTGCATTATATTGGTTCATCCATGACCATGATGGTTCAATAATGCAATTTTTTGGATACGTATGAGATCGGTCATACAAATGTCAGTTATGTTATTCCACATCCTCCGTATACAAATTCCCAAGACCAATTATGTCATTACAAGTGATTTCTGAACTCTGTTCGTACCAGCTTGCACATTCGTTCACCCCCCGCTCGTACCGCTAGAACCATGGCTCAGTCATCGACGACTTCAAAAGTCCTTTTGGTGGTGGCCACTGGCGGTTAAATGGATTCCCTTTCATCTTTATGGACCGCTTCACTATTAAAATGTAGGGGTGTGTTTTGAATTGATTGAATTTTGAATTTGATATGATTAATCTGTACCAAAATGTTTTATGTAGATAAATCCATGATTCTTGATTTAATTTGTCTCTATAAAATGTGAAATGTATTGTGTATAAAACTTATATTTACAAAATGATTTAAACTTCACTCTTACTAAATGTACTAAAAGGAAATCATTTATCGTTCTTAATGTTCCCATTCAGAAGTTCCTTCAAACATTTAAAGGGAACGAAGTTGTCCAAATAAGGGCATCTAATTACTTACAAAAACAAGGTGTCTTTCCTTTTTTTAGAGCAGCTATTTTTTTAATGGTAAATTTAGCCTATTGAAAAATATTTCAGAACAATACTCACATACAAGGGCGCTGATATTGTGTCAGGAAGTGGGGGGGGGGGGGGGGGGGGCGGGGGGGGGGGGGGGGGACGTGTCCCCCCCCGTCCCCCCGGGATCTGCGCCCTTGCTCACATACAGGGTGAGTAAACAAAAGTGTACCCTAATTGAAAAAATTGAAAAAAATATTTTTGACCACAAAATCAAGGCAAACAAAACTTTAAATGATTGCGCCATTTCTTTGCTACCATCTGGAAAAAAAATCACGCTATTTGATGATACCGTTAAGTAAATATGACTATTTCTGTACAGGAGCTGTTTTTTCACCTAAAACACGGTTTTTAATTTCAAGCGTAACGAGCTTAATAATGTTTACTAGGATTATGATGTAAAGCATTACACATCTTGTTTATTAAAAGAATTAAGTAGACAATACGACAATACACTTGTTCAAAATTGTCTCCTAATAGATTAAAACAATAGACAGCTTTAAGGCCTATTTATGACACAATTACCACACTTTAATCATTTTATAACAAAGGAATTGATCCTTTCGCTGTCGGTATTGTAATTTTTTATTGGTCGTATCTTATGAAATATAATGGTCAAGATCTGGAAAGCGTGTTCGGATGTTAAATTGGTCACTTTTATTCAAAACAGCGTAAAATAAGTTTCCCTCAACCAATCTAAACCAGATAAAATTCATATTAAAGCTAATTGATTTGTCTTTATACCGTAGTATATTGTTTTGAAAACAAACGAATACTTTTTCTAAAAAAAATCGCTGAAGTTGAGTACACTTTTTTTTGACTCACCCTGTATGAGTGATGTCAATATTATGTTTAGTCGTTGTTGGACGGTGTTCAACAAGGTCTTCGTCGTTGTTTATCTTGAATCGACAACGGTAAGACGGGTTTATTTTGTTCGGGCTAGCTGCCCTCGCAAAATAAACCCGTCTTATACCGTTGTCGATTCAAGATAAACAACTTCGAAACCTTATTGAACCCCTAATTCAAAAGCTATGAAAGGGCAACCCATCGGTCCATTTCAATAGCGTCATTCCACATTATAGAAACAGAATAGAGGAATCGACGGTCATTTGAATGGACAGTGATACTTGATTTGGTGTGCTATAACTAAGTTTAGGTACTGGTCAGGGGATTGACTCTCATATCTGTCCATTGTTGAGATTTGGTTCAGTATAGCGCACTCTATCAGTCCTTCACCCGGAAGTTACAGCGTAAACTGTCAATCATTCGTTGTGAATGAATATTCAGTCATGACTATTCATGACCTCACGCGATGTGATCGTCGCGATCCGGCGTCCTTCCTAACTGATCTGATTACAATATTCATAAAATGCAAATAACGCCACGCAGACGAAGCCATCCACAATTTAAAATTCGTATTTTGTTCTACGTAAATTAATTTCAAATAACCAATTCTGAATGTTTCGTGTCATGTAAGAACTAAATGCTACCATCATCAAAGCAAATCAGTTCTACTCTATAAATCACAATCAGCTTTTTTTTACCATTGATGTACTATTTCTGTGCCACAAATCATGTTTTGAGCCGATAAAAACCACCATGTCTCATGTCGTCTGGTTTGCTACGACCATGATAGTGCGCCCCCTATAAATCCTTCCCCCGTGAATTTTGTTTAAGTAGGCGAAATTTTGTCTCAGCTGTCCCATAATTATATAATCCCTGGTACTGGTGTTTTGGTTCGCTTCATTGGGGGTAATTTGCACACAACAGCGGTATTCCTATCGAGGAGGACACATGCTATACCAACCCCATGGCCCAACACGATGGAGACCACGGAAATTGTGTTATTCAGTCAGTATGCAGCCACGCGAAAAGCCGTTCCTTTTCTAACCCAGCACAGCGACCCGGAAGTACTCACCCGTAGCGATACGGCTTTCGTAGTCACAGTTGACCTCGTGATATTACGATGTAAATGAGCTCTTTTCATGATTATTGTCAAACATTTCAAACATTTTTGCCATGAAATTGTAAAATAAAAAGGCATATTATGCAAATAATATATCTAAAATTATCTGTGAACTTCATGACATGATGTATTTTCGGTGCAAATTATTGCTATCACACACACCCGAATTCTAGAAAAACTTTCCGAAACTAAAACCAAATCCACGGTAAATGATTCCCTTTTGAAGAATTAGGCACTAATTTTATCCATGGTATCATAATATTCATAGTCTTTTGTAACTAGAAACATGCTTAAAATATTATAAAATTATTTAGTCTGGTCAAGTGAATAATATTATAATATAGCTCCTCGAATCTTGTCTCGAGCTGAATTCATTTAGTACCGTCGTTGGGTTGTTGATGAAGTGTTTAAATCTCACGGATACAAATTGTTTCGCTTGATAGCTCAGATGGTAGAGTGTTCGCTTGGAGAACGAGAGGTTTGGGGTTCGAAATCGATCCTTCTGCTCTACACAATTTCATATGATATTTTTTTCTCGTCAAAATCATTTTTCACAATTTCATCACACAAAATGCATGAATTCGGACGTTTTCATTGCAAAAACGGTATTTTTTTCCAAAATTTCAATAATGAATTCAAACGCGGGCATGAAAATGAAGCGCGGGCGGGTTACGGGAAACTAAAAATCAAGTTGGCGAGGCCTAACGGGGGATCGTTTTTTGACCGAAAATCGGTGAAAATCAGACTCAAAAAAGAAGTCGGGCATCAATGTTTTTGATATGAAATTAAAGCTTAAAATTTCGTTAGTACGGAAATTGCTCTTAAAATATCGTACGAATTTTAGTCCAGTCAAGTGAATGGTTACAAGAAGTAAAGTCACGAAAGTTGTTAAATTCTAAAATTAGCGATAAAATCACTGTTTGTGGACCAAATATATCAGATTCGGCATCATATTATAGAGAACATTATGAACAATCCATCTACTTCACCATCATGGCTGCCAGCTAACCCTACCTCAATTAATTCAGGGAAAACAAACTTCTCGTAAGGTTTTAGCGCAAGGTTGACATCCTGAAATCGATCTTTGCGTGGGTTAGAAATCGGCAAGGTCACTCATTGAAAGCGATACCTGCGTGCTGACTGTATTGAACTAACTTTTCCTGTACCATAGCACGAGGTTTGAAGCTGAGGGAGCAAATGGAAATCGGCAAGGTCACTCATTGAAAGCGATACCTGCGTGCTGACTGTATTGAGCTAACTTTTCCTGTATAGCACGAGGATTGAAGCTGAGTGAGAGCAACGTGGTAAGCAATTATGAGCATGATTAGACATCACGCTTCTGAAAAGGTTTTCAACAGAACAGAGTGATATTAATAGCAATACATCGTCGACTTTACCCATTAGCTGCAGCGCGTTGTCTATTCAGGTTGAAAATCCCTTCTGATAATTCTCTTGAGATTTGAAAATTTGCTTTCAACAATACCAATGCCATCGGTAAACAAACGTATTCTTAGTTGTCAGATTTATCCAGGCGTAATTGAGAGAGGCTGCACTGCAAGAAAACACCAGTATACGTGTGACTTGTATAACATAAGAATTATGATTATATATACGATAGTCGCCGAGGGAAGTTTGTTGCATCACAATACACAAATAACCCTATAAATTGAACCAATGCAAATACTATTATAATAAAGTGCTCAACAAAAGAAAGTTGTACACTTTGTTTAGGTCATTTAAAGTAACTTTCGTTTATTTATTTTTAATATTCATTTTGCTAGACCGTATAATAGTGTTCTATTATAATTGATGGGTTGTCCATCATGGTTGACCAATACGGTGCTAGTGTTAATAAGCAAAACGCCTCTTCAAAGAACTGACTTCCCCGTTAGCTCAGTGGTTTGTGTCCTGTGTTAGAATACGTAGGTTGCTGGTTCGAATCCCAAAAGGTTTTTCGTGATTTTATGTTTTTTGCTTTCGTTTGTTGTTGTATTTTATTTTGGAATTGTTTGTAACTTTTCATTTTAAAGTTGATTTCGTTTTCCGGATATTACGAATGGGTATAATATGTATAATATATCATGCTCATGAACCAATAACATAATTACAATGGTGTCTCTTCTGAATCTACTCCGCATAAACTTGAATTCAATACGGGCACAGCTGTGTGAAGGAAGCGTCTGTCTAAGCAGCGAGCTTACAATGTTTTTTTCTTAACTTCAATCAGTCAACACTAATTACTAACACTAGTTTTGCATAATACGCCACTGTAATTACATCCTGGTGT
This sequence comes from Ophiura sarsii, assembly GCA_035610835.1. NCBI lineage: Eukaryota > Metazoa > Echinodermata > Ophiuroidea > Amphilepidida > Ophiuridae > Ophiura > Ophiura sarsii. Next base: position 78,282,552 of record CM069441.1, on the reverse strand, counting down.
AATGTTTCGCTTGTATCGCTTGCTCACATTAATAGAATATAAATGACCATATCTAACGAATTAATATCTCTTGGGGTCAAATATCGTCAAACATCTCTCCGAAGTTAAAAGATATGTTGGCGAATAGTTAAGAGCGTGCCACCATCTAAATAAAGCCGGTGCTTTGATGATTGACGTCAAAAGGATTACTTTAACCGATGAAACATTGAATATGGTAGGAGATGATGAGACATCAGCTTTAACCGATTCACGATATAAACCCACCACACATGTAGGTAGTCTAGCAACAATAAGGTGGAAATAGTGGTGTTGCGAGCCACTCCCCCTTTTCGCCCAAAACGTAAACGATAGTAAGAGAGATAGGGGTCTATATACCAGTAGTATGAAATACTTAGCACTAGTTTCGTGCCGTCTGCAAACCAGCATAATGCTCTGTAGCTCATATACAGCATTAGATTTGACCTTTAGTGTCAGGCTCACTCCCGGGCCTCACTACCCTATTTCTGCCAAGTTGAGAGAGATGCTGTATCATTATGGGGGTCATACGCCACACCATCATCATTCATAACTAATGTAATTAGTAATTGTTTTGATATATTTGTGGTATTTTGTCAAAACATAACTACACCCCCAGCGGCTCTTTCCTGTCAAACACTGACTTTCCAAAACACCTGAACCACACTGTCTTGCCTTTACTGGGCGTAGGTAAAATCAGTGCTGATGTAAAGTGAGTGTACTACAGTGTCAGAATAGTATAGTAATTTCAATAATAATGTTGTTTTGGATACGTGATATGTATTTATTGTTTTACAAATAGATGTAAAGGGTATACAGCATATAAATTTGGACCATGAAACCAGTAATAGTTATACACTAGCTCGGTGAATGAGGCAGGCACGAAACCAGTGCTGTACTAGAAATGCTACGCAGGTTGAGCGTGCGCGATGGGATTGAATTTGTAGCATAAAGAGCGGGGTGCGGTGTACAAGTACTAACAGTCATTGATACAACCGTTCTATAAATCACACAGCGGTGTCGCGATTGCAGTTCATCATATGAGCTTCAAAAGTCACAGGACAGTGTCAGGCAAATCGGGATCGGTACGTCAATCATTTAGCCAAATATAGCTGTTTTTCTAGATGATAATTCACCCATCGCAATTTCACATTGGGAGGAACGTCAGTTGGTATTTGACGAAGAGATTCTGACAGATTTTTTTGATATATCCCTAATGCTGTAATGTTCCATATCGGTAAGTTATTAATTGTGTTTGTTTTCTTATTTCCTTCATTTGAACAATTTTGTAAAGAAGAGTTTTTAAAAAACACTTTCCACGTGGTATTATAGCGTCTGCAGACAAAATTCCAAAATTTCAAATAATGTTTCAACATTGTCAAAATTATTGAATTTCATTACCACATTTGGAATCATCATGAGAAATACATTAAAATAAGTACAAACATGTCTAGTATTAGATCAGTAATCCTTGAGATAGACCTTGAAAAATGGGAAAGGTTTCTGAAATATCTGTAATGTGATCAAACTAAAAGCCGCGTGGAAAGTGATAATGTATGGTGATTTCCCGTATGATTATTGTCCGTGGTTGACATTGAATGGGCATATACCGACGGGGTATAGCAATCGGGGAGGGTAGTAATATACGAACGGAATAAAGCTATTAATACTATGTATTTCCGTACCCCTATTCAAATAATACTACTAATAATACATGGGACTTATTACATTGTATTAAGCGCATCATGATGTTTGTTTTGTTTGTTTGTTTGTTTGTTTACACGGTCGGTCCGTACGGACACACGCTTGGGTCCTGAAACGACCAAGCTCAAGCAAAATGCCCGGGCCAGGCTAAAAAAGCCTATATAAGCATGCTGGCTGAATGAAATGAAAGTAAGAAAAGATGGAAGAAAAGAATAAAGTAGAAAGAGCCACTTCCAACAAATAAAGTTAACAATTTTGCTGTCAGCCTCGATGTAATCAGCTTCAAGGCGCTGCACAAACTACACTTACACTTACACTTAAGGTTTGATGGAAGATTTTAGTCTAGACTGTTAGCCTTATGATTCCATATCTTATTTTTGTCCAATATGTGTCGAGTCGGTTTTTGAAAGCGTTTTTTTTACGTTGACCACATCTGGAGGCAGCTCATTCCACTTGTTGATAACTCTCATCGTGAAAAAAACATCCTTCTGCAATTGAGATTCTTGATCAGTGCTGGTTCGAATGATTTCATAGGATGTCCTCTAGTAGAGTGCGTTACTCGATCTTTGGTGAAGAAGTCAGATGGGTTCACTTTGTCGATTTCCTTTAGAATCTTAAATGTCTCAATGAGGTCACCTCTGATCCTTCGCTTCTCCAGTGATAAGATCCCTAGGCTTTTCCATCGCTTGTCATAGGTAAGGTGTCGTAGCTTTGGTATCATCTTGGTCGCTCTACGTTGTATCTTCTCCTATAGGCTTAGATGTATTTCTTGTGGTAAAGGCTCCAGGCTTGAACACTGTATTCCAAGTGTTGGACGGACATAACACTTGTAGAGTACCTTGAAACTGTCACAATCAAAATGCTTTACCACTCGTAAATAATTCATGGCCCGTACAACTACAGAAATATTAAAAACTATATTAAGAACTACAGAAATATTAAAAACTACAGAAGGCCATGCCATACAATCAATATAACTAATACATACTAAAATAAACCAAAACATGGTTATCAATACAAATATAACTCAGTAAAATAAACTTTCAGAAGATATTTGATCATACGTTCCCGCTATACAAAACTTCCTCATAAAAGGGAAAGGGAGAGAATACATATAATATATTATACTATACTTACATACCCTGCTCTGGTTTACTACCCTGTGACCCAAGTGAAAGGGGTTTCTGTAGAAGTTCAAACCTGAAATAAATAGTGTACCGGTATTACATTTTCAGTGACAGCTATTTTTATCTAATCCTTAAATTGCTCATCATTTTAATTGTTATTTTCTTCGTGATATACCCGAACTAGTTAGAACACAGGTTACACTGTAAACATGGTAGATAGTATACGGTACTCAAACATTTAAGTAATGAATATGACTCAGAATTCTTGTAATCCCAAAAGTATCAAATTATAAAACTGAAGAAGTTCCTTTAGGGTCCATATCCAAACTCTCAGTGCTTTTAAATTGTTTTTCTAGCGATTTAAAAGCGCTTTTCCAACGGTATTTCGTTGGAAAAGCGCTTTTCCAACGGTATTTCGTTGGAAAAGCGCTTTGAAATCGCTAGAAAAACAATTTAAAAGCACTCAGAGTTTGGATATGGACCCTTAGTATACCCTACCGCCTGCATGCATTCAACGGTGACTTTTATAGAATGACCCATACCCTTACACAGTGAGGATAATAATGGTAGGGAATTCTAAATGTTACCCTCTGTGTATATTTTCCTCTTTAATTTGCGATATTGCACATGATGTGTAATTTACCGTTTACAAAATGATGAAGGAGACTACCGCTCAAAGAGCATGTCAACGTGCAATTTAAATTTAGTTCTCACTCAGCGTATTAACAAAACGTTGAATTATCGATAATGTATTAATTGATAGTATGGTGGGTATCGGGTATGTGTCTATTGATCAATTCTGCCTATCTGCACGCATATCTGTATTATTGTCCAGTGTCCACCGTAAAAAGGCCAAGTACAATCACACAAATCGTACTTGATCTTGTCCTATGAGCCATATTTTCCTTAATAGTAAACACATTCTCCGAGAACAAACATATAATACCAAAGACGGACTTAACGGAAGAAACTGTAATATTTAGGTGGAAGTTGTTGTTTTAAAACCATGTACATAATTATTAGAACGTTGCAAGTTACGATTTCGCGTCTTTTTTCTTCAAAATCATGCGTAACCCAGTTAAATAGTATAAGATCCATCATAGCGTTGAATCAGGGTGTGGCGTTGAATATAAATATAAATACAACTTGGTTGATATTCTTGGATAATCAGTCACGAGATTATAAGTATGGCACTTTAGCTTTCAACTCAAATTTTGTATGCGTATTATATTCACGATATGCTTTCAGATTTTCTCATCGGGGAACTAACATGAATATCAAGTATAATTTTGCTAAATAAAAACAAAAAACCTTATTTACACATTAGCCTACCAGAGATACACGTACACCTAAACTATAAACCGCATGGTTGATATGATATGGATGGTGTGGAGGATAGCTGGGTGTGGTGGAGGTTGGATGGGGTGGTGTTGGGGCGTAGTTGAGAGTGGGGATAGGTTGCGATGGATAAGTCTATGGACTGTCAGTAATTGCTTTTTATTTTTAGGAAGTAGGTTCGAATACCACTGACGGCGTACTTGTTTTAATATTTGTTTTAATTTAATTGCAACACATTTTATCTATCAATAAAAATAAGTGTATTGGTGTTGCCAAATCAACTATTAGTAAATACAGATATGGAAAACATCCTGATTTATTAAGTGTCTTATATTTAGAACTTAAAATTAGAAAACTCTGGAAGAATTGATTTAACAAATGAATGAAGATAATATACAACAATCTAAACATAATGCTCTGTATTATGATATCAACTATAAACATGATATACCGTGTAATATTGAAATAAACATGCTGAAAAGCATATGAAAAAACCTGGTGGATGACCACATCCACGTGACCCCGTATCCCCCTCCGTTTGCGCCGTCATGCTCCTTACCCTTCCTCCGCCTCCTCTTTTTCCTCCTCCTTCTCCTCACATTCAAATTCTAACTTTAAACAACATCCATTAAACCAAGAACATGAATGTTTGCTCAAATCGAAATATATTCTATACACAAAATATTTAAGAGCAACTTTGCGTACCATGCCAGAACCAGTCCACGGAAACCTGGGTCATCGTTTTGGGAGCATTTGGATTCAAATGCTCCCAATCCATCAAAAAACCAACTCCTCCAACTTCCATTGTAAATTGTTGACTATAAGGATTCATGTTAATAACAACCAACGGGCGTCGAAATTTGTTTATTTTATCACAGAAAAATCAATACTCATCAATGACTCATGTCTGCGTGTACTGATCCTGACATGCCAATCAAATGAAAATAAAAATAAAGTTGGCAGACTTTAAAAAAAGGTGTTTTCTTATTTCTTTATGTCAGGGTGCATGCTTTGGTCAAAGTCTACGAAAATCAAAATTATGTCACCGCTGGACCTTCGTTACCATAGCAACTACCTAAACATCAAAATGATACGTTATGGCCTATTTCCGAACTTTTATAACGCTAAAAAACTTCAAATCCTTAAGACCCACCATATGTAGGAAAAGTAGAGGTAGAACTTGACAGTGACACCACATGATTTGCATTAGCTGCTAAAATTCACAAGTGTTACTTTACACATTTTAGTTTTTAACGGTCAGAAGCACTTGAACCGTTTGAAGAATGTTATACAATGCATAACTCTAGTTTACCAATTACCATGGTGTATAACACCATTTCGTTTTTGGTCTTTAACCCTAACCCCGGCGGAGAGATTTTGGTGTGGATCAGGGGAGTGGGAAACATTGAGGCATTTTGAACAAACAAAAACCGCGGTCCGACCCGGATTCGATCCGCGGACCTTCCGCACGCCCCACGCGCTCCTACCGACTGAGATAACACGCAAGAGCTTGCCCGGGGAAAGCGATTTGATACCCACTTATCAGTGTGATCGATGACGTCATCGAAATCAATGTGAAAACATGTGCTTGGGGAGACGATTTAGCGCAACAATTCGTAATATTAAGGACTGTTAGGGTTAAGAATATACGACCGAGTGCACCGATGGCGAGTAGCTGAAGAAAAGCGCTATCTCGCTAGTAACTGAGGCGTAACCCACAATGTTGAGAGCACTAAACCGGGGTAAGCTACTAGGCTAGCAACTGGTTGGTAATTTACGCTAAATCTTATACCTCACCGGACCCAAGAGTTAGTTGGAGCATAACAGTTAATGCTGTAACTAAACGACAATTTCTTATTTTCCCGATGGACGATTACATAGATATGATGATCAGTGGGAGAATGTTATCATGCAATTTATTATCAACTTGTGTATAATAATTATACTCAATGATACATTTAAGACCAATTTATTATAAAATATTTTAAAACTATTCACAATCATGCATACACAGTTAACTAACTATACAGGTAAACATGGGCTTTTAAATCTAAAAATATATATCCTACTTAAAAATATTAAAGTATAAAGTTGTTGAGAAATGTACCTTCTTTAATATGAGATATTGCACCCTTGGATCGGTTGAATATTATATTAAAGAAGTGACAATCCAAAATGTAAGGTAAAGTCACAATTTCATTTTCACATTTTACTTTTCAACACGAGAGAATGACAGGTAGCGTGTGTGTGGCGTATTGATCCGTCGGAATACTACGGCCAACTATCCAACCTGCGCATGCATCCCCAATTGCACTACCGGTAATCGATAATTGTACCCGTAGCTGGGTCCGCGTGTAGAAAAGAAAAATGTGAAAATGAAAATCTTATTTCACCTTACATTTTGGAGTCACCACCTCAATAATCACCCAATTCTAGCGTGCAATATCTCATACTAAAGAAGATAAATTTCTCAACAACTTTATAATTTTAAAATACTTTTAGGTAGGATATACTTTCATTCAGAGTTGAAAGCCCATTTATTACCTGTATAGTTACTGTTTATGATGACTGTATATCCTTCCTAAATACTCAGGAAGAATCTAGATCAGTGGCGTAGGCAGACGGGGCGAGGGGGAAGAGGCAAGACAAGAGGAATCACGGAATTATGATGGTCAAAAGTACACAGATGGACATTTTTTGCGCGCTACGCGAATACGCGATCACGTGTCCCCAAAAATGCAATATTTGTGAGTACAAGCTTGTTTAGAGCTAAAATGTACATCAATCAAAATAAGTGTTAAGTCGAAAATGTTCGCGCGCTGCACCCGAAATTCTTTAGTCAGACAATATTGTCGGCTCATTTTCATTTCTTGCCCCTCCCCATATGAAAAACAAACCTACCTACGCCACTGATTAAGATAGTAGGGATAATGAGACAATATAAAACAACCATAGTGAGGTGCACAGGCGAATACATGTAAAGACGCTTTTAAACATTTGTGAAAACTATCAAACACTGAAGAACTGGATGAGTCAGGATGAAATAACATCAGCTGGCGACTCCACAGTTTATTCGGACCTAAACATCACAGGACACACGTTTGACATTATCATCCTAAAGGGTAACCCCGATGGTTTGAAAAGGGGGTTAAAGAAGCCATTCATTCCCGAGCAGCGGAAGTGATAACCACTAGGAACTGCTAAGGGCATATCACTACCCATCATGTAGACAATTATGCATGATAACAGACCACAAGTTGTGGTCTAAACATTGATTTACTTTACAGCCAGTAAAACCATGTATAACGACATGAATGATTGAATCATTATTTATTACTTTATAGAAGAATACTTAAAATAGTTACTATGTGTTAACTATCCACCGTATTAGATTCATAGGAATAAAGATAATTAACATATACATGAATGAAAGAAGGGGACTGTAATGCATGTTCTTCATACAGAGATAAAGTGGACATGCTCTTACATACCTACATTTTAGGCTGAAAGGTAATTGAGTACTGCGGGTATATTTCAAAAATAAAAATAGTCGCGTTTTTAATGATGTTCTGAGTTATTGCAAACACCTTGTTTAAGCCAAACGCACTAAAAGGTATGCAACCAGTTTGTTGTAAATTCAATTCAGTTGGTGCGTGACGTCTCAATTCATAACATTAATTACTTTATAATATATACCATGAAACAGGTGTATCTTCTTTCTGAAAATGGCAGTTGCATTCCCTACATGGTGGTTTTTATGGGGTAAATCCAAACAAATTGCGCACGATTTGAAACGGCCATTTGATCTTGATGCGTGCATTGAACCATGGAATTATTGTTGTCTGTATAAAACGTTGTTAGTTTATCCTCCCACAAAATGAAAGTAATCGACGAGAAAGCAAACTGTGGCAAGTTTCGTTTCGTAAACTGACCGCGTTTTTCGCCATTCCAATGGTATTTACACACAGTAAAATTGGGTTTGCTAAAATGGTTATTATCTGACCACATTAATTGTTAAAACCGGAAAATCATTCTTTCACTCTGTGACAGGCCACATCGCATCAGGGGAATGGTTGGCCGCCGGAGCTGTTCGCAACATGTTGGACAGGGCACACACATGTCTTCAGCAAAATGGTGGCCATGTCGAAGGAAGGATTCATTAAAAAACCTTAATATCAGCAAACAGCTAAATTCTGTTTTTAATTGCAAGGACGCTAACATTTTATTTCATGTCTTAATAAACGCCTTTGGCAGAAGACCATTACTCATACCGTATAATTTGTAAACCTAAAGGCAAATGTGAATGAATTTCCAGTGCAATTATCAAGAAACAAAGTGTCTTCAGAACTTTTTGTTTGTGCAATATTTTTAGTTTGTGAAGTCTTATTTATTGCTTCAATGTTTTACCACCTTTTGCTCATTTAATATACCCGGAATCTGTAATAAATTAAAGGCACAACAACGCCTTCATGTAGACACTCACTCCATGTAATCATGCTGCAGTAATATTCATGTCTTTACTGTATAAATCCCGAAAATGGCGAAAAATGCGGATAGTTTAAAAAATGTGTCAGTTTGCTTATTTTTAACACTTTCCACGCGGCTATTATTTTACCATACACAAAACAGATTTTTCAGAAACCTTTCACAATTTTCAAAGTCTATCTCAAGGATTATTGACCCGATACTAGCCATGCTTGTACTTATGTCAATGCATTTCTCAAGATGATTCCAAATATGGAAATGACATTCCATAATTTTGATATTTTTTAAACATTTTGTGAAATTTTGGAATGTCGTCTGCAGCTGCCTGCCGCGTGGAAAGTGTTAAGACGATTACATTCATTTTTTGGGAGGATAAACTAGATTAACAACGCTTTATACAGACAACAAGAATGTTATGGTTCAATGCATGCATCAAGGTCAAATCAAATGGCTGTTTCAAATCGTGCACAATTTGTTTGGATTCACCCTGTATATCTAATCTGAAAAGCGGATATAATATATCCTGTATTGTAATGCACTCTATGTATCAATAACATAATTAACAATGATAACGAGTCTTTGAATTGCTGTTTTCGTTCTTTATATAGGACGCTTTTCCTGAGAAGAATTTGATGGTGATCAGCATTCGGTGTTCGAGGAATCGACTAATCGGTTAATACAGGGTTGGATGTGTACTACGGTATGAATATTAGAGCATAAAGACTGTTGTTATCGTCAACAAGGAACAGTAATCGTTAATTACAATATTGTTTTAAAATAAAACATACAGACCTTTGAATTTTATTACCGGTGATAATCGAAAATATAGGGTTGACATGGTGGCCAAATGCTTGTCGTTTCACACTGCATAACCATATATGACCATGTACCTACGAACATTCACAACCTTGTAGTGTTGACTGATAGGTCAATCAAACAGCTTTTAAAAGGGGTTGATTTGAAAAGGTCGGTAAGATTTAAGTAGTGCAGTGAACTAAATAAGATAGTATTTTTATGATGGTCTCTATTTTTTATATCAAGTGCTGACTATCCACGTGCATTTCGATTAACCGAGATAGTTAAGGTTGGTAGGGTGTGTGTAGGGTGTATGTATGTATGTATGTGATGACCAATTTACTTTGAGTTACGCAACCGGGAATTAGGATTCGTACTGTGACGCCACTACCTCACAAATTGAAAGAGACCATATAATTAAACCAGGTGGAAGGAGAATGGGAAGTTATTTAAATTAGCGAGAAGCTTCATGGACTTGAGAATAAGAGACAGTTTTAAGTTTTAAAGGATAATTCTGATAAATTTCTACTTCTCGTAGCTATATAACGATCATCTATACAACCAGCTACAGGTGTCGACTTTTCTTCAACAACCTTGTAATGTGACATAACAGAACAGTTTTTTACTCTGTTAAGCCTGTGGTGAGCAACACAATGTACTCCTTTTATAGAGTATTTGTATTTACTATCTTCTTTATATTCTGTTTTCCCGTTGTTCATGCTATATATGACCAACCCATCAATTGTTCGGTTGGATGCGATGTACGTGCAAATTACCCTACTCGTGGATATATAACTTTAATGAGAACAAAATTCCAATGCCCAAAAATGTGCACATGCATTTTAGGCCATCATGATTTAACAATAAGTTGTCCTAACGGAACATCATCTGTATTGCAAGTTTTGTATTCGAGCTCCTTGAATCAATTATCATGGAAAAACACTAGCCTACATGGAATAGATCCGTACGCGTTTGTAGTTTCTCAGCATACTAGCCGAAACACTACCACAGTCCCTGAATTAACAACCTTTTACACATTGTATTGGAGAAGTCTATATTTACTAGATTTATGTATCAATAGTATTGCGAAGCTTCACCCACGACAATTTGAAGTTCTCACCAACCTGGAAAAGTTATTTCTAACAAGCAATACAATTTCAGAGGTACACCCACAGTCGTTTCAAGGTCTTGTAAACTTGAATGAGCTATATCTGTCTGATAATAATATCGTGGAGCTGCATCCACTACTGTTTGAAGGGCTTACCAGCCTGAACTATTTAGATGTGTCAAACAATAATATTGCAGAGGTACATCCACAGTTGTTACAAGGTCTTGCAAACCTGAGGACGCTATATATGTCTGATAATAATATTGTAGAGCTGCTTGCACTACACTTTAAAGGGGTACCCAACCTGGGACATTTATATCTGTCAAACAATAATATTTCAGATGTACACCCACAGTTGTTTCAAGGTCTTGCAAACCTGATTATGCTACATCTGTCTGATAATAATATTGTGGAGCTGCATCCACTACAGTTTGAAGGGCTTACCAACCTGGGCGTTTTAGATTTGTCAAACAATAATATTTCAGACGTACACGAACAGTTGTTTCAAGATCTGGTTTACCTCGGGTGGCTAGATATGTGTGATAATAATATTGTGAAGCTGCATCCACTACAGTTTCAAGGGCTAATCTACCTGCATCATTTAGATTTGTCAAACAATGATATTGCTGAGCTATACCCACAGTCGTTTCAAAGTCTTGCAAACCTGGGCATCCTATATCTGTCTGATAATAATATTGTGGAACTGCATCCACTACAGTTTAAAGGGCTTACCAACCTGGGGTCTTTAAATTTGCGAAACAATAATATTTCAGAGGTACACCCACAGTCGTTTCAAGGTCTTGTAAACTTGATTAAGCTATTTTTGTCTGATAATAATATTGTGGAGCTGCATCCACTACAGTTTGAAGGGCTTACAGATCTGGAGAATTTAGATTTGTCAACCAATAGTATTTTAGAGGTACACCCACAGTTGTTTCAAGGTCTTGCAAACTTGTATGAGCTATATCTGTCTGATAATAATATTGTGGAGCTGCATCCGCTACAGTTTGAAGGGCTTACCTATCTGTACAGTTTAGATTTTTCAACCAATAGTATTTCAGAGGTACACCCACAGTTGTTTAAAGGTCTTACCAACCTACTCTTTTTAACTATATCGAACAACGATATAGTTGAAATACACCCGCGCCAGTTTGAAGAACATATCAATTTGCGGCAGTTGGATCTGGCCAACAATCACATTGAGGCCATATATTCACAGACATTACAGTCACTTAATCTACTTCAGTTCATTGATTTAAGTAACAATAATCTGCAACTATTTGAGCTGACTACGTTTACGCAGTACGAACATTTAGTTTATATTTCCCTTCATACAAATAGGTTGTCGCAATTCCCGCGAGGTGTATTTCAAAATGCAGTTAGTTTGAAATATCTCGATGTATCTGAAAACAGGTTAAATACATTTGATACAAGGTTGTATTTTGTGAATAATTCAATGACCCATCTTGAGATATTAGATTTGAGACGCAATACGTTGCACGAAGTAAACTCTGGATCTTTCAAATATATCCCTGACACAGACGACTTCACGTTATTGGTGGATAATGCTGCTACCTGTTGCTTCATAGAATCAGAAAAATGCAATGCCAAACTACCACGATCACAATTCTTGACAGATTGTGACAGATTGCTTTCAAATCAGTATCAAAGAATTTCTATGTGGATATTGGGCTTTTTTGCAGTTATTAGTAACATTTGCACACTGTATTATCATAACACACACCAGAATAACGTAAATAAAGTTCAGCTTCTGATCATCTCAAATCTCTCGATCTCAGATCTTTTCATGGGTATTTATATGCTAGTGATAGCCTCGGCAGATACATATTATTGGAACCTTGGTTATTTCCCCTCTGAAGCATGGAGATCAAGCATTACATGTAAGGTATCCGGGACTCTATCCATCCTATCAAGCGAGACTTCTGTATTCCTCGTTACTCTTTTAAGCATAGACAGGTTAATGGGTATAAGATATACTTTTAGCACTAAGAGATTAGGCACAACTTCAGCCAGGGTAGCCATATCTGTACTCTGGGTAGTATCCGTGATATTGAGTATCATTTCACTCATATTGCCAATGATAAACCCTGATATGTACGACGTATCTGAGGTGTGTACCGGTCTCCCACTGTCTCGACGAAATATTTTCCGAACTATGTATCGGAAATATAATTTGGGAGTAGTTGATGCTCATTACGAAGTTAAAATAATTGAGAATACTTTTGATACTGTCGTTGGCACTAAACCAGGCATGTATTTCGGCATTGCGATTTTTTCCATTGTTAATTTCATATGCATGTTGATAATTATTTTCTCCTATATCGGGATATTCATAACAGCGCGACAAACAGCCAATAATGCCGGGCGAAATCAAAGGCAAAAGGAAGAATTCCGAATGGCTTTAAAAATGGGCGTGATAATTGTAACAGATATGATGTGCTGGATGCCTATCATTATACTTTCGATATTTGTACAGAGTGGGAGTCTTATAGTCAAACCTCAGTTGTATACCTGGATTGTAACGTTTGTGCTGCCCATTAATTCCACAATCAATCCATTTCTATATTCATTAGCCCCAGTAATATATAGGTTCATCGAGAAGATGAGTAGGCCTACCGATAAAACGCATGCTGTCGATGTGACAGCTTAATAACCCTAAATGAGGGAAGACAACCGGGTCAAATTTGAGGAGGAAATCAGTATCCGCAGGCGCCGCGGATCGAACCCAGGCCGCGTGCGTGCCAGTCTGATGCCCTACCGACTGAGCTACACGGGTGATGTTAAACAAGTTGAACCACGCGACTGATGGGGCCGCCGCGAGGTACAAGATTGTAGCACTGTAGGGTTTTGTAAGGTCCAGGAAGGTTACGGTTATGAAAACGATAAAGTTAAACACATATTTACAGATCAAAGGGTTATTTTGCTCCATTGATTCCCCGTGGGGAGGGGGGGGGGGGGGGGGGGGGGGGGGGGCACTCATGTATAAAAGTTGTAATCATCCTAGCTTTAACGCGGATTCTCAAAGAAGGAAAAATTACTCGACGAATCATACTCATATAGCAAAGGATATAGGTCCTCAAGAAAGTTTACATTGGAAATACGTACTTTTATGCAGTAACGAATCAGTCTTGTCAGTGAATTTGTCTGATAGGCCTATCCATTTTCGGCTATTTGTACAATGATGACACGTGACTATCGGCCCAGGAAAAATGGCGATTTTGATACCCTTTCGATGATTACAACATTGCACCTGACTGCCGCCCCCTCCCCCGGGCTTAATTCGCAACGCTTGGGAATGGAGCTAGAAAACCATGCGCGCCACAATAAATCGCTTCAAGGGTCAAATACTTGTGGCACACGTTCCGAAAATGTTCTTCTATATCTGGCGTTTGAGCCAATTAGCAACCACTTTTAAAACACCTTATCCCAACCTTTAGTGTTTTGTCATGTTTGTAGCAGTAAATTATCAAGCAGTAGTTGTTTAACTGGAAAATACCGAAATGTACAAATTGAGTCTTTTGTGTCAAAAAATAAATCTTGGCCTCATTATCATCCCGGCCGTAAATGATTTTATGAAATAGCAATCACCCTCATCTAGGTTTTATTAATTAACAATATAGGCATACATGTACAGTTAGCGTGGTTAGGATAAAGGTAAAATTAACTGTACGTCTGCTGATCAACTTGTGTGTTGTTTATTAAATATTTGTTAGTATATATATATATATATATATATTGTATGTAAAAAGAGTATGTACTCGTATAAGAAACCAATTAAGAACTGATAAGTGTACGTATTGTAATAAAAAGCTAGTAACCAATAAGATGTAATCAGAAAGATGAAACTACGAGGGTCATTCAATAAGTTCTACCTTCCATTAACATCGCTAATATGAATGTCAGCCTCACGAAATTTGTCACGATTATAGCTCTGAATCATGGCTAAACATATATTATAGTAAATACTGATTGATATGTGTTCAAAGCCAGAGCGAGAGATTCTGGACAACAGAAACAATGTACTCTCCAAATATATATATGTTATTCGGGGTTTTTTCTCCATTAGTGCAGTTAACATGGTTAAGCGTTATTTCGTTAGCGCCCACAACGGAATAAAGCGCAAAATTACTAAACTACTATATATGTACAGTTTTGATAAAAAGGTGCTTTATCGGTTCATATATAGCAGTTTAAGGCATAAAAACACCTCTGAAACGATATTCATTAATAACTATATGTTAAAATACTCAGGGGATTGGTTATCGGGGAGGTAAATACAAGGATGGCTGAATCTTAAACAATAAATATCGGATATCCTACATTCTTAAGCAGTCAATTTTGATATCCGTGTTATTGCGCTTTATTCCGTTGGGGGCGTTAAACTGCATTTTGTGAACAGTTAAGCGCCTTTTTTTAACTGTACATATGAGATAAAAGGCATGATTTGAATACTGAAAATGGAAAACAATGTAGGATATCTAGCTATAATCCGTTTTTACAATGTATAAATAAAACTTTAGCAATAATAACTCTTGTAGACTTGCAAATAGTATAATATCAACTCGAATGTACGATTGTTATGCCTTTAGCATACTGGAATACACGGCTAATCAGTCTAATTCGTTGTCACGATTCATGCCACAGTGATGCCTCGTTTGTTAATCTTTAGCATAATAATAGCACATAGACAGCCAGTCCAGAGTTCCACACATTTCACTTATAGTACAGCTTCAGGGTGCTTTAATAATTTGACATCGTTAATAACCTGATTAATTACAGCACTATAATTATTACCAAACTGGATGTGGGGGTGTGTGTGTTTATCTTTATCAGTGTTGCTCGAATACAAACTTAAGAGTTATAGGTGTCCTACTGTGAAAGTGGTGTGTGCAGGAGTGTTTAAAACATAGTTCTGCCACATAAATCATCACTAAACAGTACTGTCGATGAGTGCTATTAATTCTTTATAGCACTCGGCAGCTACCTCGTGCTATAAGTCATACTTATAGTCACTTTTTAAGTGTTCTGTGTATGCGCAATCTTCACAATAGTCAATCATATATAGTCAATAATAGGAAATCATCTTGGAGAGACTTGGAATCCCTCCATTAAGTCCTGTATATTAAAGATCTCTCAGTTCTTATGAAAAGCAAATACGGTTTTTGCAGTGTTCCCTATAGATCTCAAATAATTATAGGAAAGGGTAAATCTTGATGGTTGTCCTGATCTGGTTATGGCTAATCAGACGACATATTTTCCATATCAATTTAGTCACTTTTCTGCGTTTATAGTCTGTTAAACAGATATCTAAACCTTATAACGGTTATACTTGACCGATATGTTCGTTTTGTGTCTTAGAATTGGTGAAATGATAAGCACTTTGACAATTATAATTTTCTGTTTTTCACCCGTTTCCGTTACACTAAATGGCCATTCGATTTTCACTGCATCACCAGTACTCACACCGATTTACTATATCTTTGTAGCTCGGATTCAAAGATACAATTGTGAAATAATATTTCAATAAGACTGGCATAAATGATAGCAAAGTTATGAGGCATGAGGGAGAACTTATTGAGTGACACTCGTATTAGCCTACTAAAGATGGGGCGACATGTGACGTCACGCCGGGCATTTGGTCGGTAGTTGCCATCGTTTATTGCCCGGCGGTGTGCGGGCGCATCCTGTTTTGTTAAGGACCCGTGCTTTTAAAACTCGCGTCAAAGTATTATAAAGGTCAATAAGGCATAGCGAACAGTGTTCTGGTCATATGCTGTTCCCTCAAGTGCGTATCGACAGTCCAGTCCCTTCGAACGTAGCCTGTAGCTTTTGTTTATACCAGTTGCTGTCACCCATCTATAAAAGCACGATAAAATAATGCATATATTTAAAATATTTTTAATTTGAATAATATCTGAGTATCCACATTTAGCTGCTAGCATGAGTATAACTTTTTAAATGAATCCATATATTTAGAAGTAAACGAGCATACATTCGACTAAGAGCTAGCTACGAGCATTATTGACATCTAAGTAAATTAATCAAATTCATGACTTAAGACAGCATCGAAGATGACGATGACGATGATGACGACGATGTATAAGATAACGAAGATGATGTCGACGACAATGATGATGACGAAGATGACGATGATGCTGTTGACGATGGTGAAGATGATGGAGATGATTATGACGACAACGATGATGGTTACGAAGGTGATGATGACGATGACGAAGATTACGAAGATTACGACGATGACGATGATAATGTTGACGATGATGATTATGATGATGATAATGATGAAGACAACGACGGTGAAGATAATGCAGATGATGACGTTGACGATGATGATGACGATGGCTATGACAAATATAACGAAGATGACGAAGATGATGACGATGACCCGGACAAATATAACGAAGATGACCGAGGAAGATGATGACGATGACGATGACGATGACGATGATGACGATGACGATGATGACGATGACGATGATGAGACTATGACACTCGTGTTTGAATATGTAGATTTTGTTAAATGTTATGTAAGAACAATGTACATTACTATAAGGAACTATATAGGAAAGTACAGTCATCAGAAAAGTAACTGACCAGGTAATAATGTGCTTTTAGAGTTAAAACTCTAAAAGTATAACTCCTACTTAAGTGTCAAATTACATTATAAAGTTGCTCATAAATATTTCCTCTTTTTAATTTATGACATTACATGTATGAATACTCGTTGTTTTATATCAAGGAAGTTACAGAACCAACAGTTAGATAAAGTACGCTCGGTTTCCATTTTCGCACTTTGCTTTTTACACATGAACTGAAATTGATACCTAGACAAATTGATATTGATTACTGATTGATGATGCATGCGCAGGTTGGATAGTTGGTCACATTGTTCTGATGGACCAATAAGGCACACATGCGTTGCCTGTCATACTGTGCCCCGATGAAAAGAAGAATGCAACAATACAAATCGTAATTTACCTTACATTCGGGATTGTAACTTACTCGATAATCAACCGTTCTTACCGTGCAATATCCATAATTAAATAGGGGAAATTTCTCAACAACATCATAGTTTAACATGTTTAAGTTTAGAGTAATAAGCATTACCTAGTCAGTTACTTTTTGACTGTATAAATTATTGTATAATTAATGTACGGTAATAAAAGTTAGAAACCAAGGCGATGTACGATGGAGTAATACATCAAACTTAAAATTGGAATTGTGTTATTGTTTTCGATTTGTTATTGTGTACAGTCCATCTTGTCCGCATTTAGCATTATTTACATTAGAGAATACGAATATAATAAGCGGCTGTATTGCTGTCGTGGCTATCATGGTATAGTCACTATCTTAGCTTAATACTATCTTACTATAGTTTGTGCCTATGTATGTATCCATAAAAGGCTCTCTCAGATTTTATTGCTTATAATACTCACATTAGCATCATCTATTATGGTTAATCGATCGAAAAACAAGGTTTATCGGCCGATAAACCTGGTTTTATCAAAAACTTTGCTTTCAGGTTTATCGATTCGAAAAACCAGGTTTATCGAATTTGATACGCAAGGTTTTTGAAAGACCTGGTTTTTCGAATCGATAAACCAGGTTTATCAAAAACTTTGCTTATCGAATTCGATAACCCTGGTTTTTCGATTGATAAACCAGGTTTTTCAAAATACTTGCTTATCGAAATCGATAAACCTGGTTTTTTCGAATCGATCGAAAAGCAAAGTTTTTGATAAACCAGGTTTATCGATCGAGGTTTATCGGCGAAAAACCAGGTTTATCTCTTTCATTGTGTAAAATATCTGCCATACTCGTGTTGATCGCTGCGCATTTCCCCTCAATGCGCGGGCTAATTAAAATTCAAAGTGTCATGCATGGGTGAGGGATGTGATAGGGATTTTTATGGAAAGAAGAAACGGCTGCACTGTGTATTCGATTGCCCGCGGGTCAATCCTGGTATAACAGTGTCACACACGGAGTGAACCTCGCACACACCCATTTTCCTCCCGCGTGTATTGAAAATGTGTCTTTTAAAAAGTGACTAATTTTCTTTAAATGGAGCTAATCATGGTTTATCTTTGTTGCTAGGTGTTCTGTTTGGTATTAAATGTGCGTAAAAGCTTCATCCAAATGTCTATCTCGCCTGTTTGGTAAAACATAAATAAACGAAAGTTACTTTAAATGACCTAAACAAAGTGTACGACTTTTTTTATTTTATTTGTAAAAGTATTTGCATTGGTTCAATTAGTACATATTGACATCATTCATATGTGAATATCGTTCTGAAAAATTAATGGAAAAAAGGTGTTTTAATAGGCTAAATTTACCCTTAAAAAAAAGCTGCTCTAAAAAAAGGAAAGACACCTTGATTTTGTATTGTAATTAGATGCCCTTATTTGGACAAGTTCGTTCCCTTTAAATGTTTGAAGGAACTTCTGAATGGGGTTGATTACGAAAGGGAAATTACGGAGGTAAACATTACAGACGATAAATGATTTCCTTTTAGTACATTTAGTAAGAGTGTATGGCAGGTATTTTGCACAATAAAAGAGATAAACCTGGTTTTTCGCAGATAAACCTGGTTTTTCGCAGATAAACCTGGTTTTTCGATCGATACCCCTGGTTTATCGAATTCGATAAGCAAGGTTTTTGATAAACCAGGTTTATCGGCTGATAAACCTGGTTTATCGACCGATAAACCTGGTTTATCGAAGACCTTGCTTATCGAATTCGATAAACCTGGTTTTTCGAATCGATAAACCAGGTTTATCGATTCGCAAAGCAACGTTTTTGATAAACCAGGTTTATCGGCTGATAAACCTATCGAAAACCTTGCTTATCGAATTCGATAAACCTGTTTTTCGAATCGATAAACCAGGTTTATCGAATTGGATTAGTAAGATTTTTGTAAAACCTGGTTTATCGATCGAAAACAAGGTTTATCAGCCGATAAACCTGGTTTATCAAAAACCTTGCTTTTCGAATCGATGAACCTGGTTTATCGATTCGAAAAACCAGGTTTTTCGAATTCGATAAGCAAGGTTTTTGATAAACTAGGTTTATCGGTCGATAAACCAGGTTTTCGAATTCGATAAGCAAGGTTTTCGATAAACCAAACCAGGTTTATCGGTCGATAAACCTGGTTTTTCGAATTCGATAAGCAAGGTTTTCGATAAACCAGGTTTATCGATCGAAAAACCAGGTTTATCGAATTAGGCTCTGAGTCGTTCAAAAATGGCCCGTTCTATACGCCCGATTCCATTACAAATATATACCGTTCGTACATTTGTTTTCAATGGAGGAATATAGCTACGTCTTCGTGTGCGCGTAGTAAATACAGTAATGTGAGCGTGGTTGAGGGGAAGCAGGGAAAAATATTCGCCGAAATGATGGGATTCCCTGTACAACACAGGGACAGGTAAGTTGATTTGAATATTGATGAAGCTACGTCTTTGAAGTTGACCGCCGTACAGTAATTGATTAAAGGGGCATGAAGAGATGCGTTGGAGGCTGCGCCCTCAATTATGATCAAAACTGGTATTTGTTTATTTTTACAATTGTATTACATGTATGAACTTACACTTATAAATATTAAGAAAAATCAGCCCTCTTTGTTCAACAAAACATCGATTCAAAAATGCTGGTTGAGCCGAAACCAGCATTTTACGTCAAACAGTGTCCCTCTCGAATACTGTAAACTTGTATTTTACTCATGAGAGCTCCCCTGCAGCACGCGTGATAAATAACGCGAACTATATATACATAGAGTGCTTTTTTAAGAAAAGGTTAATAAATAGCGATGGTATTGTTTTAATCAAGGTTTGCTGTGTTTTTGTGAGTCAAAACAATAATAATGGTAATTTTTAATGTTCATCTTGAATTCTGAAGTAAATTAATTTGAAGAAAAAAAATCTTCAGCACTACTTCGTGTCCCTTTAAGTACCCAATAAATTACTTTAGTTATTCTAATAATTACTCTATATTGCGTTATTTGTTTTTTTAAGTAGCTAATTAGTAAGGTAATCAATTATTTAAATTT
The DNA here is from genome assembly GCA_035610835.1 of Ophiura sarsii. Lineage (NCBI taxonomy): Eukaryota > Metazoa > Echinodermata > Ophiuroidea > Amphilepidida > Ophiuridae > Ophiura > Ophiura sarsii. Next base: position 78,261,896 of record CM069441.1, on the reverse strand, counting down.
GAATATACCCCGGCATATGCTTTCAGTACTTTGGAGCTTCTCAGCCTTTTTTTTCCAAAAATATTTGTTAAATTGTTAATTATTTAGATATTAATTAGTTTTTAACCTTTAATAAATTACTAATTGTATTAATTGATTAATTAGCTCACTATTAAATTAATAGAAGTTAAATCTAAGTTCAACACGCAGACATAGCGATTTGATGACGTTGTACCTCATCAATATTCATCACCTACATAAGGTTTATCGCAAATAGGTAAAAATCAATTGATTATCTTTTTCTGATGCATTGTGGGATCGCAAAGTGTCGATAATGTGTACACATTTCGATCCCGATAAGCAAGCTTTTCGATAAACCAGGTTTATCGGTCGATAAACCAAGTTTATCAGCCGATAAACCTGGTTTATCAAAAACCTTGCTTATCGAATTCGATAAACCTGGTTTTTCGAATCGATAAACCAGGTTTATCGATTCGAAAAGCAAGGTTTTTGATAAACCAGTTTTATCGGCCGATAAACCTGGTTTTTCGATCGATAAACCAGGTTTTTCAAAAACCTTGCTTATCGAATTCGATAAACCTGGAAAAGCAAGGTTTTTGATAAACCAGGTTTATCTGTCGATAAATCTTTCCCAACTTTCAAAGTCCGCGTTCTAGGCATGTTGGTACTTATTTTAAGGCAATTCTTATGGTGATTCCCAATATTATGGTGATGATATTTAATAAATTTTCATTTTTAAATCATTGTGAAATTTGGTAACTATCTTCTGCAGACGACTGCCGCGTGGAAAGAGTTTATAAAACTGCGAAATCCAATGATCTGTTTACCAACTACCAGTGCAATTTTCAGTTTTGCAGTTGTTTTATCAACATGAAGAATAGCGTGGTGATTGAGATCATGGGCATTAGTCTCTTGCGACAATATCAAGTCCTGTTTGGTGGCTGTTGTGACATAAAGCTAATAACGGTATCGAAGATAACGGTGAAAATGTAAATCTGAACAATATTGAATAAATAATTATTATTAGAATATCTTTCTATCCATTCCGCTATCGAGTGACGAAAGTATTACTACCAGTAAATCAATATTCGGACTATTGCCAGACGATGCCGGCCACGGGCTCATTCACGAACAATCGAACATTCAACGTTAAATTATGCGTAGGCCTACGTACGAGGTTACGTGATCAAGCGAAGGGACGAACGGCCTGTTAACGACGGATTAGATTCAAAAATGATACTGACGCTGGACATGCTAGAGTTGATTATCTTACTCCTGCGGTTTTGGGAAGAAACAATTTAGTTCCAACGTTGATGAGTTTTCGGGGGTCATACTTAAAAAAATCATTTTTACATTGAAACAAACAGTGATTCCAAATTTACAGCCATTCGTGTCCACCATCGTTTATAACTCAGACGACGGTGGACACGAACGGCCGTTAATTTTGAATTTCCGTTGGTTTCAATGTAACAATGGATTTTGATTATATGACCCCATAAAATTTATCACACGTTGGAACTAAATTATTTCATCCTAAAACCACTGTGGGTGGCTAACCATCCGCAGTGTCAGTATCATTTTTTGAATTCAAACCGTTGTTAAGCGTTCGTCCCATTCACTTGATCACGTAACCTCGTTCGCATATTTTTACCTGAATATTCGTGTATACGCCCTTGTCCAGCGTCGTCTGTTATAACTATAGACATTGAGCAGCGCCACAATTCACAAGAGTAGCAAAAAAACCGAAATCATTGAGGGGGTAGTGTTCTTTTTTTGATAGATGACAGACGACGGTGGACACTAACGGCCGTTAATTTTGAATTTCCGTTGGTTTCAATGTAACAATGGATTTTGATTATATGACCCCATAAAATTCATCACACGTTGGAACTAAATTATTTAATCCTAAAACCACTGTGGGTGGCTAACCATCCGCAATGTCAGTATCATTTGTTGAATTTAAACCGTTGTTAAGCGTTCGTCCCATTCACTTGATCACGTAACCTCGTTCGCATATTTTAACCTGAATATTCGTGAATACGCCCGTGTCCAGCGTCGTCTGGAAGATGATGGACATGATTTGCCGCTTTGATGCGCTTTGTTTAAAGGAAATCCTTGGCATGGAACTTTAGCGTTCTGATGTATATAGTATAATTATATCGTGCTTTTATAGTAATAGCCTCATACAGCTACGAACCAGGCTAAGAACTATATTTTATTCTCTAATCTGCATACCTGCATCCAGCCCACTTTGTGCAACAAGACATCGATTCAAATATTCCTTCATCCTAGAGACATACAATTATTCCACGATAACACTGTCACGTTGATAATACTGGGTGAGTGGAAAATACTGCAATAGTGAAGAGAAACCATTTTGGGTTTTTAAAACCTAGTTGTTGTTTGAAAACTGTTAAACATTAACCCTAACACTCTTGAGTACTACAAATTACTGCGGTGCGCTTGTGCCACCCGGTTTGGCAGTTTTTCGATGGAATTATGGCCCCAGGGTATACTTGGCGAGGTATACTGAGCCATGGTTGACCCCTATGGCCTAGTGGTAAGTCGTTTGCCTCTGAACTAAGAGATACGGGGTTTGATCCCCGGGGGCGTGCATGGGGCCCTTTCACCCTCGCTTTTTGGCCGCGATTTTTGTGTTTGTTTGAAAAAGGTGCCTCGGGGGTTAAGGTTATCGTTATCAAATTATGGCAAATCTCCTTGGGCATGTCAAATTCATCTTTGGCCACTTTATTATTACTCTATTATTACAATCATAATTATAACTCTCTCATTACAATCATAATTTAGTGTGTAAATGAGCATAATCAATTATACAAACTAAATGTTAATAAATAAGTTGGTTGAATTAGAGCAGAACACTAACTATTATCCATTATATCTTTGGCAAACCACATACTATATGAAGGTTAGTGTATTTTAAGCAATTACATTGACATATCCTTTATTCATCATTGGAATCACAAAAGCAGGTGTCTTTTTAATTGAAGTTCTAATTCTTGTTCAAAAGTGATCAAAATGGGATTCGCACTCTTGTTTCTGAATTGATCATATCTCGGCAGTTAAGTGGTGACATTTAATGGGATCAAGTGTATTTGATAGAAGACTATGGGTTATTAACAGTCTATCTTTGAAAACAATAATACATGGGATGTATTTGTAAATATTGCTCCTCCCCCTCCCCATGGGACACTGTTTGGACACCCCCTGTATATTGTATTCTCTTATGGAAAAGGAGAAAATTGCCCACCCGTGCAAAGAAGCACAAGGGTCACTAGTCATAAACCCTAACCCTAACCCTAACCCTAACCCTAACCCTAACCCTAACCCTAACCCTAACCCTAACCCTAACCCTATCCCTAACCCAACCCTAACCCTAACCATACTCTGCCCTAACCCTAACACTAACCCTAACCCTATACCTAACCCTATACCTAACCCTAACCCAGTAACCCTACCCTTAACCTAACCCTAACCCTAAGATACTTTTATGAATAGTGCACTCGTGGTATAGGAAAATACACGTTATGACTAGCGACCCTTATTACTGGCGGGTAGATCCCACCTGATGATCGCCGTAGAGACAACATCACCTTCCTACGTGCGTGAAACTCCGAGTCGTGACTAATGTAAAGACTGTGTGTTTCACATTTATTTATATATTCTTTTATGCAATAGGAAACATTATGTCATTGCAGCGTGTATTCCTTTCTTGCAGATATTTCTTGGGGTACTGTCTGTACAGGAAAAATAATGAAAACATTTTGTTGTTGTTGAAAATTAAGAAAATTGTTGATGATTCACCCAAAATTCCAGAAATTCCAAGGAGGAAAGGGTTTCTTTACCCTAATTTTTCTGAACATATTGTAGAGGTATAATTTTGGATTCCGTGACCATTTGTTTGAACCTTTGTTTCTTGGTGATTTTTTCCGGAATCTTTATGCACAGACAAACTATTTGGTATGCTTATTAGCTTATTGAAGCCATTTCAAAAAGTAGGGTTATTCAAGTTTTATCTATCTCAATACACCGGCCGAATAAACGCTGCGCTCCCTAGAAGGCCATTTGATTTTGTCAAAACATTTAAAACCTTTAACTTTATATGCTTAGGGGAAAAGATAGCTCATTTTAAACTGTTAACATAATTTCGTGGCCTAAGTTGTACGTATATCCGTACGGAATTTACCGTAAGCAAACAAATTAAATAAACCATAACAACACGGATGTCTGCTTTCTTCAGTAGAAAGCCCCCATTTATTACATTAATTTCAGTAGATAACACCCATATATTACAGTGCTATCTTCAGTAGATAACACCCATATAATTATTATATTGCTATCTTGATTAGATAACAGCCATATGTTAAATTGTAGACAGCAAGATGCTGCTTTCTTATTATTGCAGTTATATCGTTCAATCAGGCATAGTTCCCTACTTGGGACGTCCCCGGCAAGCCCCCGCAATGTGTCGATAAGCGGGGAAATCACAGAATTACAAAGTCTATGGGGGAAACCAACTATTGGATATCCCCAGGTAACGACACGCCTATAACAGGGACATCCTCTTAAAAGAGACTGGCCAGTCCAGGGGTAATGTCCAGGAATAGTTGGGGACTGATTTCTTGGATGTCACGGGGCAAGTCCCGGCTGCGATGTTATTTATCAAACATTTGATACATTGACGGAGTAAAGCGTATAGTATTATAATGCACATGTACATTGTACACCTCTACATGTATACAGTGTTTGGCCAAATGTTTGTTTAATACGGTTACTAAATTCGCGTCCCGGCTTGTTGATTTTCTAAAATACTTCAAATATTATTATTTGGAACGCAACCGATAACGCGGTGCGCTCACTCACCGACGCTAGGCTAGTGTAAATATTGTTTTCAAATCTGATCCATACGCCTACATTAATCTCGACATTAATAGCTTTCAAAAGTCACAGAAAATCACTGCTATGGGTTAAATCATGTTTTGTAAATTAACTGATTCATAACAATATAACGTTCAATATAAATAAATAAAAATACCACAGATACAGGATTACGTAGCAGTTTCAGGAGTTTTAATGTTCAGGTTTTAGAGTATTAAGGCGACACAAATGGTTTGTAAAAGTCATATATCAATAGAAGCTATAGAGATATTCCGAGTTTTGCGGCGTTTGTACGATTAATCATTCTGAATTCTCCCTACTACTTGTACCATTTATAATTTGTAATGCAATAAAAGGACAGATATGTGACCTGATTAAGCGTTGTGATTTTTTCTGAAAAAATAAACAGTCTGATATTATAACATAAAGGGACTTCATAGCCCTGCGGGGCTAACATAAATTGGACCCTCAACCGACCAGTATCGGTCAACGATGGGAGCCCCTTTGGTGCTGCCGCACGTCGGGTCTGTCCCTTGTGCCCTACGGGGTTAACGGGATGGACCGTGAGCACATGAGAAAGAATCCTACCGTAGGCAAGGAGAATTGAAATCGATAAGATAAGATCAAACATCGGTGTAAGTTTGACTGCACCAATGTATATGCGGTATCTTTTATCATTGTGAAGTACATGGACAGAGGCCGTCCGTGACTGTACAATCGTACGTACACCCCTACGTGTTTTACAAACGCCCCGAGTTTTGGGATACAGTCATTTTGCCAAGGTCCGCCATTTCACGTCATGACTGTCACGCAACCCGGGAGATGAATGAAAGACAAGGAAAACTGAACTATATTATTTAAGTATCTCATGGGTAAAAACAAATGTAATGTTTTTTAAGTATAATCTAAACATTCAGTATAATAATTTGGACAATTCGGTAGGTTGTATTGAATAGTGCGAAACTCTTGTGTGTCCCCCTCCATAGAAATATTACATTTCACGAGTTTGTTATATGATTCACTCAAACCATAGAGGTGACCAGGCTCGTACGAAGGATTTTGTCAAGGTTAATTTTTTAGGCGGAATGTTTTAAAAAGTTAACGGGGGAAGCACTTGTGTGAAGGTAGCGCGCTGAACATCTTACGGCGTGAAATTTTGAATTTCGACGTTCTCTAAGGGTGTTTTCAAGCCATTTCATACCAAATTATTATATATTTACTTTACATTTCAGACTTTTTAAAATGTTTTTGTTGTTGCTATAACGACCGCTGGAAATTGCATTCAGATAGGTGGTTTGGGGTGTTCCCACCTAAGGGTCCCGAAGATGTCTGTTTAGAAGCTCGCCGAGGGCCGATGTGATTTTTGAGATCAAAAACAAATTTGTGGCACTTTTTGTTCTATAATTTTAAAACTAAAAATGTGTTAAGCACAAAAAACCCCACAGATCCTAGATAATTTACTTTAGATGATTTTGGTGAAATGTTGGAATTTTTAACCAAAAACTGATTTTGTTAGCTTGTCTGAAAAAAATTGGCGCCAAAAAGGTGTTTTTGGGCAGAAATTGTTAAAATCTCAACAATTACTGAACCAATACTAGGCTTGTTTATACCTATTTTAATGCATTTATCATTGTGATTCCCAATATGATGATGAAATTCGATAATGTTGATATTTTTAAAACATTTTGTGAAATTTGGGAACTTCTTCTGTTACAGATTGTTTTGTTTTTAAATAGTTAAAATAAAAATACAATGAGACATCTAGCCAAATCTGAATGTCACGGGTATTTTCGCTCACGATCTACAGGCCGTGAGCCTTTATTCACCATTTTTATTTCAACAATGGGATATTCAAATTATCGATGACTTTTTTGTTGACATAAAAGATTAAGCTACAGTTTTAAACTGTTGCAGCGATGACATACCGAGCGCCTTTAATACTTCTGTTGTGTTGTAGAGTCGGTAATATTAAAGGAAAGCGGTCATGGTGAGGAAAAGAACCGCTGACGGCGATTGTTGGTCCAGCTAAACCTTAGCTAATAACTAATACATCACTTATATCACACGATAGAAAATGCGTTCAATCAAATGAAGGATGGTTGATTGAGCGCGCCGTTTGGGTTAAGAGATTGTTGTAGAGTCGCACACAATACCGCTTGCATGTAAACATACGTAGAACAATTACAGACTGCGCCAATGTCCAACTTGTTTAGATTCAAATACTCGTAGCGCGCTGTTCAATGTTCGTAAGACCACTTCCCTTTAAGACGGCGCTGTTGATTTTAATGAAGGGAGGAGGGGAATTATTGAAGCCACATTTTAAGTTCTGACACAGATAATCTCGCGTTTTTGCGCATCTAGGACGCCACATTTTGGTATTGGGATGCGATAAACTGCACATCTTGTTTCACAAATGCGTCCAACATGATTATTTTGGACACGTAGAAAATACGATTTCTTGTTTCCACAAGTTAAACAAAAATCTTACAATCCATCGTAATAATTTGCATCCATGAAATATGTCACACAAAATATTAAATTATGTTACAGAATCGATCCATCGAGTATTTAGAATATAGTGGACGTCCTTCGGAACGATATTGGTTAGTTAAGATGATTAATATATTAAATTCTTTCTTTGTTATTTATTACTTTAAATTTGTCTGATAATTCGATCGTTTAGTGTACTTTCTTGACAGGAGTATACACAATTAAATTAGGATTGTTCTCAGCTAGTCTATGTCCAGGAAAACGATGGCAAAATGTTCCGAATATTTAATGAAATATCTTTACCTATCCAAATGCTGCATTTGTGTGCATTAATGTTCCCATTCAAACAGTCATACTAAAGGCCTATGATAAGGATAATTGATGAGCTACTGTGCATTCGTCTTGATAATCGCTCGAGGCCTTGCATGAGTGCACCAGCCCTCGAGCGCCGATAGGCGCGAGAGGGCGGGTGCACGAATGCAAGGCCGAATGCACTGTTTGCGACGCGTACCAGAACCTGCTCTAAAAGGGTAAAATTGTGATTTAAAAAAATCATTTCCAACGAAAATATTAGTTAAATTTCCGTCTGTTAGAAACACCGCTTATGATGTGTAGCACAAGATACTGTTGAATACGCATGGAAGGGTTTCAACTAGCCTGTATACGATTTAGGTTGTGAGCTGTCAAAACTGGGATCAATGACCGAGTGGAAAACATATCGACAAACTTGAATTGGAAGTTGGATATGCATGACCACGGATACAACTGGTATTAAGTAGGGCCTATAAATGTAATCCATTAAGTATAGGTTTGTGTAAAAAACAAGTACTCATACGCTTTTAGATCGAACTGTAGTAAAAGTTAATAACAACATTACCGATCAAGTGTGGTACAGTAAAAGACCTGTTGGGGAGAATACCATTGCTAACGTGTCAAAGAGGTTGTGTGCTGACGCTGGCGCGTCAGGCTGCTATACCGTACACAGTTTGAGAAGAACAACCATCACAATTCGCAACTTAATGTTCCGAGAAGACGTACCAGAGAAGATTATTAAAGAAGTTAGCGGTTGTCGCCCGGGGGTTGTCGCAGTAACTCCGATCAGTATAAGGTTAATACAAGCACCAAACAGAAAGCCAATGTGTCCAACGTAATGTAATTCAAGGTGAGCATGAATTTAATTATGAATTATGAATTATGAATTATGAATTTAATTGTTTGTTTGTTTGTTAGTTTTTTGTTGTTTATTGGTCTGTTTGTTAGTATATTAATGTTTGTGCACTGGTTATTTGGTTTTTTATTTTTATTTATTTATTTTTTATTTATTTTATTTATTTATTTATTTATTAATTATTATTGTTATTATTATTAATTTTTTGTGTGGGTATTTTGAATGCTTGATTAGCATATTTACAGAATGATTTCACTGTGATAGATGTCTTACTATTACCGTAGTATGTGTTTACTTAATAAAGGAAAAAGGTAAATTAATTTAGTTGACACGGCTAATAGGCCTAAATGCCACCTAAATGCCTGCCACCTTTATGTTCATTTGAACTAGTATTTTCAATTTTTCTCTCAAAATTGCAAAGTTCTACTTTGTATATTATTAACGAACCGGTGTCATTTTTTATTCAAATTTAACGAAGTACTCCACAATTGTCATAAGATATGTAGTTTAATAGCACAAATCTTTCCATTTCAGGCTCGACAAAACGTTTGAAAACCGCATCGGCAACGCAATCTACAGCAAAGTTAACGTGTCATCGGCATCAGCATGATCAGCAAGACGTAAAATTCAGGAACCAAAGTCACATCAATGACCAAATACCAACATACAACAGCATCCAAGAGCAGATCAGCCACAACCACAGAACGTAGTGATTCCGCAGCAGCAAGGAGGACAATTACCTCTTCAGCAGATGTACACTTTCCACAATTTCACCGTTCATATAGGCCTAACGCTTATTAAAACCACTGAACCATGACCAATTTGATTTACTTGTCAAGTACAACTAATAAAGTTAAAATCCTGAAAGGGGGGGGGGGGGGGGGGGGGGTGAAATCCATCAATTACGGAAAGTGTGACCAACTAGGCAAGTCAATCAAATTTTTGTAGTATGTTCAATGTTAATTCACACAGTAAATAAGAGTAACATGACAGTGGAAGATTACATATTTAAATTGGCTAAAAGGGACATTTTTCGTATTCTTATCATACTAACTTATTTTTTTATCATACATATATGGTAGAAATTGAAGTTGACTTTACAAGTTCCACAAGTATAAATGTCCTTCTCTGTCAATGATTGGTATACACACACTACTGACATGATTGGTGCTTTCCTACAAACTTTCAAACATGCTGAGTTTTTCATGAGAACAATAAGCAACATGAACATTGCACAGAAATATTCATGCATCAAATTAATGAATTATGTATAGATATTAATGATTTGTGCAAGAATTAAGGGGAATACCAAGCTAATCTATGCTATTGTTTATAGATAGATAATTCACAATATATTTGAATGTAAAGTATTCAAATGTAAACCATGCAATTTTTGGTTTGTATGTGTAAATCCCATTGTACAGACTAGTAAATGACAGGGTTTACGCAAATTATGCTAGCGGTCTTGTTCTTCATTGGATTTATCTCAGATTTTCAGAATGTGATCATTATTAATTGGGCTTTGCACTGACGGTGAATTGTTCATGGTCCAGTGGTTTTGAAAAAGTAAAAAAGCGCCATGAAACAGTCCTATTTTTTGATACACCCTGCATCACTATGTGATTTGAGATCGATAATTATTTTTCTAGCATTATGCTTGCTGGACTCCTATACCATTTGCTTTGATGGTTTAAAAAATACCTGTTTAACTTTGTTTCAAAATGTTAAAATTAAGAATTTTAAGATGACGATAATTTTGGATGCAATACCGAAAATGAAGGAACATTACATAATTCCTGAAAAGGATGCGCGGTGGGACGATAAACAACTCTATTTTTTCACTTGGCCTAACTAAATGTATTTAAATAATAATTACTATAGATAGCATGGTTCGAGTTTGATGCACTATTATAATATGTTTAAATCGTGTGGAATACAATCATACAGAACACAAAACATCGTATCATTGTCATTTATACATTTTTGTCAAAGGGATTGATAATCTGTCATTCCATTGAGGTAGATGCCATGATCATTCATAGTGTAATTTAATCGTATAAGTTAACCGATTAAAATGCAATTGAACGACTACCAGTACAGTACTACTTGACAACAATAACTGATTCGTTAATCCTTAGCATTTATCCATTTTAAGCTGTTTTAAAAACTCCATAGCTTTAATGGTCATATCAATGTCCATTGTTTGTTAACGTCGATATCTGCGAAAGCACTACCGGAAGTCTCAAGCGTGCAAGGTCAACATAATCGTTGCCCCTCGCAACGTGCATTATATGACAAAGCTTTTAGATAATGCACGGGTCAACATTAGAAAGGGTAGCGATTATGTTGATATTGCACGATTGAGACTTGCGGCAGTGCATTCGTTGATATAATCGACGTTAACAACAATGGATAATGAACAATGGAATGAGCTGAATAACCAGATAACACCTTTTTAATGTGCACAAAACCTAACGAATTATTTTGGGTCAAAGAATTTACAAATGAATGTGTTGATTAACTAATTAATGTATTACATAATTACTTGTCGTTATATTATTAAGAACCATCATTTGACAAATCTTTATTCCTTTTAAACCATGGTTACACGATAGGATAACCACGACATACAATTGATGCAGAAGATTAGTTAAACGCGAGTTAAACTACCCCCATATACCCATGATTAAAGTTAGAAACTTTTCAGTTTAAATTAAACAAATTTTCGAGAATTGTGTTTATAGTTAAACGGTGTGTTAAAAGTCAATATTAAACGCGTGCTTAGGTTAAAACCACGAGAATACGGCCCCTAGTTTTTATTAATCTTTATTTTCACCTGTGTCTGGTATTGTCAATTAGAAGTGTCCAAAACAAAATCCAGAGAACAAAACAAATTGTTTGTATTTTTAATACAAGTTTTAATTTCAATATATAAGAGGAAAGATCCCTGCTAGCTGCTTTTATTATTGCAGTTGCAAACACGTCACCATGCGTGTAATCCGTTTTGTAATAAATAACAAATAAGGGCATTATTACTTGTACTTAATATTGGAATACCTCCGTTGACACGCTAATCAAAGTGCACTGTCCTAGTGTAGCAGTGAAACGTTACTAGTTGGGAGTATCCTATTCAATTTTTATTGGATTTGTTCATAAATAAACCAAAAACAAATTAAACCTAAGAATTGTGAAGTTAGTTAGGTTAACACTATAACTGTTTTAAATTTTAAAAACGGAAACGTGACTATAGTCAGACGACGGTGGACACGAAGCCGTTAATTTTAAATTTCCGTTGGTTTCAATGTAACTATGGATTTTGATTATATGACCCCATAAAATTCATCACACGTTGGAACTAAATTATTTCATCCTAAAACCACTGTGGGTGTGGCTAACCATCCGCAGTGTCAGTATCATTTTTCGAATTTAAACCGTTGTTAAGCGTTCGTCACATTCACTTGATCACGTAACCTCGTTCGCATATTTTAACCTGAATATTCGTGAAAACGCCCGTGTCCAGCGTCGTCTGACTATAGTTGATTCAGGGGCGGCGCCAGGGTATTTGGATTATATGGGGGGGGGGGGGGGGGGGGGGGGGGAACCACAAAGTGAGTAGCCAGGGTGAATAACCAAAGCGGTGCGAAGCGGAGTCTGGGGGGGGGGGGGGTGTGCCCCCTCATAATTTGATAAATACTGATTATTATTATTATAATGTAAAAGCTGAATGCAAACTGCTTACCCACAAAAATAGCATGTGTAAGTAAATGTAATAAATATAAGAGGACCTGACGTTTTAATTCTAACATAATCTTTATCGAAGGTAAAATGACAGAATACAACATACACAACATATATATATAGAGACAGGGGAACAATTGGCAGGAAGTGACAAGAGATAATGTAACACAGTGACAGATCGATGAATAGGGGAAGGTATATCAAACTGGACAGCTGATTGGTGGATAATGTAACAAAAGGATGACATAGACAAAGGGGAGATTAAAAAGTAAAAGGCAAATGGGATATAAAAAAGAGAGTAAAATCCATAATGGTGATAGATGACTACAAATAAATAATAAAAATGGATGGAAATGTAAAATGACTGAGGGAATGCATGAGAAAACAAGATAAAACAAAGTGGGAGTGGGTCTATGGTAACAAATAATGGAAATGCACTGGAACGAGTAATGAAAATTACTGTGCATAGGAGACAATGTTGAAAATGAAATCATAGTATATAAAAATAAGTAAACAATTTAAAAATAAAGCGAAGAAAAAGTGGAGAAAAAAATAGAGACAAAATACAAGTAATAGGTAAATCAGATACAAATGGAGGAGGTCGACTCGCACTTAGAAGTACCATGCTGCGTAGGGAGAGAATCATCAGTTAATTATTATTATTATTATTATTATTATAATTATTATTATTATTATTATTATTATTATTATTATTATTATTATTATTATTATTATTTTATTATTATTATTATTATTATTATTATTATTATTATTATTATTATTATTATTATCTTTTTTGTTCAATTTTCGAACCCATTTGGTGCGATTTGGTGTAAACTTTTGACCGATATTTTTATTGAAAAGCCATGACTTCATTTCCAATTAATAATGGCTTTTTATCAAAGTTAGACAGCTATTTCGTTATATGCGAGAAAGAAGTTGCGCATATGCTGATGATATTCTCTTAATTTAAGTAAAGTATAGATGGTTAACAATGTTATGTTAAAAACGGTGTCGCGGGGTAACAGCGATTGAAAGCAAAATGAAGCTATCTTATTATGCAGAATGTTTACGCTTTAGATTCGTTATTTATTCATTTTCCGACCATGATTGTTCATAGTAGTATTTTTAGACGATTGACGCGTTGAAATTTGATAGAATAAATTATATAAAAAATCAATAAATCAATTTTTCACGTTTTTTTTCTCATTTTTGGGTCAACATTTTCAAAAATATTAGATTAGGTTTAAAACAAAAAATCGTCCCTTCATTAGTGTCTTAACATCATTATAAAGTGATTTGGCCATTTTTTACTCACAATTATTTTTGTTAGCTTTGTTCAAAACAATTTGGGTCAAAAATGTGAATTTTGTGATTTTCTCAAAAATTCGAAAATGTGATCGGGTCATCTACCTTTAATTCCCCCGAATAAGTGTAATCCCCAACCCACCCGAATGACTTTAGAGTTGTGTTTTCTGTTTCATTAAAAACATTAAAATTTGTTTACTAAATATTCAGTTAACTAAGAAAAGTCTCAACTTAGTTAATTAATGTATATTTTGGTTGAAATGGGCTTTTAGAATGGTATTTCTAATCGAGCTCGGTGACCGACAGTTCCAATCTCAACCGAATGGGGGATGGGGCACTAAGACTAACCCTTTCGACCCTGGTTAGGCATATCGCTCTTGTAAAGTAACATGTGCCTCGAATTGGAGATGGCGATTAGCCAAATACATTAATATACCCTATATGAAGATTTTCTAAGACAATCAATTTATGACTTTACAGGGTTAGATTTGGACTCTGTTTCTACTCATTTATTTTCCTCTTTGTCATGTTCATTATTTAAGTGACTGTCAAATGCCAAACGGGAAGCATCACAAAAGGCGTAAAAAATGACTAGGAAAAACTAAAAAGTCCAAATGTATATCCTTTCAGTTGGTGTGTAATTGGTGACCCTGAAAAGTGGTTATTGTATATTTCTTCAGGTATGCAATTTTGTTTGTTAATCTGTTTATTAATCCAATGAAAAGAGTGATCGATTGATATACACACGTTTAATGACGATATTCCATATTAACATTGTTTTACGTGTATGGTGGCAATTGGAATGGGAATTCATTAGCTTGATTTATGTGCACTCTTGGTTGTTCCGAAGTTAACTAAAAACTGCGATGTGAAGTGATTGTTTTTAAACTGTTTGTTTAGCAGTTGTGATTTTAGCACTACGGATCTGCTACAAGTCATTTGCATTGACGGTGAATTTCTCCCAACACTTTTTTATTAATTATATTATACAGGCATCAATGTGCAGCTTGAACTTGCCCTCCTCAAGCTTTCACCTGTATCAACCTTCCTTCGGGATAAACTAGGGCAAGATTAGATCTTTCCTGCAATTTTGGGGGGTGAAGATTCATCTCAGTGCACTATGTTTGTTCTACAGTAATATATTCGAGAAGTTGAAATATAGGTGAAGATTCACCATGGATTCACCAGTCCAGAACATAATTAGTTCAAGATTCACCACTTCAAAAATATAACTAGGCAAATATTAGGCGTCTTATCTTTGACTAAGCTTGATGAGGGTGGGTTCAAGATGCACATTGACGCCTGCATTAAAGACAAGTTCACCTCTTTTAAAAACGTCCACCTTGGCATATATTTCACGCATTGTTTGGTCTTAAAATAGCATTAACGATTTTCTTCCTGGATCTTCAACTGAAAACCCCTAAAACGTTAAAAACCCATCCCATAACAAACAAGCACATAAATTGTGGATAAGATTGCTACCAAAATTCATAGGTGGCCTACGGGAAACAAATTATTTACTAGATATCAAGACGATGTCGTATCTACCAATGTATGAATATAAATACTCACATTCAAAAAACACCACAAATTTCAAAATAAAAAAGGTTGATCAATATAATGTAGTTTTCCGACGGGCTACGAGGAAAACTAATTCGGTGACAAGAAGTTGAAGACGGCCTCTGCCCTTTGGTGGTCAGAGGTCACCCCTTTTCCCGCCGCAAATTTGTCTTGGATGCTCACGGCGGCACATTTTTCCATTACTTTGACTGCAACCAGTACAGTCGTCTTTTTATCAGTTTTTTTCTTCAATTTCATGCCCGTGAGGGTCTTTATTTACAAGCCCTCAACATAAAAAGACAATAGAACATACAACGTTCATAAATAAACACACACACCATCAATCTGTATTATCGTAATGACAAAGTTAAAAAAAAAATATTAAAAAAATACAGTAATAACGGCGAGTTATTGACAAGGGTGAACGGCTGATATAAGTTAGGGGTACGTTGGGGATACGTCGTTTACGTTAAGAGCACGCTGTTATACGCTGTGACAATTTGGAACACGTCGAGCCCGCGAAATAATATTGAGCATGCTCAAAATTTCTCGACGTACTCAACGTGTGCTTTTAAGCACAACATTATGCAGAACGTATTAAAATACGTTCTGCATAAGTTTCCGGTAAGTTTGTGGTACTTTAAATATACGTTGACATACGTTGACATACGTTAGTGGTACGTTACTTGTACGTTACTCGTAAGTTGGTATACGTTGATGAACGTAGGCTGACGGGGAAACGTACAGCCAACGTAGTGATAACGAGCTAATAACGTATGTGCCGTATGTCTAACGTATGCCTGACGTATTTCCAACGAGTTTCGACGTATTCTCACGTATTCACCTTATGCCAGGCGATCGTGTAAAAATTATTGAGCATGGTCAAAATTTCTCGACGTACTCAATTAACGTGTGCTTAACTTACGTTCTGCTTAAGTTCCCAATAGGTTCGTGGTACGTTAGACATACGCGCTTAGGGATCTCGATGTTAAGGCCCTGTCACACCATAGCGTATGGCCTGAACGTGGCCTGAACGTATGCCGACGTATTCAAAAAATAGCTCGAAAATTGTCAGAGTCCAAGAACGTCCAAGAACGTCCAACTTCCCAACGAATTGCGTAGGAAAAGTCGACATCGGTGATGGAATGGACGTATCCATAGCGTATTAAACGTATACATAGCGTATGACTAACGTATTACATACTTTTGAAAGTTGTTGTGTTGAGAAATTCATACTTCAACTTCAATTTGTCATAGGAATTAGAATTGGAATTGATTAATGTCAAAAGTTCAAAATTCGAAGAAAAGAAATCACAATATATTATCCCTGGATCAGATTTTAGTTTTAAAACTTACAGTAGACCATACAAAGGCAATAAATGTGCTTTAAAAAAATGCATCACGGGATTTTTTGTTACAGCTCTACATCTAGCCTAAATTAAGTGGTTAAATAGTAAAGTTTCCAATGAAGGGGGGTGTCAAAAATAGAAATCGAATTTTAGGCCATTTTCAGCATAAAAAGACCGTTTTGGGCAAAAATCATTTTTTGTTTGTTTTTTGGTGCAATTAATATCTTTGAACAATGCACTATCCACCAGTAATTAGTTTGACCTGATTTATTGTTTTTCTAAGGAATAATCCATATTTAAAGCTGCTAAAATATAAAGAAAATAAAGGCACAAGGGAGAACAAAAGAGCACTTTTCTCAGTTTTGTCGTTTTATTTGCTACTTATATTCGCTAGTTGCTTAATCTGTCAAGCGATGCTTGAATAAATCAGCAAACTGGTTTGACATGGTCTATGACCTTTATAGATAGTTTTATGATGACAAATCGTGTGAAATTTAACATTAAAGGGGCATTCAAGGGATTTGACAATGGTATATAATTATATCCATATAATCATATAGTGAATTAGAGGCGTAGTATCTACTTGGGGTCTTCCGTGCACTCCCAAGACTCCCCAAACCAATATTTTGAACTTCCTTTTAATGGTCCTAAAGCCCATTCAGGGTGATGCCAAAACCATTTTTGATATGCTAAGGGATTATTCAAAATGGCGTCCAAATAGGCCAATTTTCATAAAGGACATAATATCAAACAAAATGTATGATAAAAGTATACTTTTTAACAATGGTATGTATGTATTAGAGCACTAGTAACTCATATCCAGTACTTTTGCTTTGTTAACAATAAGAATTGTAAATTGTAAGAGTTGTAAAAATAGCTTACGATAGCGTATATTGCGTCATATATACCATGTTCTAAACTGCTAAACTAATGCTTTTAGATCAACGACTCACCTCTGGGAAAGTTATGAATACTAATCGCATTCTAAAATGGCGGCCAGATGGTTAGATCTGATGTTAAATGACCTAAAATAGGTGTTTTGCATTATGAAAATAGTATGTAATACCTATACCGCAAAAGCTAATGAAACAGCATTCATTATATTTCTATGATAAAATGTAATATTTTTAATATTTTAAAATGGCCAAGAAGGTCGCCGAAAAAGTTAATCATTGAATAACCCTGGGTGATCATTTAATGACCCGAGCCTTCAGCTAACACACACCCTACATGGCCATTTATTGACTCGATCCAAGTGATATTGTAATAAACCTAAGTGACCATTGACACATAGGGATTATTTAAGTGAGTGATTACCCCGAGTGATCAATTAATGACCCTAGGGTATAGGTTAATGACACCAAGCAATCATTTAATGACCCGGATGGTCGCTTAATAACCCAGGTGACCATTCAATGACCCCAATTGACCATGTAATGAATAAAATGGATCGTGTAATGAATAAAATGGATCGTGTAATGACTCTTGAGTGATCATTAATGACACCAAGTGATCATTAATGATTAATGACACCAAGTAATATTTTAATAGCCCCCCAATCCATCATTTGATTGCTCAAGCCACCCGAACTGTCATCTAATAACCGCAGGGGATGATTTAATGACTCCAAGTGATTATTTATTGACTCGATCCAAGTGATAATTTGATAACCCTAGGTGACCGTTGACACAAAGTGACTGTTTTTAAACAGTCACTTTAAAATGACCCGATGCGATCCCGAGTGATCATTTCATTACTCCGGGTGATCATGTAATGACCCTAGGCGATAAGTTAATGACACCAAGCAATAATTTAATGACCCGGATGGTCGCTTAATCCCAGGAGATCATTCAATGACCCCAATTTACTGACCATGTAATGAATCAAATGGATCGTATAATGACTCTTGAGTGATCATTAATGACCCCAAGTGATATTTTTATGGCCCCAACCCATCATTTGATTACTCAAGCCGCCCAAACTGTAATCTAATAACAGCAGGATATGATTTAATGACCTCAAGTGATTATTTATTGACTCGATCCAAGTGATAATGTGATAACCCTTGGTCATCTAATAACCGTGAAACAGGTATATATCCTTTTTCTGAAAATGGTAGTGGCATTCCCGGCTCCGAAACGCGGATATAAAGTGCTCAATAAAAGAAAGTCGTACACTTTGTTTAGATCAATTAAAGTAACTTTTGATTGTTTCAAAATTGGCGCTCAGTGAACACACATCACTGAGCGCCAATTTTAAAAGCACATGCCCTTATGGTGCGTACGCATACTGCAGGGCAACCAGATTTAGTACCTGGTCTCTCAATGTGCTTAGGGATGCATACCATGACTACTGCACTATTACACCGTAAGCATTGTAAGTAATGATCAATCAAGTGTGAATTAAAGCACATTCCCTATAGGTGCGCACGCATACTGCCGGGCACTACGTCACCGGTCACACCATCTATAGATACACGGAGACTCGGGTACGCAGGGAGTCATGTGACTTATCCAGGACAAACTCTTGAGAGGAATGCCCCTTTACATATTTTGTTATCGTTCACAAGGAGCAGTAACCGTTAATAACAATAGATTTGTTTGTTTTATTTATCATACAGACCTTTGAATATTAATACCGGTGCAATTCGCAAATCGAGAAAATGGGATTGTCATGGTGTCATCGTTTCACACTGCATAACCATATGACCATTTACAACCCTGCAGTGTGACTGATTCAATTAATCTGTTTTTAAAAGGAATTGATTTGAAAAGGTCGGTAAGAGTTAAGTAGTGCAGTGAATTAAATAAGGACTACCCACGTGTATTTCGACTACATACATACGCAGGCGTCTCAAGTTTACCTAAGGCCATTGCCAAATAGGCATCGGGATTAGCGCTGCCATTGGTTCACACATCATATGGAAAACAACGCGCCCGTTTGGTTCTTCCTAATTAATGGCATGATAGGTTTGTCAATGAGTTATACGATGGCCTTCTGACCGTCATTTGCCTTTTGTTTCTCGTGATAATTTGCATATTTATTGCTTTTCTATACTATGCTTGTAATAATATTTCTATTATATTACTGTGTTAAGATTGAGCAATAAAATACTTGATATGTATGTGATGACCAATGTACTTTGAGTTACGCAACCGGAAATTAGGATTCGTTCTGTTGACGTCACTACCTCACAAATTGAAAGAGACCATATCATTAAACCAGGTGGAAGGAGAATACGAAGTTATTTAAATTAGCGAGGAACATCTTTGACTTGATTATCTAAATATAAGACACAATTTTAAATATCTACCTCTCGTACTCGTAGCTATATATATGCGTGAGATTCCCCATAACAGTTAGTTCTTTTAGCGAGAATAGTGCTACGCATTTGATCTGTTCGATTTCTCTCATTTATATATATATATATATATATATATATATATAACGATCGTGTAAGCAACCAGCGACAGGTGTCGACTTTTCATCACCAACCTTGTTATATGACGACACATAACCTTTTTTCATAATCTGCTAAGCCTATGATGAGCAACACAATGTACTCCTTTTATTATAGAGTATTTGTAGTTACTATCTTATTTATCTTTGGCTTTCCCGTTGTTCATGCTATTGTCACGTACTAAGTGGGCATCAAGGGTAGCGTGCACAATAAATCAATGACGATCGGGGTACGGGGAGATGTATTTAGAGGGTACCCATGCCGGGATACCCCAGTCTCCAAATATTAAAACAACAGTTAAAGAAAATATATCTTGACAAAAATATTAAATACCAGTCTCTTTTTTGAGACAATCAAACAATCAATTTTAATTCTAAAATTATACAGTATAAATCAATCAGTCAATCAATCAATCACTCAAGTCTATTTGAAACAATTATCAAATAACGTTTAAATCAAAATGGCTGAGAGTAAATATTACTCAGTGTATAAATCAATCAAGTCTATTTGGAACAATGATCAAATAATGTTTAAGTCAATATGGCTGAGAGTAAATAATAATATTATTCAACTTATTCAACTGTAACTGGTATTGATCAAAGATTAAGATTAGAGTATAGCAATGTACTCTAATCGGTCGACTTATATTGATCGACAACAAAGGGGAATTATATCGAACTGGCGGATTAATGCGGGGGGTTGAATCTGCGTCTACTGAAGACAGAACGGCCAATTTATAATGGATAACAAAATTCACGGGAGGATATATAAAAATAGTGAGAACCTGAAATGGCGTATGAATTCGAACTTGACACGGGCCAGGGGTCAAGTTCAAGAGTAAATGATGGGAAGATGTAAAAGTTGTTCTTAACCGGGGAATGTATAACTGTTACAATGTGCTAAACACACAAATAATAACGTTCGGTCAAATTTAAGGTGTCTTAATTGATCATATCCAAACGAGAGATTATTGGCAAAATGGGAGTTATACGTTAAGGTAATCTGGAATTAATAACTTAGTTAATCCGGGAAATTCGATATTAGAACAATAAAGGTGTCTTAATTGATCATATCCAAACGAGAGATTATTGGCAAAATGGGAGTTATACGTTAAGGTAATCTGGAATTAATAACTTAGTTAATCCGGGAAATTCGATATTAGAACAATAAATGAAACCTTGTTGAAATTATAATTTATTGCTTTATTCAGCGATAAATGGGCCTAATATGAAAGAGATTTATCACGCGTGACTGTTAAACTTAATATATATATACAATAACAAATGACCCGGTCCAAATCATCCAATAACAGGTAAATACTAATACATTCATAAATTTAACGAACCAGTCTCCATCATGTCCATCAGTACAAAAGGGAACATAATCTGCAGCACGGGTGGATCAAACCACAGCTTGTAAACAGCTAGGCGTCATAAATCAATCCATTCGTCTCCGGTTTTATTAAAAGTATAATTTGCAATAATTTAGGCCCAGATGGTAGGCAGAAATTAAGAGGGGGTGGCGGTTATTTTACGCCAAAATTAACGGTGCCATTACTTATTGGCTTAGTAACTAAAGATCAAAAAGGGGAAATAAAAAAGGAGCAGACAAACTCAAACGGAATCGTCGTTCACAGCAACAGCATGAAGTGTACAACGTTAAAATTGTTGCGAGGGGTTTTATTAATCATGAAAAATATAATCTGACGGGGCGTAGACCCAATCCATCCAATCAAATCTCACTTTAAACATTCCCGCTACATACAAAACAGGAATCGGGGTTTCCGAACGTAACCCCTGGGGTCATTTATAAAAGATGTGGAATGACCTATGAAATTTTATTTATTATTCACGGTCTAAGATCGTAATTGACATGTCAGTGTATCACGGGATTCAACACGTCTGCAGGATCCAGTTACACACAGGGACATTAAAACCGATCGTCGAAAAATAGGAGAAACCACTGATCAGTGGCGACTGACACAACGCACGCGCAATATCAGTCGATGGCGTCAGTAAGCCTACCTTTAATGCAAATTGGACTACGGAAAGCTTGAAAGGCCATCCAAAGTGTGCATTATTTTATATGTTTTAATTCGCAATAGTACATCGGATGATCAAAGGACCGTCCGAATATGTGCGTAAGTATGTAGCAGTGAAATGGTCATGAGACATTATTTGATTCGACAATTGAATAATTACGAATAATGGGCTAAAACCCATACGTGACAATTTCTCCCCGTCTTGGTAGAACGCGTCCTCGCGGCTAAAGTGTCTAAAGTTCAAAACAAATTCAAAAAAAAAAAAAAAAAGGGGGGGAACCACTTTTGAGACCTCCGGAGTATCTCAAAAGAGGTTGAGGTATGAAGACTGGTCCATAATTATTAGAATGCAATGTATTCAGCAAATGTACTGAAAATCAATACATACAGTACTTTTTACGATAGAAAGATATTATTATTACTTTAATAAGTAATAGTACTAAAAAATAAATAAAAAACACCTCTGCATCAGTATTCATTCATTTCATTCATAAGATTTATTTACACAATCCAACAACATACAAATATAACAATATAACAAAATATAACATCAAGAAAACAATTTATATACAGGAATGGTATGATATTATGAAAGAGATAAATCAAGACGATATATAGTGAAAAGAATGATACAAAGGATAAGCTAATACTAGTAGTATATGTAAAATATCAGGCGATGAGAGTGGTCCAGAGAGGTGATGTTGGAAAGTGTGCGGAGAAGCCATTAAGCCTGGAAGGCTTTAAGTTTGGCTCCACCGCTGTGAATATCAAGAATTAAAAAACAACGTATATACTACTACTATAGGAGGTTGTTATGATAAGTAGGGAGATGGTTTAATGAAGTGAAAAGAGTACAATGACAGTGGACCGGAAATGCAGGTAACGACATAATAAAATATGAACAAAATGTGAGACAAACAAACTCAGAGATACTCAGAGATCAATTTCTTTTTATAACTATTTTTGAAGCGGTTAATTTGTGTACAACTAGTTAGAGTAGAGTCAAGCGAGTTCCAGATTTTAGGTCCATTATAGATTATTGAATGACGAAGTACTTTAGATTTAATATTATCAATAATAAAGTTATTAGCGTTTCTAGTGTTATAATTGTGAAGATCTTTATGTTTAGAGAAGAAACCCCCAAAAGAATTTGGGAGAGCGTTATTATTGAAACGGAACATAAATAAAGCAGTTTGAAGTTTGTTGATATCGAAGATATTAAGAGTATTAAAGTTGTGAAATAGAGGCATTGAATGCGAGTCGTATGATGTACCAGCGCAGATACGCAAAGCCTTCTTTTGATAGATAAATAGTTTGTCGATTTATGTCATATCCGTGCTCGACCATGGGCTTAGGGATATATGTTTGGATAGAGTAATTGCCCATGCAATGTTGCAATAAGATATGTATGGCAAGACAAGTGTATTATAAAGAGTAAGCAGAATAGAAGAGGGAAGGTCATAGCGTAATCGCCGGAGTATACCGATACTTCTAGACACCCGAGTACATGTATTAGCGATGTGAAGTTTCCAGTTTAGATGTTTATCAATGATAACGCCGAGGAATTTGGTATGGTTAACAGGTGAAATAGGGGTAGAATCAATAGAAATGGTAGCAGAATGTACGGAGTATGTACGTTACAGAATATTTGTATTTAAACATTAATAGTGTTGCATCAAATTTTGCGCTATTCACGAACAGCGCCACAAATAATATGGTTATCACCACAGGGCCACAACTACATGTAACTGTGCACAATTTTGGCACTGTCGTATTACCTTTACACGTAGTCATGGTAGTTACGGCTTCATCTAAACAAATGATGAAAATCACAATAATAATTACTATAAGAATCATATTCTCCTCAATCGGCATTGAAAAATGAATGTTTTTCATGCGATTGAATGTTCTGACTGTTCGTTGTCATTTAGGGAAAGTTATGCAATCATGTGACATGCACATATTCTCCTCAATCGGCATTGAAAAATGAATGTTTTTCATGCGATTGAATGTTCTGACTGTTCGTCGTCGGTATCGGTGATATAGTCCAATAGCCGAACCGGTTTCCGTCGTTGGCGCTTGGGGCGTTTCTCGACGTTGTTAGGGGATAATGGTGGAGGTGTAGGGGGAATGTTGTTATCCTCAGCAGTGGAATGTTCTAGATCCAAGGGTGGAGTTGTAGGGGGCATGTTGTTATCCTCAGCAGTGGAATGTTCTAGATCCAAGGGTGGAGGTGTAGGGGGCATGTTGTTATCCTCAGCAGTGGAATGATCAGGGAAAAACAAATCACTTTGATCAAATTCATTACCTCTGCTGTTATAGCGTTTCAGACGATCAAAATGTACGACCTGTGTTTTGCCATTAGGCAGCTCCAACAGGTAGTTGGCGTCTGAGTACTTGTTCTGGATGATACACGGTCCCTGCCAAAATGACATAAGTTTCGGGCTCAAGCCCTTCTTTCGGCGATAAGTGTGTAACCACACCTCATCACCAACTTGGTACGGTTTACCATGGGACTTAGTATCATAAACCTGTTTCTGCCTTCTTGTTTCTTTATTCATGTGGGATCTTGCAACATCAAAGGCAATTTCAAGCCTTTGTTTTAGTTTAAGGGCATAATTGGTAGTTGACACGGGGTCAGAATTTGGTGGGGGCCCAGCAAGAATTTCTAAGGGTAAAGATATCTCCCTCCCTAGCATAAGGCTATTCGGCGTCGCGCCCGTAGTCTCTTGCATGCTTGCGCGGTAAGCCATCAAAACATAAGGTAAGTGATCATCCCAATCTGTCTGATCATTCGCGACATACATGGAAATCATTGTTTCGAGCGTTGAGTTAAATCGTTCGACGAGACCGTCAGACTGGGGTCTATATGGCGTAGTGCGCGTCTTTTCGATACCCAATAATTTACATACCTCAGCAAAAAGTTTAGACTCGAAATTTGGACCTTGGTCTGTATGTACTTTATATGGAACGCCTAAACGGCAAACGAACTGCGTGACAAATGCTCGCGCTACGGTAATGGCGGTTTGATCTGGAATTGCGATAGCTTCTGCCCATTTCGAAAAATAATCCATAATGACGACAATATAACGATTACCGCTATTGGAGAGAGGCAACGGGCCTAGGATGTCCATAGCTACTCGATCGATCGGGTTTCCGACGGGTGCCAATCTCATACGGGCGCGCATGCGCCTGCCGGCTGGGCGCTTTCGAGCTTGACACGCTACACATGTACTTACCCAGAGATCAATGTGGTCTCTGTATCCTGGCCAATAATATGACCGCTGAATTTTCTTATATGTACGTTGCTGGCCAAAGTGGCCAGCTGGCCTAATATCATGGGCATGTTTAAGAACATGCGGTCTTAGTGAATTAGGTACAACCAGTTGCATACTATCTGAACATTTCGGTTGAACAAACCTTCTATACAAAATACCTTCCTCCAGAGAAAGCTGGTTCCATTGCATCCATAAAGTTTGTGTAGTTTTATCGTAAGCTATGATGTCTTTCCTCGCCGGTTTTACGCTCTTTTCCAAAGCTTTCATGATGGGTGCGAGATGTGGATCAGCTAGTTGTTCTTTTTTTATATCTTCTTTACTCCAACCAGGTATCTCCAATATACTACACGCATATGCTGCTTTTTGAGAAACTTTCTCGTGGGGCTTTGGATATTGTACTTGTTGCGCTTGACTAGTGTCAATATCGTGTTGGCGTTTGTCTTGTTCATGTTCCAAATGTATTCCGCAGCAACAACTCGGCATCTGTATTAAATCTGTCGTAGGCTCTGGTCGTCGCGATAAGGCATCTGCATTGCCATGACGTGCACCTGCCCTGTGTTCTATTTCAAATTCGAACATAGCTAGCGTTTCGAACCACCGAGCTAACTGACCATTCAGATCCTTGAAGTTTGATAACCATCTCAACGACGCATGGTCTGTCCTCAGACGGAAACGCCTGCCGTAGAGGTAATGACGGAAATGCTTGACAAAAGAAACAGCAGCCAGCAGTTCTCTTTTAGTCACTGAATACTTTCTTTCAGACTTCGACAACTTCCTACTAGCATACGCTATCACTTTCTCCCTTCCACCTTGCATCTGTGATATAACCGCTCCTATTCCGTCTCCACTAGCATCGGTGTCTAGTATAAATGGAATAGCAAAGTCAGGATATGTCAGGATTGGCGATGATATCATCCGATTCTTTAGAGTTTCAAATGCAGTCTGACATTCCTCCGACCAAAAGAATGTAGAATCTTTATGTGTCAGTTGATGCAGAGGAGATGCGATCGTGGCAAAATTCTTAACGAATCTTCTGTAATAACTACATAGGCCTAAAAATGACCGAACTTCCTTGACGGAACATGGTACGGGCCAATCTCTCACTTTATTTATTTTCACTTGGTCCGTACCAATTCCATCTTTGGAGACAATATGGCCTAAATACAACACACTCTCTTGGAAAAGACTACACTTTTTGGGTTTTAGTTTTAGGCCTGCGTCCTTCAAGCGGTTAAATACGGTATCTACCCGTTCAATATGTTCTTTAAATGTCTTGCTGAATATTATTATGTCATCTAGATAAACCAGACATATGTCCCACTGGAGTCCAGACAGTACACGTTCCATGAGTCTCTCAAACGTCGCAGGTGCATTGCAGAGACCGAATGGCATAACATTAAATTCGTATAAACCAGTACCCGCTGTGAAAGCAGTCTTCTGTCGGTCTTCTGGTGCTACTTCTACTTGCCAGTAACCAGATGTCATGTCTAGTACTGAGAACAACGTTGATGAAGATAAAGCATCTAAACTATCGTCTATTCTAGGTAGAGGATAAGCATCTTTTCTAGTAACACCATTTACTTTTCTGTAGTCAACGCAACAGCGAGTAGTACCATCTTTCTTTGCTGTTAATACTATACAAGATGCCCAGGATGATGTTGAAGGAGATATTATGTTCTTATCAAGCATGTCTTGTATATGTCGTTCAGCCTCTGGTCGTTGATGAAATGGCATTCTTCTCGGAGGTTGTCTAATGGGAGGGCAATTTCCTGTATCAATAGTGTGATAGGTAAGGTCGGTACGACCTGGCTCTCCATCTTTTGAGAAGACATCTTCGTGTTTTAGAAGGACATCCTCTACCATCTTTTTCTGTGTGTCTTCAAGACCTTGGGTGCTCCTATGAAGAAGTTCATCGAAGTCGGGACTTGTATTCCTCTGTTCGTTAGGTGTGGAAGAAATTTCAGAAAGTACATGGGCTGGTTGAAGGAGTGCTACATTTGTACCTTCATATATAACCTTTGGTTCTGAAGATAAATTCACCATTCGTAAAGGAAACCGATTCTTAGTTCCATCAACAACCGATCTTGCAAGAAGTAACCCTGTGTCTTTCTCGTTGAAACTCTGCGTCGCTTCCACCATGCCAACTGCTGGGGTGTTGTCTCGACGTACTAACTTTCCAGGAATGATAACCTCGTGACCTGCCGGAATCGTTGTAGTCGCCGCCACTGCAACACGACAGCAAACTGCTTGTACCGTCTCAAGTGTAACTGGAACAATCGTCCCGTTAATTTTCAATTGACCTTTCCCAGGGTCAATAATACTGTCATGTAACTGGAGCAGGTCCATACCAAGTATACCCGCAGGTGCAATTTCAGCTATAATCACAGGATGACGAATTTTGTGCTTACCAAACCATAATACAAGATCAACTATTCCCATTACTTTCATACTTTCACCAGTTGCAGTAAATAATGGTTCGTTAGCTGGACGAAGTTTATCCCTAATTTCCATAGGAAATGTGTGCCAAATGCTTGTGTGGATCAAGGTTTGAGATGATCCAGTATCCACAAGCATTTTAACATCTTGTCCACAAGTTCGAACTTGTGCGTACATTGTTTTGTTATTTCGGACTCTGGTTCTCTGTTCACAGAGAGAAGGTTGGACATTGGTCCTCTCATGTTCAACCTCTACCCGTTTAAATTAGGTGTAACGTTCTGTGTTAGGCCTACCTGTACTGTATCCGGCCTTACCGGCATCGAACTAGGCATATTATGAGTGGGCATATGATGAGTAGTAGGCATAGAATATTGACTAGGCATATAATGAGTAGTAGGCATATGGTATGCAATAGGCATATTTTGGGAACTAGGTAGACCTATGGAATGGGGACCAGGCAAAATATCAGGACTAGGCATATGATATGAATTAGTCACATTTTGCGGGCCAATCATATGAGTACTTGGCATAGGCCTATTCTGTGTACCGGGCATATGTTGATAACTAGGCCGTCCATACTGGGTATTACTAGGCCTATCTCGCACACCATTCTGCAAGCTTGGACAACTACTTCTGTAATGACCATATTCATGACATTCAAAACACTGGATCTCATTCAAGGGACGGGACGGTCGGGACGGTCTAGAATTGCTAGACCTCGAGTTAGGAGACCTAGGACTATTGAAATGCACCTTGTGTGGCTTATTCAACTCATTCGCAATTTTACACCGGTTATTCAGATCTTTAGTAACATTGTACAATGCGTTAAGCTTAGCCTCCATGTCAACCTTCCACTGTTTATCTGTATCATCGCACAGACTAGATGTAGGCCTATCAGAATCACTAGACCTATCAACGCAATTAGACTTATCAGAATAATTGGGTCTATCAGAATAACTGGGCCTATCCGAATAACTGGGCCTATCAGAATAACTGGGCCTATCAGAATAACTAGGTCTATCAGAATAACTGGGCCTATCAGTATAACTGGGCCTATCAGAATAACTGGGCCTATCAGAATAACTAGGCCTATCAGAACTAGGCCTATCAGAACTAGGCCTATCAGAACTAGGCCTATCAGAATTTGAATAACTGGGCCTATCAGGACTAGGCCTATCGGAATAACTAGGCCTATCAGAATAACTGGGCCTATCAGAATAACTAATATAAGTAGATTCATTCTTACCTTGTATAGCACTTGACAGTCTGCGTCCAAGAGGATTTCTGTCCTCATCAACTTTCAGTAGCCCTTCCTCGAACTGTGCAACCGTTAGCGCTTCGGTAAGGGTGTTCGGATTAGCACGGCGAACTTGCAACCGTAAATTAGCGTCTGGTAGCGCTTCAACGAAGTGGTCAATGGCAATGTCATCAACAAAACGCATTGGTGCATTAGGATATGACTTAATCGCGAGTTGGCGAATATCTCTACTGAGAGATACCAATAATTCACCGTCTTTGCGTTTACGCCGGCGCAGTTTCAGACGATACGATTGTACCGATTGTTTTGTAGTCAATTCTGCGCGTAACCGTTTCACTATTATATCATAATTTGTCCTTTCTCTTGAATTTAGACCTCTAATAGCGTCGAGCGCGTCGCCGCGAAGAGCGCCACACAGATAGCCTCCCTTCTCATTTCCTACCCAATTATTCAAATCACAAATTATTTCAAAATGAATTAAAAACCTATCAAGATCAGACTTGCCAGAAAACTGATCTGGGGTGTTAATGGTCTGAGTTGCAAGAATTGTGGGGTGTGATTGAGGGGTAGGGAAATTATACGGAATTGGGGCAGGAGTGGAAGTTCTGAATTCACGCTCGACATAAGGTTTGAAGGCAGACTCATTGGATGATTTGAACCTACTACGCTGCTGGGGGTCTGCAGGGGACACTCCATGCTGCTGTTGCTGTTGACTCGGATGCTGCTCTCTAACATAATCATGATCTTCATCGGATGATGAATTGCCATGGGAAATATTTAAATCTTCATAACTTGATGAAGCAGCAGCCCCCGCAGCGTATAGGCCTAAGTCTGGACAATTACGGCGATTAATCTCTTTCATATGAACTCGACTAGCATGTAAACTTAAGTCTTGATTAGATGCCATACTGAGTGATTGATGATTGTATGAATGAATACAACAACAAAAAATTGTTGAGAAACAATATTAATTTGGTAAATTAATAGTAATATTAAAACTATAATGTAATAATAATAAATTGAATGATGCCCAAAACGCTGCCACCAAATTTGTCACGTACTAAGTGGGCATCAAGGGTAGCGTGCACAATAAATCAATGACGATCGGGGTACGGGGAGATGTATTTAGAGGGTACCCATGCCGGGATACCCCAGTCTCCAAATATTAAAACAACAGTTAAAGAAAATATATCTTGACAAAAATATTAAATACCAGTCTCTTTTTTGAGACAATCAAACAATCAATTTTAATTCTAAAATTATACAGTATAAATCAATCAGTCAATCAATCAATCACTCAAGTCTATTTGAAACAATTATCAAATAACGTTTAAGTCAAAATGGCTGAGAGTAAATATTACTCAGTGTATAAATCAATCAAGTCTATTTGGAACAATGATCAAATAATGTTTAAGTCAATATGGCTGAGAGTAAATAATAATATTATTCAACTTATTCAACTGTAACTGGTATTGATCAAAGATTAAGATTAGAGTATAGCAATGTACTCTAATCGGTCGACTTATATTGATCGACAACAAAGGGGAATTATATCGAACTGGCGGATTAATGCGGGGGGTTGAATCTGCGTCTACTGAAGACAGAACGGCCAATTTATAATGGATAACAAAATTCACGGGAGGATATATAAAAATAGTGAGAACCTGAAATGGCGTATGAATTCGAACTTGACACGGGCCAGGGGTCAAGTTCAAGAGTAAATGATGGGAAGATGTAAAAGTTGTTCTTAACCGGGGAATGTATAACTGTTACAATGTGCTAAACACACAAATAATAACGTTCGGTCAAATTTAAGGTGTCTTAATTGATCATATCCAAACGAGAGATTATTGGCAAAATGGGAGTTATACGTTAAGGTAATCTGGAATTAATAACTTAGTTAATCCGGGAAATTCGATATTAGAACAATAAAGGTGTCTTAATTGATCATATCCAAACGAGAGATTATTGGCAAAATGGGAGTTATACGTTAAGGTAATCTGGAATTAATAACTTAGTTAATCCGGGAAATTCGATATTAGAACAATAAATGAAACCTTGTTGAAATTATAATTTATTGCTTTATTCAGCGATAAATGGGCCTAATATGAAAGAGATTTATCACGCGTGACTGTTAAACTTAATATATATATACAATAACAAATGACCCGGTCCAAATCATCCAATAACAGGTAAATACTAATACATTCATAAATTTAACGAACCAGTCTCCATCATGTCCATCAGTACAAAAGGGAACATAATCTGCAGCACGGGTGGATCAAATCACAGCTTGTAAACAGCTAGGCGTCATAAATCAATCCATTCGTCTCCGGTTTTATTAAAAGTATAATTTGCAATAATTTAGGCCCAGATGGTAGGCAGAAATTAAGAGGGGGTGGCGGTTATTTTACGCCAAAATTAACGGTGCCATTACTTATTGGCTTAGTAACTAAAGATCAAAAAGGGGAAATAAAAAAGGAGCAGACAAACTCAAACGGAATCGTCGTTCACAGCAACAGCATGAAGTGTACAACGTTAAAATTGTTGCGAGGGGTTTTATTAATCATGAAAAATATAATCTGACGGGGCGTAGACCCAATCCATCCAATCAAATCTCACTTTAAACATTCCCGCTACATACAAAACAGGAATCGGGGTTTCCGAACGTAACCCCTGGGGTCATTTATAAAAGATGTGGAATGACCTATGAAATTTTATTTATTATTCACGGTCTAAGATCGTAATTGACATGTCAGTGTATCACGGGATTCAACACGTCTGCAGGATCCAGTTACACACAGGGACATTAAAACCGATCGTCGAAAAATAGGAGAAACCACTGATCAGTGGCGACTGACACAACGCACGCGCAATATCAGTCGATGGCGTCAGTAAGCCTACCTTTAATGCAAATTGGACTACGGAAAGCTTGAAAGGCCATCCAAAGTGTGCATTATTTTATATGTTTTAATTCGCAATAGTACATCGGATGATCAAAGGACCGTCCGAATATGTGCGTAAGTATGTAGCAGTGAAATGGTCATGAGACATTATTTGATTCGACAATTGAATAATTACGAATAATGGGCTAAAACCCATACGTGACACTATATATGACCAACCCATCGATTGTTCGGTTAGCTGCTGTGATATATATGAATATTACCCTGTACATGAATACCAAACTTTAATAAGCATGCGATTCCAATGCCCAAATATGTGCACATGTATTTTAGGCCATCATGATTTAACAATAAGTTGTCCTAACGGAACCTCATCGGTATTGCAAGTTTTGTATCCGAGCTCCGTGAATCGATTGTCATGGAGTAACACTAGCCTAAATGGAATAGATCCATACGCGTTTGTAGTTTCTCAGCATACTAGCCGAAACACTACCACAGTCCCTGAATTAACAACCTTTTACACATTGTATTGGAGTAGACTAGATTTACTAGATTTATCTATCAATAGTATTGTGAAGCTCCACCCTCGTCAATTTGAAGTTCTCACCAAACTGGAATTGTTATCTCTAACAAGCAATCATATTTCAGATGTACACCCACTGTCGTTTCAAGGGCTTGCAAACCTGAAACGATTATATCTGTCAAACAATAATATTTCAAAGGTACACCCACGGTTGTTTCAAAGTCTTGTTAACCTGTGGACGTTATATATGTCTGGTAATAACATTGCAAATCCACACCCACAGTCATTTCAAGGACTTGCAGCGCGATGGTTAGATATGTCTGATAATAATATTGTGGTGCTGCATCCACTACAGTTTCAAGATCTTGTTAACCTGTGGTATTTAGATATGTCTGGTAATAACATTGCCGAGCTACACCCACAGTTGTTTCAAGGTCTCGCGAACCTGAAGGGGGGCCTAGATATCTCTGATAATAATATTTTGCAGCTGTATCCACTACAGTTTCAAGGTCTCGCGAACCTGGAGAGCCTAGATATGTCTGGTAATAATATCGTGGAGATGCATCCACTACAGTTTCAAGGTCTTGTTAACATGCGGTTGCTATATATGACTTGTAATAACATTGCCGAGCTACACCAACAGTTGTTTCAAAGTCTTGCAAGCCTGCCGTGGCTATATCTTAATGATAATAATATTGTGGAGCTGCATCCACTACAGTTTCAAGGTCTTGTTAACCTGATTTACCTAGATATGTCTGGTAATAATATTGTGGAGCTGTATCCACTACAGTTTGAAGGGCTTACCACTCTGGAAACTTTACATCTGTCAAACAATAATATTTCAAAGGTACACCCACAGTCGTTTCAAGGTCTTGTAAACCTTTGGCGGCTAATTATGCCTGATAATAACATTTATGAACAACACCCACATTTTTACCAAGGTCTTGCATACCTGTGGGGGCTAAATATTGTTGGTAATAAAATTGCCGAGCTACACCCACAGTTGTTTCAAGGTCTTACCGACCTAGAATATCTATATATATCCAACAATGAAGTAGTTGAAATACATCCGTCCCAGTTTGAAGAACTTATCAATTTAAAGCAATTGTATCTGGCCAACAATCACATTGAAGCCATATATTCACAAACACTACAATCACTCAATAGACTTCAGTATATTGACTTAAGTAACAATAATCTACACATATTCGAGTTGCCTACGTCAATTCAGTACGAACACTTGATTTATATTTCCCTTCATAAAAATAGGTTGTCGAAATTCCCGCGAGGTGTATTTCAAAATGCGACGAATTTGACATATCTCGATGTATCTGAAAACAGGTTTAATACATTTAATACACGGTTGTATTTTCTGAATAATGCAATGACCCATCTTGACATATTAGATTTGAGACGCAATACCATGCACGAAGTAAACTCTGGATCTTTCACATACGTTCCCGACACAATTAAGTTATTGTTGGACAATGCTGCTGCCTGTTGCTTTATAACCTCAGCCAAATGCATTGCCACAATACCACGATCACAGTTCTTGACAGATTGTGACAGATTACTTTCAAATCAGCTTCAAAGAATTACTATGTGGATATTGGGCATTATTGCAGTTATTAGTAACGTTTGCACACTGTATTATCGGTACACACACAGTGATAACGTAAACAAAGTCTCTCAAATCTCTCAATCTCAGATTTGTTTATGGGTGTTTATATGCTAGTGATTACCTCAGCAGATGTATATTATTGGAACCTTGGTTATTTTCACTCTGAAGTATGGAGATCAAGCATTACGTGTAAGGTAGCCGGGACTCTATCCATCCTATCAAGCGAGACTTCTGTATTCCTCGTTACTCTTTTAAGCATAGACAGACTTATGGGTATTAGATATACTTTTAGCACTAAGAGATTAGGCACAACTTCAGCAAAGGTAGCCATAGCTTTACTCTGGGTAGTATCCGTGATATTGAGTATCATTTCACTCATAGTGCCAATGATTGATTCTGATATATACGACGTATCTGAGGTGTGTACTGGTCTCCCTCTGTCTCGACGAAATATTTTCCAAACTACGTATTGGAAATATGATTTGGGGATACGGGATGCGATTAATGAAAGAGATATTGTACTTACAAATACTCTCGATACTGTCGTTGGCACTAAACCAGGCATGTTTTTCGGCATTGCGACTTTTTCAATTGTTAATTTCATATGCATGTTGATAATTACTTTCGCCTATATCGGGATATTCATAACAGTGCGACAAACAGCCAAAGATGCCGGGCGAAAGCAAAGTCATAAGGAAGAACTCCGAATGGCTATCAAAATGGGCGTGATAATTGTAACTGATATGCTGTGCTGGCTGCCTATCATTTTACTTTCAATATTTGTACAGAGTGGGAGTCTTATAGTCAAACCTCAGTTGTATACCTGGATTGTAACGTTTGTACTGCCCATTAA
The DNA here is from genome assembly GCA_035610835.1 of Ophiura sarsii. Taxonomy (NCBI): domain Eukaryota; kingdom Metazoa; phylum Echinodermata; class Ophiuroidea; order Amphilepidida; family Ophiuridae; genus Ophiura; species Ophiura sarsii. The sequence goes on along the minus strand of CM069441.1, from coordinate 78,227,011 downwards.
TGCCACAATCAATCCATTTCTATATTCATTAGCCTCTGTAATATATGGGTTCATAGAGAAGATGAAAACCGATAAAACGCGTGTTGTCGGTTTGATGGCTGTAAGAAAACGATAAAATCAAGACACATATTTACAGATCGAAGGGTTATTTTGCTCCTTTGATTCCCCGTGGGGAGGTAGGGGCACTCATGTATAACAATCCAGTCTCAAAAACTACCCTTAACGCGGATTCTCAACAAAGGAAAAATATCTCGGCGAATCCTACTCATAGCAAAAGATACAGGAACTCGAGACAGTTTACATTGGAAAACGTATGCGGTAATGATTCGGTTTTGTCAGTGAGTTTGTCTTATAAGCCTAACCATTTCGGCTATTTTTACAATGAGGACACGTGTCTATCGGCTTTGGCAAATTGGCGATTGTGATACCCATAGCACGGTCCCGCGCAGGCTCACGTTGTGTGATGATAACGACATTATACCTAATTGCCCCCCTGAGATTCATTCGCACCGCTTGGGATTGCTGCTAGAAAACCAGGCGCGCCACCTTGAATCGCGACAAAGGGTCAAGTACTTGTGGCACATGTTGTTCGACTTCTTTCTTCTATCTGGCGTTAGAATCAATAAGCAACCGCTTTCAAAACACCTTAGCCCACTCTAGTGTTTTGTAGCAGTAAATGATCAAGCAGTAGTTGTTTTGCTGAAAAATACCGAAATGTAGAAATTGAGTCTATTGTGTCTGAAATAAATCTTGGCTTCATGATCACCCCGGCCGTGACTGATTTTATGTAATACCGTATATCATTTACCTTCATACACTTTTGATCAACTTGTGTGTTGTATATTAATGTTTGTTATTATAGGTGTTGTGTAAGAAAGTATGTACCGTACTCGTATATGGAATGAATTAAGAATGACGTGTACGTAATGTAATAACAAGTTACTAGTATCCAATAATATGTAAGCAGAAATATGAAACTACGAGGGCCATTCAATAAGTTGTACCTCCTCCCTTAACATCGCTAATTTGAATGCCAGCCTCACGATATTTGTCATGATTATAGCTCAGAATCATGGCTAAAGCAAAAATACTAAATACTAATTATGTAATCTGATTCACTTTTGTTCTGATGTAGTAAAAGCCAGAGAGAGATTTTAGACAACGGAAACAAAGTACTGTCAAAATAGATATATGTTTTTCGGTTTTTTTTTCTCCATATCGAATGGTTAAAATAAAGGTCGTGATTTAAATACTGAAAGTGGAAGATAATGTATGTTATCTAGCTATACAGCGTGTCCCAAAAAACTGGGTCCAAAACTTTCAGAGCTTATAACTTAAAATATGGAAAACATAGATACTTCATGTTTGGGAATATAAAAGTAAATATATCTGACATTATTTGGTAAAATTATAAGACCAATCGGATGTAAGGTTTTAAAAATACAAAGCTTTGCATACAGCGTCGTCAGAACCCGTTTTTTTCCAATTTAGCCCATGAACCGTCCATGCGTTGCATTTGCGCACGTCATCAAAGTTTTGCCTTTGACTTGATAACAATGACTTACTCAGGGAAATCTTCGTCATAAGGGGGATAAAAAGTGTAAATACCTATGATTTTTGTTAGAAAAAATAAATAAATAACCTTCTGAGACGTCACTGCCATCTTTGAAGCAGTTCAAGAACCATTTCTTGAAATTGGAAACCAGCCGTCAAGTCAGTCATCTCATCAAAGGAATTAGAGGCAGGGCTGGAACTTCCTTTTTTTCAACCAGCCAGTCGGGATCGGGCAGGTAACTCACGAAAAATACCTGCCCAACAGAAGTTCCACCAGCCAGTGTAACTCTCACACTTGCACCATGAGTTTGAAATTGTTTACCCTTCAGTCGGTTGCAGGTTTCCCGATACAAAATGTACCCGCTATGGGCAGGTGGGCGGGTGCTATTTCCAGGCATGGTATCAGGGTAACAGTTACTCTGTTTTTGTATATATTCAACGACAAGGTTACTGCAATGTGTATTTATAATGCTGAATATGTGATCCAAAATACCTATAATTTAACCCTTTTCTACCTAACATAAGATATTTCGGAGAATAAACACCATCATAACGTAGGGAAAACTTGCACACAACGCAAATGCAAGGCATTAGGTGGTTTATTGCTAAATTGGAAAAAATGGGTTCTAACCACGCTCTGTTGAAAGCTTTGTATTTCAGAAAGTTACCATTTGATTGGTCTCACATTTTAACCAATTAAGGTCAGATATATGTACCTTTATATCATAACATATGAAGCAGCTACGTTTTCAACTTTTTAAGTTACAAGCTCTATAGATTTTGGACCCAGTTTTTTGGGACACGCTGTAATACGGTATTTCTATTAGCATGAATAGATATAACTTTTAGCAAATTTTATAGTTTGGTAGACTTGCAAATAGTTAACATTAACTCGAATGTATCGCTATGCCTATACCATACTGGAATACTGCTAATCAGTCTAATTCGTTATTATGATCCATGCCACAGTGATGCCTCGTATATCCAAGTCTTTAGCATTATAGTAAGTAGTCACTTTTTGAGTTATCATTATGTACAATCTTCAGATTGAATCTTAGTCAATCAGATAATCAATAGTAGAAAATCATCTTGGAGAGACTTGGAATCCCTCTCAGTTGAAGATCTCTCAGTTCTTCTTATTAAAAGCAAATACGTTTTTGCAGTGTTCCCTATAGAGCTCTAATAATAGAGGAAGGACAAATCTTGAAGGTTGTCCTGATCTGGTTATGGCTAATCAGACGACATATTTTTCAGATCAGATTAGTCACTTTTCTGCGTTTATAGTCTGTTAAACAGATATCTAAACATTATAACGGTTATACTTGACCGATATGTTCGTTTTGTGTCTTAGAATTGGTGAAATGATAAGCACTTTGACAATGATATTATTTATCTGTTTTTCACCCGTTTCCGTTACACTAAATGGCTATTCGGTTTTCAATGCATCAGCAGTACTCAAACCGATTTACTATATATGTGTAGCTCAGATTCAAAGATACAATTGTGAAATAATATTTCAATAAGACTGGCATAAATGATAGCAAAGTTATGAGGTATGAGGTAGAACTTATTGAGTGACCCTCGTATTAGCCTACTAAAGATGGGGCGACATGTGACGTCACCCCGGGCATTTGGTCGGCAGTTGCCATCGTGTTTTGCCCGGCGGTATGCGCATGCATCCTGTTTTGTTAAGGACCCGTGCTTTTAAAACTCGCGTCAAAAGTCAAAGTATTATAAAGGTCAATAAGGCATAGCGGACAGTGCTGTTCCCTCAGGTGCGTATCGACAGTCCAGTCCCTTCGACCGTAGCCCGTAGCTTTTGTTTATACAAATTGCTGTCACCCCATCTATAAAAGCACGATAAAATAATGCATATATTTAGAATATTTTTAATTTGAATGTTATCTGAGTATCCACATTTAGCTGCTAGCATGAGTATCACTTTTTTTAATTAATCCATATATTTAGAAGATAACGAGCATACATTCGACTAAGAGCTAAGACCATCATTGACATCTAAGTAAATTATTCAATTTCATTACTTAAGACAGCATCGAAGATGACGATGACGATGATGACGACGATGTATAAGATAACGAAGATGATGTCGACGACAATGATGATGACGAAGATGACGATGATGACAAAGATGATGTTGACGATGATGATGATGACAATGATGGCGATGATGATGTTGACGATGGCGAAGATGATGGAGATGATTATGACGACAACGATGATGATTACGATGGTGATGACGACGATGACGAAGATTACGAAGATGAAGACGATGACGATGATGATGTTGACGATAATGATGATGACAATGATTCAGACAACGACGATGAAGATAATAAAGATGATGACGTTGACGAAGATGATGACGACGACCCGGACAAATGTAACGAAGATGACCGAGGAAGATGATGACGATGACGATGACGATAACGATGACGATGACGACGATGACGATGATGAGAATGACGACTATGACACTAGTGTACGAATATGTAGATTTTGTTAAATGTTATGTAAGAACAACATATATTTCTATAAGGAACTAGGAAAGTACAGTCATCAGAAAAGTAACTGACATAATGTGCTTAACTCTAAAAGATAACTACTACTTAAGTATCAAATTACATTATAAAGTTTTTCCCTTTTTAATTTATGACATTACATGTATGAATACTAGTTGTTTTATATCAAGGAAGTTACAGAACCAACAGTAAGATAAAGTACGCTCGGTTTCCATTTTCGCACTTTGCTTTTTACACATGAACTGAAATTGATAACTAGACAAATTGATATTGATTACCGATTGGTGATGCATGCGTAGGTTAGATAGTTGGCCACATTGTGCTGATGGACCAATAAGGCACACATGCGTTGCCTGTCATACTGTGCCCCGATGAAAAGAAGAATGCAACAATACAAATCGTAATTTACCTTACATTCGGGATTGTAACTTACTCGATAATCAACCGTTCTTAGCGTGCAATATCCATAATTAAAGAGGGGAAATTTCTCACCAACATCATAGTTTAATATGTTTAAGTTTAGAGTAATAAGCATTACCTATAGTCAGTTACTTTTTGACTGTATACATTATTGTATAATTAATGAACGGTAATAAAATTTGAAACCAAGGCGATGTAAAGCATACACGACGAAAGTATAAAGCACGTACGATGGAGTAATAAATCAAACTTAAAATTGGAATTTTGTTATTGTGTTTTTGATTTGTTATTGTGTACAGTCCATCTCGTCAGTATTTAGCATTGCTGTCGTGGCTATCATGGTATAGTCACTATCTTAGCTTAATACTATCTTACTATAGTTTGCGTAATGTTGTGACTATGTATGTATCCATAAAAGGTTCTCTCATATTTTATAGCTTATAACACTCACATTATCATCATCTATTATCAGTACAACGTTCATGGCGTTTAGTTGAAGACTTGAGAGTAATACCTAAAGCAGACGACCCACAGTTAAGCCCACAATTATTCATACCCCTTGAAAAATATGAGTTTTTGGCATTTTTCTCATATCTATACCAGCTGGAGTGGTGGAACTTTCGCTTTACACTAAAGACAATTAGTTTGCAAGTACAAATCAATATATTTGGGCTCAACATTTTTTGCATAACAATAGAATTGAACAAGAATTGTATTTTTATGCCTGTCTAAAATTATTCATACCCCATGCCAAGTCTCAGGATTGAGGCCACTTTTTGTGATACTACACATGTTTTTGACATTCCAAACATTCTTTATATTGTGTGATAGGCTTTTATATTGTTATGCAATTATTCTACGATGTGTGCATACAATGTGGATGCATTACAAATGTGTCCTATTGAATGTACATGGATATTATAGGACAACACTCTAGCTCTTTGATAGGGGTTTAACTGTAGATAACCCATTTGGGGCTTACCCGTAAAAGCTGTAGGATTTCTATGGCAGACGATACAAACAGCGCCACCAACAATGGGACACTCACCAAAAGTAGCTTCAGATCGGCCAGTTGGGTGGCACTGCCCTGAGTGTTGTCATGGTTGTTGCGAGAAACCTGGGTTTTGTCCAGTAGGGTCTGCGAAAAACCCGGGTTTCTCGCAACCCTGGTTTTGGACGTTATAACGGGCCCAAACTGCACTTCATGGTCACATTAAATGCAATACAGGATTTCTCCACGCGTACATGACCGGTGTCCGATGTTCTAAAGTCACGTAGAAATGGTGGTTTCCTGCAGCAGACGATTATCAATGTTAAGTGTACGTTTAAAGTAGCAGACTCCTTCATACATGTCATAAAAAGATAAGAGGATCTACCCTAAGAGATGGTGCCGTTAGTCAAAATTGTTTCCTAACGAAGGTTTGACAAGCCTGTCCAAAGGCATATACTATTCCGAAAGGTCTCTCTTATTGACGACACGACAGGTTTTTTTGTCCAATAAATAAATCGATACGTTGGTAACAAAAAGGGTTAAAAATAACCCAGAATTCACAAGTTAGGTCAGTATGAATATTGTTGATGGAATCGGGGCTATTTTTCACCCCTAGATTGGCTTATGAAAACGTCCATAGCAAGATTCTGACACCCCCACCCAAAAAAAGGTCAGAATTTGCATTTTTGGTAAAAAAACTTGCTAAAATGACCAACATATCATTCTTGAGGTTTAGGTTTAGAGCAATACATATAACATTTCTCTCATCCAACGCTATATGAGGACATTTCACATGATTTGATTACATGCATGTGTTTTCAAAACAGGAAATTCTATTATTCCACCTCAGAGGGCGCATTGTAGTTTTACTGAAAATATCGTGTTGTGTTTTTAAATGTAGCATTTCTATTCATCTCCAGAGGGCGATAGTGCAATTCTGCAAGAAAACCACCATGCTTAGTTTCACGCAAACATAGATCTATTATAATTATATGTGTAGATCCCGAGAGAGCCGGCCGCGGAGGCGAGCACCCATCGAGCCGAAGACGAGATGCCGAAATGCACTGAAAAATAAATTGGTGTCACAGCGACACCTTCTTGGAGTCAACTGTAAATGACACTTACAAAGGTGTTATTTTGACTCCAAAATTGGTGTAATCGTCAATGATATGGGTTTGCACATAATTTACGGTGACACCATTAAGTGTCCGACGGACACCTTTCAGTGATCATTTAGTGATTTACACCAAAACTGGTGTCAGATTAATTGAAATAACTCCAAGGGCGTCAATAGTTGGCGGGAAAGCTCACGGTTTTTAGAGGTGTCGAAGCAGCATGACACCAATTGGTGTAATTCTGACACCAATTGGTGTAATTCTGACACCAATTGGTGTAATTTTGACACCAATTGGTGTAATTCTGACACCAGTTGGTGTAATTCTGACACCAAATTGGGCGTCTATCAACATATCAACGCATGCGTTTTCTCGTCGCCATTTTGTCTGCATGCTACGAGCCGGTAAGACTGGTAAGTACCGATCTGCTCCATTTCCAGACATTTTTGATAATAATTATGATACAATTAGCGTAATGTAAGCCTTGTTCATGTTGTTTAATATTGCGCCAACTAACTGATGAAATAAATTACAATTTCATAGTCAGAGAGTAGCATTTTGTTGGACTGTGTGTCAGTGCATGGAACTACTAGTACTATGTGTGTATTCGTCATGCATGCATACGATGATATGTGCAATATTACATATAGCCCGATTCATCTGGCTCAGTGGTCGTCTTTTTCATACGGACGTCTTACATTACGCTAATTGTATCATAATTATTATCAACAATGTCTGGAAATGGAGCAGATCGGTACTTACCAGTCTTACCGGCTCCTAAACATGTGCTATCTTAAGAGAGTCAATATTACACCCCATCTGGTGAAACGGACACTGATATATTCAAAGATGTCATAGATCAAGAGGTGAGCATGACTTGGAACTTTCACATTGTTTAACTTTAATCTTCAACCGCGTCTCCTTATACTGCAAGGTATAATCCAAAAATGATCTGCACTAAGCAAGCTGTTTTTATTAAGCCATATACCGTTGCTATGTTTTAAAATACACATAGCTTTCTCAGGATTCTTATAATTATTTTAAAGAGTGAATGTAGGTTTTTATAATTGATCTGATATACATATTATATATAACCCGACTTTGTGGTCTAGGTGGTTTCCCGGAGACTCAATTATATATATTTTGAAACCTTAGATAGATTGAATATGGAAAGGCGGTGTACCTAAATGCTACTGCACCTTTCCTTTCTTCCATCGATTTATGAAGCAGACCTTTTTTTGCCACAGATAGATGGTATATGTTCCTTTTAGTGCTTCTGCTGGAACACCCAGTATTGTCCGATACTGGTGGTATTATGTCAGTATTCCAGTATCGGCCGAAGAAAAAGTGTACTTAATTAAGGTCCTAGATTCTGGTCTGTACTAGTATCGTCCGATACTGGACCACCCAGTATCGCTAGATACTGGTGCAAAGATAGTGTTCACATATAAAATGGGCCAGTATCGGGCGATACTAGAACACAATTATTTACCAGTATCGTTCAATACTGGAACAAATTACTACTGGTATCACGTGTACCAGTATCGACCGATACTGGAACATAACAACGTTCCAGTGTCGGTATCGACCGATACTGGCAATTTTTATGTTCCAGTATTGAACGATGTATACCAGTATCTGAGACATAAGGACACTTTTTCCTCGGCCGATATTGGCACATAAAAAAATGTACCAGTATCGGGCGATACTGGAACATGATAATGTACCAGTATCATTCACTAATGGGACAAATTTCACCAGTATCACGTGTACTAGTATCAACATGTCAGCGCTCTTGCTCCAGAAAGTTACAAAGCATGCAAAGTGCCACTCGCACCTAAAGATCCAGCTCCAGAGAACCCCGCTGACATTGTCCCGCGGCCACCGTCCAGAGCTGGGAAACGACCAATATGTCGAAGTCAGGTTACCAAACAAGCCAGCCGTATCAATCAAGGCAGCCATGATTCAGACGGCTCCTCCAAGCACAACTCCTACTCGAGGAAACACATCAGATCCCAGCCAACATCGATCGTGTGCCCGCAGTGGGCCCTCATGGGACCCTTAATATTTTGGCCACTTTGGACCGTATACAGGCTAAAGTGGCCAATATATTAAGGGTCCATGAGGGCCCACTGTGGGCCCACGATCGATGTTGGCTGGGATGCCATAGTTGGTATTGCCATGCCTGAAAGGCCTAGCAGCAGGTCGAGTTCACGTACCACACACAATACATCAGCTAAAACACCAACACCTTAATGAAGGACCTGCAGCCGACCTGCTTTTCACTCTTTAGTCAACATTTCAAAACATATTAGATTAGGTTAAAAAATGAGAAATTAGTCCCCTTTTTTGTTGTTCAAAGATTTTTGGTTAAAATTGATGCCAGATTTGGATTCTCTGATCACACTCACAAAATAAAATAAAATAAATTCCTTGAGTCCCCCTTAATATCAATGAAATCATGACCTGAATATTTTGACCCACACTGTACATGATAGATATTGTACTAGTGTGTACTTAATTTATAATAATAATAATAATGATAATAATGAAAACTTATAAAGCGCCGGTATCCGCCATAAATGGCGCTCATGGCGCTTTTGCATTTACAAACAAGTTATACAGTCAATAGAGCACAAAAACATATCAGATGACTACAAAAGATTATTGAGTAAAAGCCACTTTAAATAAGTGGGTTTTTAAGTCTTTTTTGAAACGGTTTATATTGCTGTTTATATTATATTCAAAATTGTCTTGTGTTCCCTAATACCCCATTTGTTTCTGTGATTTTGATTTTGTGCTAATGCATAAAGGTTAGGAATCATGTGATGACTAAACCAAGTCCTTGATGTACAGCGTGTCCCAGAAAATCTGCGACCTATATGGAATGAGCTGTAGGCCTAGCCTTCACCTTTTTTACACAACTGAATACGTTTATGTTTAATACATTCTGGAAACGACATATAGAATGCATGTTCGGCACATTCCATTGAAATAATAAACCATACACAAGCCCGACGGTCGGCAATTTTGGTCCGTACATGATCCTAGTGAAATTCACTTTATTCCGTTTTAATACGGAATAAAGCAAAATTAACTGAATAAAATTATTTTTTGAACAAATCAACTGATTTCACTAGGATCATGTACGAAGAAAAAAAATCGCCGACGGTCGATCTTTGGACAATCGATCGTCATAAAGTGGAGACTAATTCAGCAGTTTCAAAACGTGCAAAAACTTCGACCGTTCATTGGTCATAGGATTCGCACAGAAAAGTGGCTCTTTTTGACGATCGATCGTCATATAGCGATTGTTATTGACTCTACAAAAGAATGATATCGTCTAAAGATCGATCGTCGGACTTGTTTGAAAAGGTTAAATATCCGAGATTGTCTATCTGTTTTCAAATATCGCGTGAGTGTGAGTAAAGAGAGGCATGTCGAAAACCTGTTCCATCGATTATTTAATATCTTGAAATAAACGCATAAAATACACGGTTCAGTTGATTTGTAAAATAAATGTCACGTTGTTTCATATTACATGTGGTTAGCCGAGCTACAGCTGCAACACACCATCGATTCCCATGAAACTAATTAGTTCAAAAATAAAATGCACAGATTCTTAGGTTTCCAGAATGTATAACAGTAATTGAAAAAAAAACCCCACACCACATGGTGTAAAAGTGAAACTAGAGCCCTCAAAAATAAAATTGCTTTAATACAAAGAAACAGAAAGGTCATCGATAGTGTTTGTTTGTGAAATCAAAGTGTATTGTATGTAAGTGCAAACCAGCTTCACGACGAGATTGCCGAAAGTGTATACGATTTCTATATGACGACACTTAACCATTTCTACATCGTTAGATTCAGGATTTAACAGTTATAACTTTGCAATGGCGAGTCAGCATCAAGCAGCAGGTATGTTATGTAAATCTGGCGAACAGCCGATGTCCAGGCCAGAGATTGGCTTGATTTTACGGTACTCAATGACTTGTCCTATTAAAGCTAAAATAATATCCTGGTACTAAACAGAGTGGACCCAGTGGCAATCGAACTGGTTGATTTCATTATTTTAAGTTGACTACAGTGGTACATGTGTGTTTTGTTTTTCATTACAATTTTTACTATGGGTCAACACTTTACAACGGTAAGATACATTCATATCACTCCTAAGGTTTTTGCCTAATCGTGCGATAGAGTTAGACTTAAAGGGGCGTGTACATCTCAAGTGTTTGTCCTGGACAAAAGTCACATGACTCCCTATGTATCTGAGTCTCCGTGTTTCCAAGTAATAATACCCATGGTGCAATAGATTCGCCGCGAATTTTAATCAATCAAACGTAATGGTGAAATTTATTTACGAACGAAATAGGTGTCTAGAATCGTTTAAAAAAATAGTGTTATGCATTATAATGAAATCAGAATTACAATCTCCTTCAGCATAAAATCAACTTTTGGGCGATAACCCATGTTAAAAATGCACACCAATCGAAATATAAAGCATTTTAGCCTCCGATTTAAAGGCATATTATGTGATCTTTTCCAGAGGGCGCCCTCTATTCATTATTTTTTTTAGAAAGTAGATTTTCTTGCAGATTTACATTTCCGATCATAAATCATACATACATTCCAAGTTACAGAGCGATACGATTCCTAATTACCTCAAATCATGGTTTTAGAGTGAATTTAGAGTGAAAAATATAAAGTGTCCGGATTCGGACAGTTTATTTTCACTCTAAAACCATGATTTTGAAGTAATTAAGAATCGTATCGCCCTGTAACTTGGAATGTATGCATGATTTATGATCAGAAATGTAAATCTGCAAGAAAATCTGCTTTCTATTTTTTTTTCGATGTTGAGGGCGTTCCCTGGAAAGATCACATAATATACCTTTAAGAGATATTTGTGTTTTGAACTCTATGTAATGCTTTTCTTCATAACGTTTATGTATAGCCTTCATTAGCTCAATCGTCAAAGCGCCGGCTTTACAATCATGAGGTCAGTGGTTCGAGTCCTGGGGATGGGTTTTTTCTTTTCTGTTTTGTTTTGTTATTACACTGTTTGTTTTATAAATTGACAGGACTGCTTATCGTTCGCTATATTTATTGAATGTTAAATATGATACTTTTTTTCTTTTGCAATTTCACTGCGATAAAAAATGTCCTGTAAATATAATTGTGTTTACTACTCCGTAGGCCTACATTGAATGGCCCTAGCTAGTCTATGAACATGATCTGCAAAGGCCAATTGTTATGTAAATAAGAAGCCAGTCGGCTTATGTCCTTGAATCGATTTTCCTATTTCCTACACCACCGATATTTGTAATTTGCTTCACAATTCAGAAAAGAGAGTTGTATCTTCAAAAGTACATTACGCGGTTCACGGCTTTCACGGCCTGATTTGGGCGACAGTTTTGGCGTGGATTTGATACCGTGCTGAACTCATCATGCTCATTACTGCGAGAGCGTAATTATAAAATGCTGGCGTAACGTTTTAATGGAACTATTTGTTACGTAGAGCTTGGCTCTAACGCTTGATTTAGTAATGTATTTCTAGTATGATTTGATATTACACTATCTGGCGCGATGGTCGCTAGATGGCGTTCATATAAACAGGTGCGTTAGGTTGTATAAGCGTGACTAATTTCTCCCGCGCTTTACGAAGGATTATTGTGATCGCGTTGTCAACAAAAATCATTCCCTTATGCGATGTCTTGGAGATAACTATATATTTTGGTTGCTTCCTAAAAACCGACATCTTTATCAGGGTAAGCTTGCGGTCATTGTGAGCCTGGTATATTTTGTTTCATGGGGTAAGTTTGCGTGTTTGCAAACCCATCGATTGGTCTAATGTGTGGCAATCAAGTTATTACGTGAAAGTTAGCATCATTAATTTCGTCGGCTATGGTATCAGCACCCCGTTGGATGGACGAGTCATACAGAATTTCGTCCAGGGTGAACAACTGAAAGTAGTGCCATCATGTCGACGAATGTCTGGAGACACGAGACATCACATTTGGGAATCTAACGTAAGTTTGTAAATAAGTGTAAATAAATATTGTATTATTTTTCTATAGACGTGTACGTGCTGACGTCCCTTAAAATACGTCTAAATTATATTTCACGATATTACATGTTCCCAATTCGTGTATTCAAGTTGACTACATTGAAGGTATAAAATGAAGTTATTCTTTGCAATTCAAATATCAAAATTTACATCCGTGAAAATTACGGAAATTTCATTAATTGTTTTCGTAGAAATTAAGAAAACAAAATGTCTGTATCCGTTGTTTTATCTCATGAGCAAGGAAGTTTTGGATAAAGAAACATATAACAAAATGAAACTCCTTTTTAATATATTTTGGAATAGAGCTGAAATGGGATAATAGTAGGTTTCTTTCCGCATGCAATTAATATGTCTTGAATGTAAATATATTTGTAAATACAATTTTATCCGAATGAAATAGATGTTGTGTAATAGGGTGAAATCATGACTTCTTGATATTGTGTGGCTTTATGCGAATTAGCATAACAATCATGATTTTTCCCGCCCAAAATTATATATGTTTATAACAATGTATTGTGTATGGAGTGAACTCATGAACTTGCTAATATTATGTGACGTTATGCGAATTAGCATTTGATCATGATTTCTCTCGCAAAATAAATATGGCTGGTGATTTATAAAAGTAAACTTTCATTTGTGTATGTTGTACCGATGTTGCGTGGTGGAAATAATACCCCAAGATTTCATGAGTACATCAGTTGAAATGTCAATTATAAATCTACTTTTGGACACGCCGTTTTAATACGGTATCAAAAGAATTGATGTGTGTTGAATTTGGTTTATTAATATATAGAAACAATTTTGACTTGTATCCAAAATGGATATAGCTTTATTTGCAAATACAAAATATTATTTGCAAGGTTTTGGTTTCAATTTATTGTTTCAGTGCGTTGGCTGTTATTGCTGTTATTGCTGTTATTGCTGTTATTGCTGTTATTGCTGTTACTGCTGTTATAGCTTGTTACTGTTTATGGAGGTTAATGGCTGCCGATATAATTAGCAGTTGTATCACCGATTATTAATGCATACCAAATGTGGGGTAATCCGATGAATCTGATGTTGTTGACGTGGAAATCAACCAAGCATTAAAAACCTTGGCTACGACCGTTGAATGATCATCAAGAATATATAACAACCGCTATATTGATTAAATGACAGATGTAATCCAATAATCCCTAATGATGTCGCAGATTAAGTAAGATAACATTAAATTCTGCTAAATGGGTAAGCACTGGTTATTATTACGTCATATATATCAATAACACTTTCAATTGTCTGGGACATAACAACACCATTGATTATTCGTCGAGGTTATTACATTCATGGGAAACCCATCTACAACAACAAATGAGGCATAATTGAAGTGACATTATAATTTGATTTGAACTTTGTGAATATTATTGTTTATGTGAATGAGACCTATTGTACAGGTCATCCATATGTTAATGGATCTGAAGAAAGTCAGTGACGGAGATGATGAATTAAAATTATAGTTAAATATGGTAAATCTGATTTGTACGATGTGTTAATTGGCGTTCAAATGTATAGTACCTCACTTATGCGTAGTTAATTTATTGAACTTGGGCGTTACACCAAAGGTCAGGCGTAACACTATTTTGAATTCGTGAAAATGATCAGATTTGCCTAAATTGACAATTTTTGCAACCAAGCTTAATTGCTTTAGGATCACGTGAGCATAAAATAAATAACAATGTTAGACTTGACTTGAGTGTCATATCGACTATAATCTAATTGAACGCAACTATACAGATATAGTGCTCATTATGTTTATTTCGATATAACTAAAATAAAATGATACGAGTTGTTCGGAATTTCATTTTATTTAAACCTTGACTGTAAATAAAACAGATACAAGTCACTGCCCGGGTCGATGACCTTTTCGGACCTTTTATTCACAATTTCATGGTTTCTTAAATGAGAAACATTATACACATTTTGAACAAATAAAATCATATGCGAGGATTGGCCTATTCGTTTGTGTTAATTTTCCACAAGAACAAATGAATTAGATGTTGTCCATATTATTGGTCTAATACATACATCACCTGATAATTTACAATGGTGTTTGATACAATGTACATGTATATCCCGCTGCATATAGTTTGCAATAGTGAACATTATTTTCATGACGTCAGTTTTCAGCAATGTCAAACATGTCAAAAGTAAAGGTATTTTTCCCCCGAGATTGACTACAGTTCTCTGTTGTCAATTTCAATGGTACAAAGATCAGGAAAAATTGTAGGTTACGCTATTGTTCCTTTTTTGCCAACTACCTTTTCTATTATATAAGCCAGTTTTAACACTTTCCACGTGGCAGGCGTCAGACGACATTCTAAAATGTCTCAAACTGTTGTCAAAATTGTTAAATTTCATAACCATACTTGGAATCAGCATGTGAAATGCATTGAAATAAATACAAACATGCCTCGTATTGGTTCAGTAATCCTTGAGATAGATTGGGAAAGATTTCTGAACATCTGTTTTTATATGGTAAAACCAATAGCCGCGTGGAAAGTGTTACGCAATATTCCGTAATTGTAGCTTTGAATCTCAGCTACAAGAATATTGATATCAGTACCATATGTTCAGTGAAAACCAAATTTCCATTTAGTGTGAATTTCTGTGAAATAAGGTCAAATATAACCGGTCTAAATTTCAGATATCTCTTTCACTTCACATACTGCAAACAATAGAAATGGCTAATTTGATATTAAATTGCATTTTGATTATCCAGATCCAGGTCAAGACAACCATTAAGCTTTACCCTCCCCTATAAGAAATACTGCAAAAGTAGTTTGTTTTTGAACTGAGATATATCAATTACAGGACTAACTGAAGATGATTCAAGTTTCTTCACGAATTGATTTTCTGTACGGTTGACTATCTGATTGGTTATTCTGAAGGTTGCACACACAGAAACTCATAAAGATTCTAAAGATTTAACATAAGAGGCATCACTATGACATACATTTTACAATGAATGTGACCGATTAGAAATATTCCAGATATGCTAAAAGCATAGTAATACATTGGAGTTCATATTATGCTATCTGCAAGTACAAAACCTTTAACTCTTGCAATATGATCGTTCCATATTATATTTAGATATAATCCAACAGTAATTCCATTTTCTGTGTTGAAATCGCAGTCTTAGATCTATCGATACAATACGGAGAAAAACAGCAAAAACATGACTGTATACATTTTGAGGGTAATTTTCCGTTTTCGCTGTCCAAAATCTCTCTCTCGTCTTGACCACATCATACCACAGGTGAAACAAATATTTTATTTGTACTGTGAAACACTGTGAGACTTAAAGGCATATTATGTGATCTTTTCCAAGTAGCGCCCTCTATCATTGATTTTACTATGAAAGCAGATTTTCTTGCAGATTTGCATTTTTGATCATAAATCATAAAGATCTTCTAAGTTACAGATCGATACGATTTCTAATTACTTCAAAATCATGCATGGTTTGAAAATAGATTGTACCGAGCGGTACAATCTTTTTTATTTTAAATTTTACTCTAAATTCACTCAAAAACTATGATTTTGAGGTTATTAGGAATCGTATCACTCTGTACCTTGGAATATATTCATGATTTATGATCAGAAAAGTAAATCTGGTTAATCTGCTTCCAATTTTTCCAGGATTGAGGGCGTCCCCTGGAAAAGATCACAGGTGGGTATGCCGACTAGTTTTATGTTTAAACTCAACATTATAAACATGATAGAGGCGACCGTCGTAGCGGGTGCGCCAACAAGTTGCTCAATAAGTTGTAAAATAAGTTTTTAACATTAACAATTTCTGAGGCCCCATGAGCTATAAAATGTTTGATTGTATAACTCAAAACAATACACATTGAAATCACTTTCAAACATGGTAAACACGTGCTCATTCTTCAGATTCCATTCATGTGGGTTTTTGCAAAAGAAATTGTCAAAACTTCAGTGTTATGCTAACATTACATAAATGAAACGTATTCCAAAGTGTTCAGAAAACATTTAAGTCAAATGCGCAAAATTGTCCGTTTCCAATTTGGTGCATTTATTCATACACAGGCTGTCACAAAATGATATACCCATCGATGCCCAAATTTGAAATACCAGGGTTTGAGTAAAAACTAAGAATGTATCGCCATTTTATATGTTCATTCTGTTTTGAGACAAAATCGCAACTTAACAGTGGACTAACCACACACCGTTGCTTCAATTGCTTGACAAATCTACCACTGTTTATTATATGGAAGTGACTATACGACCTATCATCGGGTAGCCAATTGCTTCACCAGACTATACAACCTATGGTACCAGACTGTACAACCTATAGTTAGGGTAAGGGTAATGGTTAGGTAGGGTTATGGTCAGGGTAAGGGTAAAGGTAAGGGTAAGGGTTAGGGTTAGGGTTAGGGTTAGGGTTAGGGTTAGGGTTAGCCTTATGGTTAGTTAGGGTTAGGACTTAGGGTTGGGTAAGGTAGGGTTAGGCCAAGAAAAATAAATTGTTTGTTTGTCCACGTCCGACCGACCGTGTACCTGTAGCGCCGACCGTATTCTTTTTTCTTTTTTTTTTCGATTCTTTTTTAAAACAACATTTTTAGCAATTTGAACGGCCAAACGGACCGTTTTATTCCTGATTTCGTATGACATATTCAATCTGGTCTTTATAACACCATCCCCCAATGCGCAATCTCGTGTAACATGATGTTTATTGCGTGAACTTGGCACCCGCGGGGACTATTAAAAGGACTAAATGAAAATTGTTCGCACGTGCAAGTGATGTCATTTTTTATACTGTAAGAAAATATGAAGAAATCTAGTTACGGTTAATATTTGTTCCCAAAATGTTGCTCAACGGCATGAATATTAATTTCAACATAGTATAAAAAGTTGGGGTAATTAGTACAGGAAAAATAGGTTTAGTAATACTCTCACGTTTATATTTCTAACAAAACTTCAACACAACGTTCTTTCGCTTTCTGTAATAATGGCGGCGACCTACACGGTATCTGCGCGTTGCAAACTTGGTACAAAAATTATATTTGACCGAGTTTGCAGTGTTGCAACCAATTCGACACTTACTTGGAGATCGAAATCAGCAGTGTGAAGGTGGCCGAGAGTAAAGCAGCAATGTCGCAAACTCATGAACAAGAGTTCTACTTTTATTGTCAAAGCGATGTGTTTTGTGTTTTGTGTTTGGACACAGTATCCATGCCGAATTTAAATTCCCAAATACAATATCCGTATAAAAAACCCCAAGATCTTTTAACCCTCCGACCTACCGACCCTACCTTTTGTTGGCCTTAGGGTTAGGGTAAGAGTTAGAGTTAGGGTTGGGGTTAGGATTAGGGTAAGGGTTGCTGCTGGATCATCGGCTGTATAGCTTTTCACGAAATAGCTGCACGGTCATTTGTATATAGCTTTTGTCTATAGCAGCTTGGATTATATTATATTGAGATCAAATTCAAACATCCTTTTCGAGCCGCGAAATCCGTGAACCGTCCTAGCTAGTTTTAAATATATTACTCAGAAACTACAAATGGTGGTGTATTTATTTCAATAATAATAATACAGGCACATTGATTTGTATTACATAACGGCTGGCATTTACTTTACAAGTTTAGCTCAATCGATAATAACACACAACGAGTTTCTATTGTATTGGCCTGTTGCATGAGTAGGACAGTGCTGTGGTATACCGCGGTACATGTCACCTTTCATGATGCTATGCACACTAACCAGTCAGTGGAAAATTAAAATGAAATCGTAAATAATTCCACATTCCAAAATAAACTATAATGGAACAATAATGAATGATACGAAATGATAAATAATATCGAAAACTAATTTAAAAAGATGTATATAAACGATTAAAATAAAATGTCAAGCCGTGATAGGATTCGAACCCACGACCTCCGGATTACTAGTCCAATGCTCTACCGCTGAGCCAACCATGCGCTATGTGAACTCGATAACAAACAAAAGTAATATGGTTCAACATACCACTCTTCTATAAATTAGATGTTTAAAATGCTTTATATTTCTTAATCTTTGCAATTTTAAGATAGTTTCTCGCTCAAAAGTTGTTTATTTACTGTTAAAGAATGTAATTCTGATTTAAATGTAACGAATAACACTACTTTTTGAAACAATTCTAGATATATTATATTTCGTTCGTACAGCATTTTGTCGATTTATGCAGCCAGTATGCAAGCACACGAAAAGTCGTTCCTTTTCTAACCCAGCAAAGCGACCCGGAAGTACTCATCCGTAGCGATACGGCTTTGCAGTCATAGTTGACCTCGTAATAGCACGATGTAAATGAGCTCTTTTCATGATTATAATCACACATTTCAAACACATTTGCCATGAAATTGTAAAATAAAAAGGCATATTATGCGAATAATATTATCTAATATTAGCTGTGACTTCATGACATGTTGCATTTTCGGTGCAAATTATTGTCATCACACACATCCGAATTCGAGAAAAACTTGACGAAACTAAAGCCAAATTCACGGTAAATAGTCCCTTTTTGAAGAATAAGGCATCAATTGTATTGATGGTATCATAATATTCATAGTCTTTTGTAACTAGAAACATGCTTAAAATAGTATGACATTACTTAGTCCAGTCAAGTGAATGGATAATAAAATGGGTGTCCGAATCTGGTTCGAGCTATATTCATTTCGTACCGTCGTTGGGTTGTTGATGAAGTGTTTAAATCTCACGAATAGAATTAGTTTCGCTTGATAGCTCAGATGGTAGAGCGCTAGACTGAAGGGCGAGAGGTCCGGGGTTCGAAATCGATCCTTCTGCTCTGCACAATTTCGTATGATTTTTTTTTTTCTCGTCAAAATCATTTTTCACAATTTCATCACACAAAATACATAAATTCGGACGTTTTCATTGCAAAAACGGTATTTTTTCCCAACATTTCTAATGAATTCAAACGCGGGCATGAAAATGAAGCGCGGGCGGGTTATAGGAGACTAAAAATCAAGTTGGCGAGGCCTAACGGGGGATCGTAAGTTTCGTTTTCTGACCGAAAATCGCTGAAAATTAAGACTCGATTTTCTCATCAAAAAAGAACTCGGGCATCAATGATTTTGATATGAAATTAAAGCTTGAACTTCCGTTAGTATGAAAATTGCTCTTAAAATATCGTACGATTCTTAGTCCAGTCAAGTGAATAGATACAAGAAGCAAAGTCACAAAAGTTGTTAGATTCTAAAATAAGCGATAAAATCACTGTTTGTGGACCAAAAATGGTCAATTTGGTCCCATATTATTAAGAAAATTACGGTGATTATACCTATCTAGCTATTTGACTGCAAACTGATCCTATCGCAGTGTATGCTGGTAAAACTAACTTGTCGTAAGGCTGACATAGGGTATTTAGCTAAAGGGAGACATCCTGAAATCGATCATTCTGCGGGTTAGAAATCGGCAAGGTCACGCTTTAAAAGCGACTGTTGCGTACTGGCTGTATGTGCACATCTTTTACGACTAAGAATTGCATCATGGGCTTTTTGCCGGGCACGCCAGGACTTGGGAGCGAAGCGAGTCATGTGATTTTTGTCCAGGACAAACACTTGAGATGTACACGCCCCTTTAAGGCGACGAAATAGGTTTACTAAAATTAATTAAAGTAAACGCCTTTCTATATCTGGTACATCTGTTGATCTACAAAGCAGGAACTAATAGGGACTTCATTGATCGAGTCATTTTTTTTATGAATCATCCATACATTTGTAAAACTCAAACAGAAACGAGGTGGGTTTGTATTGAGTATATATAACTTGTACCAAGAATAACTCCTTGCTTGTATCAATTATCAAGTGCACCAAAAACCTAATGAATTGCATTAAAGTATTAAACCAAGATTATTCAAATATCAGTATAAATTGCACTATTGACATTTCTAAACACTAAACAGTGCGTCGGTATGTTACCGATTGTGTACATGATAATGGGGCCATGCCTATAGAAATATACATATAACTACAATGAAGAAATTCTTACCGTCGTAACGCGAATGCAATCATCAAAATACTAGTTTGTAATGAGCAAACAATTGCTCAGAATAAGGTGATCACAAACGTTGCAATTAAACTGAATCTTAACAATGGATGATATTGTATCCAAATGAACAGTATAACTATTGAAATTGATTTGACTAATACTAAATTTTTGAGGTATTGTTGACCTGTATAATACACGATAATTTCACGATACAGACAAATCGCTGACAGGTAAGGTTGCCGTGGTTACCGGCACCTCTAGTGGCATCGGAGTGGCCATAGCACATCGGCTGGCTGATGCTGGAGCCTCGGTGGTCTTGGCCGCAAGAAGAGAAGAGAGACTGCAAGATGTCAAGCAGACAATCGACAAAAATGGCGGGAAAGCCATTATTGTTAAAACAGATGTTACAGTTAGAAATCAAGTGAGTTTTTTTAACAGAAAATTTACATCAATTATAATACGACTAGGCCTATTTAAAAAGGTCTTGGATTTGCTACTGTTAATTCTAAGAAGTGTGCACATTGACATATCCTTCCATTAGGTTCCCACATAAAATATCTCTTACGATATTATTACACTCTACTGAAGATTTGGTCTGTTCTCAGAGTGACCTACACCTAGCACATAAAGTCCTGACCAGGTGCTTTGAGGTTAGCTAATTCAAAATAGATAATCGGTACAAAAAATCTGAGATATACATTCAATGAGCAAATTTCTTCTCCGCAGTTTGATACCTCATTCAACAAAATCGAATGGATACTTTTAAAGTTATGGCGATTTCAATGACCGCGCATGCAACAGAAAAGTTGCACTAGGTATAGGAAATCATTGATTTGTGTGTGATTACGCACTGAAAAAACTCACAGCTAATCAGCTAAGACTTGTATTCTTCACAGCCAGATACACCCTTTGTCCCGCACATTGCGGTTATCACTCCAGACCCATTCATCTGTCTCGTTCAGATAGCACACAGTTATGACAGTAATCACACACAAATCAATGATTCCTATACCTAGTGCAACTTTTTTCTTGCATGCGCGGTCATTGAAATCGCCATAACTTTAAAAGTATCCATTCGATTTGTTGAATGAGGTATCAAACTGCGGAAAAGAAATTTGCTCATTTAATGTATATCTCAGATTTTTTGTACCGATTATATATTTTGAATTAGCGAACCTCAAAGCACCTGGTCAGGGACTTTATGTGCTAGGTGTATATATGCACATACATGATGGAAAACACTCTCCAAACAACCACGTGCGGAATCGAACCAGTGACAATAATTATCTGGTAAAGTATCTGGTAAATTTGGCCACTAACTTTTGACACCTTCGATTAAGATACACTTTTGATGAAGATTAAGAGATGAAGTGCACTAAACCCTGACATTAAACCCAGCATCTTCAACGTCTAGAAACAAGAACCAGAATCTTATAAAAATAACATTTTTTGTTGTTGTGAATTTTAAAAGGTCAAAAACTTGATTAAGACCGTAGAGGATACCTTCGGTCCAGTTGATATATTGGTAAACAATGCCGGTGTGTTCTATTTGACGTTAATGAAGAATGCTAAGGAGGAAGAATGGGACCATTTGATTGACGTCAACTGTAAAGTAAGTCAAATACGTTTAATTTTTAATTAGTACACAATTATTTATGTCGTCCAGTTTTCATTAAATGATATTTTTTTGTGTGGTATAAACCGAGTGTGATGACCTCGACATAATGATCCCCTTCAGGCTTTTGTCACTTTTGAATTAATGTGAAGTTGTTTCCAACTATTGCTAACTACTTTGTAACATTTTTGATACAGGGTGTTACTAATTGCATCGGTGCAGTTTTACCGGGAATGGTTGCTCGAGGAAAAGGACATATTGTAAACATATCGTCAGATATGGGAAAAGCGGTAGGTAATCAAGACAATTATTTAATCACCTACACAGGTGGTGACCTATCATCTTAATCCGGAAATATGAATATTTCCTTTATCTTTTATAGAGTAATTTTTCACGACACACTTTGAGACAAAAAAGGTCCTTGTCCTGTATGTGTGTAGAATCGCCAGTCAACATTATTCTGTAATAGATAAAGATAAAACCACTCATTTGGATTAGTAGATAATCATTCTACACCGAGAGAATCGCCTATTTGGTTCTTCAGATATTTATCTAGAACAATTCTTGACATAGGACAGTTACAGAATCTTTTCAAAATTATGCTTGAAATGCCTTTTCCCCCCTAAAGAGTATTTACCTTTATTAAGATATTCATCTGCATCATGATTTCATTGCTTGGAGTTGGCGGTGGCCCATTGATATAAAGTTCCGCCTCACCCTGACACTACCGTGTCAACTACTTTCTTAAACTTGTTAGTGATGCATTTGTGACGAGTGCATATGTCAGGATGGATATTATAGCAGCTAGTTGAAAATACAAGATTGCAGAAAAGACAAAATAAAGCATCTAAAAAGCATTTTAATTATTCTGATAGTGTTATAACTACCAATAACATGAGCAAAACCCCCCTCTTAATCTCTTCTCTTACCAGCCTTTGGCAGGTGCAGCTGTTTACTCCGGAACGAAACATTTCGTCGAAGGTATGTCCAAATGTCTCCGTCTAGAATTAGAGGGTACCGAAGTGAAAGTCACGTGCGTACAACCTGGTGCCGTGGACACTGAGATATTCAAAGATGTCATAGATCAAGAGGTGAGCATGACTTGGAACTTTCACATTGTTTAACTTTAATCTTCAACCGCGTCTCCTTATACTAACAATGATCTGCACTTAGCAAGTTGTTTTTTATTAAGCCATATACCGTTGCTATGTCTTAAAATACGCATAGCCTTTTTAGGATTCTTATAATTATTTCAAAGAGTTATAATGTAGCATTTTATGATTGATCTGATATACATATTGTATATAACCCGACTTTGTGGTCTAGGTGGTTTACAGGAGACTCAAATATATTTGTTTTGAAACCTAAGATAGTTTGAATCTGGAAAGGCGGTGTAGCTTTTGCCACTGCACCTTTTCTTTCTTTCATCTATTTATGAAGCAGACCTGTATTCCACATATAGATGTACATGTTCCTTTTACTAGTAATTGGCAGATGTAGCTGTTTACTCCGGAACGAAACATTTCGTCGAATGTCAAGATGTCTCCTTCTAGAATTAGAGGGTACCAAAGTGAAAGATGTTAACAATAATTTAGCCATGCTCGGTTGGTGATGAAAATGATTACATTTAAATTCCAATTCCTGAACATAATTCAAAATACTATCATTCACAGGCATTTGACACTTTTGAGAAGAAGTACCCGCAATACAGTGAAATCAAATATTTGCAAGTCGACGACGTGGCGAGAGCTGTGTTGTACGCAGTGACCCAACCACCGAACGTCGCAGTCAACGAAGTCCTCGTTCAACCTTCGGGCAAATATCTACTATGATAAGTGACCATGCTGGACTTTGAAATAGCAATATACAACAGTCTGCTTTATTATTATCTGGTTTAACACACATCTTTAACAGAGGAGACGTCACATTCTTTAACATTCTTAGTCAGGAGAGACCAGAACACGGTCAAGCTCTTTACGTCTAATCGGATATTCATTACAAATGCAGCCGGGTCCTATTTCGTAAGATTTCAGATTGATCTTAACAAGACAAGAGTGATTCTTCGTAAGTTCTGTTCTTCCTATATCATGATGATCGGCTCATAAATACTGAAAGGTTATATTCACCAGCAGATCTTCATGATATAGGACCCCAGATTGGGTCCTATACTTCATGAATCTCAACTCATGACGTAATCTTACAATTCTTCTTCTCTTGGCGTGATGGAGAACAGTTACAACAGAATCACTCTTAATTCTACCTTATATTAATCTTACGAAATAGGACCCATATTACAACAGACGTCCTATTGAATGGCCTCCATTATTTATATACACCTCCCAACAAACAAAACTTATCAATCTTCAGAGGAACACTCAGTGAAATCCATCACAGGAAAATATTATTCCATATTAAAGTACTCCTTTATACGATGTCATTAAATGTTCCTATTTGATGGTTGAAGTAGCCTCGTATTTATTGACACGAGTTAATGATCTGTACCCTACATTTAATAAACTTTGTCGTGGGGATTTCAGTTAGTGATCTTCTAAGTTTGAAAAAGTGTCCATTGATAGACAGTGTAAACACATGTAAACACAGTGTAAACACAGTGTAAACACAGTGTAAACACAGTGTAAACACAGTGTAAACACAGTGTAAACACAGTGTAAACACAGTGTAAACACAGTGTAAACACAGTGTAAACACAGTGTAAACACAGTGTAAACACAGTGTAAACACAGTGTAAACACAGTGTAAACACAGTGTAAACACAGTGTAAACACAGTGTAAACACAGTGTAAACACAGTGTAAACACAGTGTAAACACAGTGTAAACACAGTGTAAACACAGTGTAAACACAGTGTAAACACAGTGTAAACACAGTGTAAACACAGTGTAAACACAGTGTAAACACAGTGTAAACACAGTGTAAACACAGTGTAAACACAGTGTAAACACAGTGTAAACACAGTGTAAACACAGTGTAAACACACCCCAAACATATATGACACAACATTGCACAACATGGACAAAAGGGGCAGTTGGACAAAGCAACATTTATCATCATAACTTTACTTTTGGATGTGTGTGAGACGGGATTTCATGGGACGGTATAACTTTCCAACCTTCTGGTTCTCAAAAGGAGGGGTAAAATGATTTATGTCTCAAAACGGTAGAACTGAACTGAATGTTCAATATCAGCCGGTCGTAGTACCTGTGGTGTTTCTGTTATTATTAACCATACTACTAGTGGTGCTTCACCAACCAATATCAGTTTATTCAAAAATATGAATGTTTTATGTTTAATGTTTTGCCAATGTTGTGAATTCGATGACACGTCTTAACACTTTCCACGCGGCAGTCGTCTGTAGACACAAGTTCCAAAATTGCACAAAATATTTCAAACATGTGACAATTATTGAAATTCATCACCATATTTGGAATCACCATGAGAAATGCATTATACAATAAGTACAAACATGTCCAGTATTGGTTGTTCAGTAATTCATGAAATAAGACTTTGACTGAGAGTTGGGAAAGGTTTCTGAAAATTTTGTTTTCTATAATGGTAAAACTAAGAGCCGCGTGGAAAGTGTTAAACTTTCTCGTTTAATATTTATTATTCTTGGTGTTCATCTACTGTCGCATTAAGATTCTTCTGAATTATAATGAACTCGTACATTACATATGAAAGTACCACAGATGTTGCTATAAATAACACATATCCAAAGCATTTATCAAACACGAGGGCGATCTCTTTCCAGTCTGTAAGAATCTCCTCTTGTCTCGTCAAACGTTCCTGCCTATCTGGACCGTCAGTACTGGCAAGATATGTGACAGCGCCCTCAGATTCAAGATGTCTATCAGCTGACGTGCTTGGCGCTATTTGAAGTTCACACAACGGTTCCATCTTGATGTCGTCTGCGTCTGCGTCCGTCGCAGACGACGACAGCTCTGAATTATTGGCGGGAAACAGTTGTGCCGAGCCTTGTTTCTCGGCTGGAAGAAAACACTTTAGAAAAGTTCTGGTAAAACCCTTGAGTGATTTGGGTACAGGCTTGTCCTCGTTTGTATGGAATATTGACAAAACGATAACTGTTACGGTTATTGATAGACAGCTTATGGTTATCATAGACATGAAGTAGATACCTGTACGAAAATACAAGACAAACATAAATTAGTTTGGAGACAGATATACTAGCATGGCTGGATAGGGAAATCCCCTCGTGCAACTCGACCACGCTGTGAATTAATCTGAATATGTGTTACACTGCGAGGGTTTAGTGCAAAAAAGGGCTATCTGCATTTTTGGCCAAAATAAGATTTTGGTATCAAAATGATCCGCACAAGATCAGGAACCTGATTTTGCTAATGATTTATAATGCACAACGTTCTATTGTAACAATTATCATATTTTCACTTATCAAAAACATAAGGTGACAATGATGGGTACAAATCTTTAATTCATTTTTTTTTCTAAATAGCCGAGATGCAGATAGCCCTTTGTTGCACTAAACCCTTGATACAAAAACAAACAAGATCCTCGAGCATTTCTATTTTACAAACACCATGTCAGTGGCGTGTCAAAAGGGGGCTAGGAGGGGGAGGGGGGGGGGGAGTTGTTACTTCATTTGATACAGGGTGAGTAAAAATATTCAGGTTAAAAAATTAGGAAAAATACTTCTTGTCAAAAATTTGTCAATTTCTTTATTGTTTACATGAGTAAAAATACTTCTTCATATTTGCTGATGTTTTATCAAAAGTGTTTTAAGTTGGTGAATGTTCCACTTCTGTAGTATTTTGTTATTCACACTACAATACAACCAACTGTTGAAATTTTATAAATAAAACCAAATGTAATAGATAGACCAAATGTACATGTTTTTTTTGTTGAATCTCTGTTAAATAAAACGATTTGTATGCAAAGTGTTGATATTTCACATGCACAAACATATTCATATATCAATGAGTATGTACTTGGTAAGTTATTAAAGCAAGTTCTGTTTTAGACTACTCTGTAGTCCTTTTTTATTTTTTAAGTCTTTCTTCTTTTTCTCTTTTTTATCCTATCTATCTATCCCATTTTCTGATTATTTATCAGCATTTCAGCGTATTCATTAGTCCTAAATCGGGTCCTAGATGCAGTACCTAGAAGTGAGGGTACATGTAGGGCGCCCACACTTGTTACCATTAACAACATAGATGGGCAGTATTTTAAGTGAGGGCGCTCCTACTTGTCACCGTCATAGAAATCCTACAGCTTACGGGTTAGCCCCGTAAGGGGTGGTCACCGTTAAAGTTTTACATTCCCATTCGCCATTGGAATTCGTCAGATGCTATTTACATTTTAAGTTTTATGTATGTGTTTTTGGAAGGGGTGTATTTGAGTATTTGATGTTGCAAGATTCGTAGTTTAACTCTCGGCCATTTTGAAAAGATGATATCGAAAAGGTAATACAGATAATGAAATAAGGCGTTCACGGCCCCGAGGAAATCTACAATAATGAGAAATAGCGTCTGGGGCATCATGTAATACAAGAATATTTCTGCAGATCATCAAATCCATCTTGATTATTACTTTATCTCCGTTGGGCATTCTACAATGCTTCGATATCCAATTTCAGAGCGCTTCAATATGTTATAATCACGTCACGTTCAGCGGTTTTAAAAAGATGCACAACCTGTAAATGTATGTCACGCTGTGTTCTTTATTATGATTGCAGTATCCGTAAACACCCAATTCCGACTTGTTAATTTAATGCTATCCATAAAAACAGTAGGGACGTATGAATGTGACGTCTTTGCGTGTTTCAGTGATAGATGCCGGGGGGGGGGGGGGGGGGGGGGGGGGTGGGGGTACTCCGTATGTAAGGCATACGGGGACGTGCCGCTCCAGTGGGTCGTTTTTTCATGAGAAATCCTTAGCCATGGGTAGGCTTTTCAACTGAAAAATCCTTAGACATGGGTCCTGTTTGTCTATTTTCGCGAAAATTTGCCAAAATTAGGTATATTTTCGCGAAAATTTGGTCTAAAATGAAGCAAAACCCCTAAAAATCACCCTTAGAAATGGGTAGGGTTTTGAATCTCCAGCGGCACACCCCCGACCAAACCAAATCCGAGTACCCCCCCCCCCCCCCCCGGGGATAGATGCAGCAAGCGTTTCATGCCATGCCACGTCATGTCTTGTAAGAATATTAGCTCCTAAGGACAGTTTAAGGATGGTAAGTTAGAATCATTGCAAAACGCTCTCATGTCATCACGTCCGCAATTCAGTAGGAGTAGAATATATAGAAGAAATTAGGTCCATAACCATGACAGCAACAGGGCATAAAACATCGCTATAATTTGGTCCTATAACGATGTTAGAGAATCGGTATCTTCAAACTGATTCTGCGTTTTCGGTTGTTTGGATTACCACCACAGCAGCTACTCACAAGATCCCGCTGTGCACGTAATTGACAGCTGGTTTCGACCGAGAACCGCCACAGATAAACCATGGTTAGATCGCAACCGGTTTTGACCCAGATCGAATAAGATCGTGGAGCGCTTACACAGAGAAAACGATGTACAAAATATCGCTGTTCAATTTCGGTTGTACACTTTTTCAAACAACAGATGTGTAAAAGTTATACATCGTTGTTTAAAGAAGACAACATTTTTTTAAACAGGTGTTGTTTACAGTATAAAGAACGCCGTTCACATCAATACAAAGTGATCTTGAACAACGTTGTTTAATTGTGACGTCACAAGTCACGTGTCACAATGATTCGCTTCAAATTAATGGCCGCCGTATTTCATTCGGTAAACAAATTTCGATTTTAAATCATAATTTTAAAGATTTTGCTGACAAGATGGGGAAATACAATCAAGAAAATAATGAAATATGATGACCAAAGAACCGATATAGTTTGATGATAGACGGCGAAGATGGATATTTCTTGCAAAAATATAATTTTAATTTCGCGATTTTGCTCCACAGACAGAAGGCATCCGAATTTGACAGTTCTGCCGTTCTGTCTGTGTACTTCAACACAAGAAATTCAAGTCTTCAAATCGTGCTGGAATTTGAAACAACTACCAGTAAACAACCCTGTTTTTTTAACAACCATCATTTAAACAACCCTGCAGTTTTAAACAACCACCATTAAACAACCCTGGTTATTTAAACAGGCCAATTTCATCCATGAGGATTGAACAACTTTCTTTGAACAACCCAAGATGATTGAACAACTTTCTTTGAACAACCCAAGATGATTGAACAACTTTCTTTGAACAACCCAAGATGATTGAACAACTTTCTTTGAACAACCCATGAGGATTGAACAACTTTCTTTAAACAACCCTTGAAAATTGAACAACAATTTTTAAACAACACCAATGTGTAAAATCTGATTTTAAACATGTTGTTTAAAAAGTTAAACAACTAGGTGTTTAAAACTTTAAACAACCCCAGATGTTTAATATTTTGAGCAACAAGTTGCTCAGCTCACCCGTCAAACAGCAGTTGTTCAATTTTTTAAACATGTTGTTCACTTTTTTTTTTACTGTGTAGATGGGCAAAAGATTACTCAAAAACTGTGTAAAATATTACTCCTTGTAGGTTGAGTAAGGTTTTACTACCCTGTTGAGTAAGAAAGGGAATAGCTCAACTGTTGAGTAAGGCGGAGTAAAAGTTTACTCGACAATTAATGAGCCAGGTATTGACTCCTTTAATGACTAAAATTTTACTAAACGGCAGAGTAAATTTGCTACTCAACCTTTGTTGAGTCAAGTTTACTCTCAAAAGGAGTATGATTTTACTCAGGTTGAGTAAATTAATTTTTAGAGTGTAGATATCAAATCAACCAGGTCGAGAGCAGCGGTCGACACGTCCGTCGCCACTGCTGTCCTTTTGATTATGAAGAGTCACGTGACCATCCCAATTCGATATTATGATTGGAATTTCTTCTTCACAGCGGGATACCGCGAGCTACTGTGGATAACCGCCGAGTGTAACATACGGTATGGGTAACTTTCTGTCAACAACAGCAAGCAACATTATCTGAATACTGTGGCTTTGCAATATATTCGTTCCCTGTTTCATGTGAACATCCCGGTGCTTATATCACTTGAAAAAAATACAGAGCGCTGAACTTGATATTCTAAACAGATTTTACTTCAAATTTCCTTCTGAGGTATCTTGTGCCCTTAACCATGGTATAACGTAGAAGTAACGTTTCGAAAATTAATTTATAAAAAGTGATATAATACATTATTTCTGAACCAACAGCCTTTTTATATAACACCAAAATAGAAAACGCGGAGCCGAGATGAT
This sequence comes from Ophiura sarsii, assembly GCA_035610835.1. NCBI lineage: Eukaryota > Metazoa > Echinodermata > Ophiuroidea > Amphilepidida > Ophiuridae > Ophiura > Ophiura sarsii. Next base: position 78,196,348 of record CM069441.1, on the reverse strand, counting down.
CGTATTCATGCAGCTGCAGTTAGTAGGGATAGCCAAGGGTGTTTGTTGAGATGTTCCCAAAACCTTTGCGCTGAGAATTGAAAATGAATGATACATAAAGGGATACAGAGAAGAGATAAGGACGAGATCGAGTTAATCTTCTACAGTAATAGATAGAAATGTGAGTAGGGAGATGGTTCGTTAGAGACAAAAAGTAAAGACGTAGACATTGAAGTTAAGAAATAGGACGAAGAAACACAAAAAAATAAATGAAAAAATATCGTCTTGAGCTACATCAAGCATGTTGAATGATATTAAGTATAACTGTGCGTAATGGAAACCATATGAGCACATTATTAATATAAGCAGAGCGGAAGCGTAAAGGGGCATTACTGCATTACATTGACTAGAATTGTAATTCCATGATGCATAGTCACGTTACTTCTATTCAACACTATATCTACAGGGTGATCTGATCTCACAGATGTTCATAAGGGTGAAAATAGTCCCACATAACATACCAAACACCTGTTTCTTAGTATTCAAGATGTGCATCCAGATTTTTTGTCACAAGTGGGATACATACCAATGAATACAAGTACAATACAATCACCTGATATTACTTAGTAACGTAATATAAATGTGAGGCCAGCTGGCCAGGCGATTGTATTCCAACGAGACATACAGGGTGAGTCAGAAAGAACGGGCACCTTTTTTTTTTACAAAAGCGTCACAAACGAATTAAGCATGCATATTCAAAACCAATGGGAGCGCTATAAAGACCTATATACAATTTGGCATTCATTCAAAAGAAGAATGTTAAAACCGACCATTTCGTTATCATGTTACACTCATTTTATTAAAGCCCCACATTTTGAAGACAATCAACGAATCAACGGAATGGTCGAATTATCAAGCCATTCCTTAATATTGTATTATAATGAGGTTTTCTTGCTGAATCAGCAGATATACCTCCTTTTACATTTCTTTATTTGAATTCAGGCTTTTTATTACTCACAATTTCACAGTTCTATTTATTTCCAGTAATTTTAAGATTTTGTATCCAACATGCGTGTGTCTTTTCAGGTTTGAACTGGCGACTTTACCCTAATTGTATTTGACTTCATATCAATGATGGATGTGGAAGCCAACACCGTATGAACTTTAAATCATGGGTAACGTTTTCATCATTCGTTATCTATATTTTCATTATTCATTATCTACATTTTGAAATTCCTCGCCTCGTTCCCTATCATTTCCTCGTTTGCTTGTATTATTCATACCGTATATCATACACTTCCAATATCTATAAATCATCCATTATTGCACAACCTGTATACATTAGTGGATTACTGCGGTCAGATGCCTTCTCAAAGGAGACCTGGACCAGACACAATTCCACAACAGAGATGACTGAATTATGCAGAATCTACATTACGGATATTATATGAAGATAAAAGAATCCACCGATGTGTGCTGAAGCCTGCTGGATATAAACTCCTGAAAGTAACTAATAGATATAATACACTTTCAGAACAGGTATTAAAAAACATGTATTAAAAGAATGTTGATTAATAAGTATATACTACATTGGTTAAAAATTAAGCGTTAGTTAAAAATTACTTTTAATACTGCGTTGGTTAAAGAGTAAAAATATAAATAATTTTTGGTTTATTCAACGTTGGTTAAGGCATCATAATTTTAACCAAAAATAGGTCAACACAAGATTCCCGCCAAAGAATTTCAATGGCGGGAAAATATTTTGTGCATATTATCAAATTGTTGGTTAAATTTGTATCAACATTGAATACATTTGACTAAATGTGTTGGTGAAAAATCTCTATTGCACAACGTTGGTTAAACATGTGGTGTTGCTGAGACATCAAAACGAGGCTGGCTCGTTCTCTCTCTTTTCGACAAAATGGCAGACGAACAATTTTTGGTTTATTCAACGTTGATTAAGGCATCATAATTTTAACCAAAAATAGGTCAACACAAGATTCCCGCCAAAGAATTTCAATGGTGGGAAAATATTTTGTGCATATTATCAAACTGTTGGTTAAATTTGTATCAACATTGAATACATTTGACTAAATGTGTTGGTGAAAAATCTCTATTGCACAACGTTGGTTAAACATGTGGTGTTGCTGAGACATCAAAACGAGGCTGGCTCGTTCTCTCTCTTTTCGAGAAAATGGCAGACGATCAAGTGGTTGCAACGCTCCGGTTGTGGGGTCTGGAGACGCGTATAGAAGGGTTTGAAGGTACATGTACAAGATTGATTTCTTAATACTGCAATTTAATAATTATGTTACTGTATTATTGTACAATATTATGGTGTTTGTCTATCAACATGATCAAGAAAGGCAGGTTTCGGAAACTATTTTACTTTCACTAACTACAACACTATGCATTTCGGACCAGGCTAAAATAGCCTATAGCATACTGACTAATGAAATGTAAGTAAAAAAATGGACGAAGAGAATGAGTCAAGTGACAGCCGGTCTTTGCAATCATTTCTGTGCAGCGTAGCAGGGCTTTTGCGGTAACAATTTCAAAACAAGCTGTTTGGATAGTAGTTTCCGCTTTAATATTCACACCTAACAAAAAACACGTCTATGAGATGTGCAGAGGACAGGATCCTCAATGCTTAGAGAGATATTATTTTACCATATTTAAATTTAATCTCACGAAATATGTCAGCTGCCGGTGCCGATCACATTTCAATTCATTACAAACTATAAATGGAGTGAATTCAGGCTATTATTGCACGTCACTTATATCATTAACTTTACCTATACATCTAGAAGTTTGATAAAAGAGTTATTCCAAATAGTATTTTATTCCCAGCTACATTGTAGTTTTGGGACTGCGAGTAAATAGTGCGATCCAATTCAACTAAAATACAGAACACGTACCGCCGAGAGCCTTCTTAGATATTGTCAACCGTCTGTATCACATGGCATGACATCTTCAAATTTATCTTCTTTTTCTCTTTAGAAATACAGTTAGACATCTGTCTCTTAGAAGTAAAATATAAAAATAAGTTTAGGGAAATATAATATATTACCCTAACAAGAGCTATCCGATATTGTCAATTTCAAAATGCAATAACGCATCAATAAAGGCAAAAGCGTCTTTCTCCACGCGGCAGGCGTCTGCAGACGATATTCCAAAATGTCAGAAAATGTTTCAAAAATGTCAAATCTATTGAATTTGATTGCCAGTATCAGTCGATACACCATGAGAAATGCATTAAAATAAGTACAAACATGCCTAGTATTGGTTCAGTAACCATTGAGATGACAGACCTTGACGAGAAAGATTTCTGAAAAATATGTTTTGTATAATATGATGAAACCAATAGCCGCGTGGAAAGTGTTATAGACAGATCACACTAATTGTACTCAAAAAAGAATATTATGTTGAAACTATATAAAACAATAAATGCAGCCACTCTTGAAACATATTTCATAAATTTGTTTACTTCTCAAAAGTTACAATGATTATTTATTGAACTTTTTAACGCCGTTTCAATTAATCCACTTTTGAAAAATATGTCATCCATGTGTTTACTTTCTCAAATGTTACAATGATTATTTAATACAATTTTTAACGTCGTTTCAATTAACAGACCCTCGAAAAACCCAATTTAATAACATTGCCCATTTTTAATATTAATCTAAAATGACAAGAATTTTAAGAAGATCAACCCAGTGACCTAATCATTTGTGATTATTATAAAGGAGTGATGGTATAGAAAGCAAAACATATTGCTTTATACTCACGTTGCAAAAGTAGAAACCAACAAGATAAACCTTCCGCCAATATTCAATATAGAACTCAAACTAGCTGCTTCAAAGCCCTCGTTATAAAACTATCATTTTTGGAAGTGGGGAGGTGGGATCATCTGCAAAAGTTTGAGTTTTTACAATATCACATCATAGTACACCATCAACAATTATATAACTCATTAGCGCCATTGTAACCAATGTCTTATGAGTTAACACTTTCCACGCGACAGGCGGCTGCAGACGACCTTTCAACATTCCACAAAATGTTTCGAAAATGTCAAAATTATTGAATTTCATCACCATATATGGAATCACCTCGAAAAATGCATTAAAATAAGTACAAACATTACTAGTATTAGTTCAGTAATCCTTGAGATGGTTTTCTGAAAAATCTGTTTTGTGTATGGTAAAAATAATAGCCACGTGGAAAGTGTTAAGTGCAAATATATTCATAGTCTCGGATATACCCTATGTTGACTAGATTTATCAGGATGCTACATCATCTGTCTACGTCTATAACAAGCCAAGTATGGGGTATATTTGACATTCTTCACACATTGCATTTGCACATTCAAATAACCCCAATCGATCAAAGCCTTTGGCCTCAAAACATTTGATGCCCAAAGTATCTTTTTTACCATCAGGTTTTATTATCTTGTCAGCAGGCACGGCATGGCAGGTGTATTAATTGGAACTTTCTTCTGAAATGGTAATAATCCTCCCCAGACAGACACATGACATTTAAATGTGTTATATTGTTGCTTATGTCATCAGCGTATTTGAACAATCTAACGAAGATCGACCAATGAACCAAGGCATCGTATCGACTTTACAAAAGGGCAATAAAGAGGCGCGTGTTTCAGATTTGAAAAAGTGTACTTTAGGTCCCACATTATGGACTGTACTAGTATCGTCCGATACTGGAACACCAAGTATCGTCCGATACTGGTACAAAGTCAGTGTTCCAGTATCGGCCGAGGAAAAAGTGTACTTTAGGTCCCAGATTCTGGACTGTATTAGTATCGTCCGATACTGGAGCATGATTATGTACCAGTATCATTCAATAATGGGACAAACTCACTGGTATCACGTGTACCAGTTTCGCCCGAAACTGGAACAGTAAAATCGTACCAGTATCGACTGATACTGGCAACATTTTTGTGGCAGTATTGAACGATTCTGGTATACCAGTATCTTGGAGCTAAAGTACACTCTTCCGTCCCAAGCTCATATAGCAGTAATATTAACAATTGCATTACGTTGTATACTGAAGTACAAACCAAAGTAAAACGAAGGCACGTCACGGTACGTAGCACTTCTTTTTGCATAATTTAAATCCAATCTAATATTCTACATAACGCGCGAAGAAAGGAAATCTCAAGTAAATTGCTCTCTAACTTCAGGAATACGATAAATCAAGTTCACTTTTCACTTCATGATTACATCGTGTCGACGTTTATAGACATGCAAACAACTGTATATTTGAATAGGGTTATACAATGTCACAGATGTTAATGTTGGGGGAATGTCAATTAACTACAAAATTCGAAATATAAATATAAATACAATATTCTTGTGATTCATGAATAGGTCGACCTGCAAGAAATAGGATTCATATAAGAATCTAAGGACTGCGTGATTTTTATTTTTACCAAAGTCATTTCGAAGGACAACGACTTATCATTTGGCTTAATCCTCATACCTGTAAACAGGCACTTGTTCTCTATAAATAATGAGTGTGGCTTTAATTTAAAACAAAATCGAATACAAGCAAGCTGGAATTATGTGAATGTATACAAAGCAATGCGTCTTCCCATAATGTAACCATGGTTGGCTTGTAGAGAAACCAGAGCTGGGCAAGCGTACACTATGACCAAACACAACCAACAGGGGCATTGCACTTGTGCCATTTTAAGATGAAGGTCTATAATGGTGTCCATAGTTTACCAGGTATTAAGACTGTGTCACACAATCACTATAAGTAGTTGCCGGCATAAAACAGACTAACGAACTACTAAATACGTGAAGGAGTCAGTCTACCGAGCTTGTTCGACCGATATACACAACGTAATTTTCGTGGTTGTGAATTGTACCGACCTGACTGAGTACGAATATATTATTTTATTTACATCTCATAATTGTTCATGAACTAATCATGCCCGTTCATTTGCCAATTCCTGCGAAAGGTACTATTTCCCACGGGGAACAGTGCTTTTTATTGCTGCTCATGTCAGCAGCCAATTAACCTAACAACGGGAAAGGCGGAATTCTATCGATGAGCAGTGTAACAGAGAGAAGCGTCCGAACGAAATTGATTTGAACTTTTACGGACATTTCACATTATAGGAGATCGGGGCGTGTACACACTCGGGGCAGGTTCAACCACCACGTGATTCTCATCATTGTGACCACTGGCTTTATGTTTCGAATTTCACATAGTAGCAGGGCCGTTCTCCGTATATTGTATATATATCAAATGATCATCTAAAAACAGTTTTACATCACAAAAGTGAATTTTACACAAAAGTGAATTTTTATGTAAATCATCATTAGGTAGGTATGGGATTGGTTATGGATTTGATGCAGTTATACACACGTCATTATATTTGGGACTTATTGTGCTATCATGATCGGGCATGTTCCCCCATGGGGATTTACATGATTAAGATTTTGTATAAATAGAAGAATTGTAATTCACCTCCCGTAGCCTATTTGGTATAGCTAATGGTTCCCTCTTTCCATACATACCAACACAAGTAAACATTCCACGCATGACGTCACAATGACGTCACTAAACATGGCCGACCTCAAAATCCCGCCGTATTCGTCTGTGAAATATAGGCCAAAATAGAATTTTCGCATCATCAAAGACGTGGAACAGTCTTGATCACAGTCCTAGCTGATTGCTTTGATTTTCACGATTTATTAAGAAACATTTACACACGACAAACCGGTATAATTCTGCAACTAACCATCATCATTTCGGACTAGGCTAAAATAGCCTATATGAAGTTATAAACATACTGATTAATGAAATGACTGTATGAAAAAGATGGAAGAAAATAATGAGTTTAAAGTGAGCCGGTCTTTGCAATAATATCTGTGCAGCGTAGCAGCTTTTGTACCAGGGCTTTTTGCGGTAACAATTTCAATCAGGCTATTTGGATTGCAGCTTCCGTTTTAATTTCACTGTGACTGTATACTGAACAAATACCTGCCGCCAGTCAGCTCCGATCACATTTCATTATAACTCTTGAAAAATATTAATAGAGTACATTTAGGCGAATCATTGCTCGTCACTTATATCATTACATAGAGGTAAAATCGTGTTTTAACACTTTCCACGCGGCTATTGGTTTTACCATACAAAACAGATTTTTCAGAAACCTTTCCCAACTTTCAAAGTCTATCAAAAGGATTACTGAACTAATACTAGGCATATTTGTACTTATTTTAATAAATTTACCATGCTGATTCCAAATATGGTAATAACATTCAATAGTTCTGACATTTTTGAAACATTTTTATTGTTGACATTTTGGATTGTCGTCTGCATTGCACACGCCTGCCGCTTGGAAAGTGTTTTAAGTTTGATCAGAGATTTATGAAATAATGCGAGCCGATTCAACTAAACACAGAACACGTACTGCCGAGAGCTTTCTTTAGATATTGACAACCAACCTTTTCACATCGCATGACATCTTTAAATCTATCTTCTTTTTCTCTCTACGAAATATAGTTAGGCATCTGCTTCTTGTGAGTAAAAGTAAAATTTCAATTTTTCCATTTTTTATTTACCCAAACTAGAGCTATCCGATCTTTTAGATGACAAATTACACTTATCTTTACACTGAAAATGATTTCATGTTGAAACTACATAAACAATAAATGTAGCATTACACCCGGAAACATATTTAACAATTTTTTTAACTTCTAAAACAAATACCATGCCGACTATTTATCAAATTTACTAATGTCCTTTCAATCATCAGATACACCCTCCAAAAGACCAACACAACAAAATCAGCCCGTTTTAATATTAATCTAAGTTTTTAAAGAAATGTAAAAACAACCAACCCAATGAACTAACTATTTGTGATTATTATAAAGGAGTGAAAATTGAAAACGCTACATATTTTGTACTCGCGTTGCAATAGTAGATACTTGACAAGGAAGATAACCTTCCAAACTACCTTAAATTAATTTCTTCAATTGTTGTAAAATGTTCGCTTTAAAAATTACAATATCTTTGGCAAGCGTCACAATAATTGCATTTTCACGAAGGAATGTGCATGCCCGTGTAGAGATAGATGTAAGGTCAACAACGCCTTAATATCTGCAAAAAATGAGTTTTTACAATCACACCATCCACTAACTATGTATTTACAGTCTCGGATGGCCATATTTATCTGGATGCTACTACGCCAGCTATTTACGTCTGCCAAACCAAGTATGGGATATTTTTGAAATTCTTCACACATTGTGTTTGCACATTCAAATTACTCCAATCGATCAAAGCCTCTGGCCTCAAAACATTTGATGCCCAAAGTATCTTTTTTACTATAATGTTTTATTATCTTGTCAGCAGGCATGGCATGGCATGGCAGGTGTATCGGAACTTTCTGAAATTATAACAACAATCCTCACCAGAGAGACACATGACTGTTATATTAGTGCGTATGTCATCAGCGTATTTGAACAATCTAACAAAGATCGACCAATGAACCAAGGCATCTAATCGACTTTTAGAAAGGGCAATAGAGAGGCACGTGTTTCAGATTTGATATTATGAACTTTCTATTTGAAAAAAAACAGCAGTACCTTTATACTGTATACTTTATACTACTTCATATTTGTAGTGAACCGGTACCAGGCGCAAATAGCAGTTATATTAAAACAATGCAGTCCGTTGTGTAATCAATTTCAAATAAAAGTAAAACGAGGACAAGTCATTGAACGTAAAATGTCTGTTTGCATAATTCAAATACAACCAAACATTCCCTTACCGAGGGAAGAAAGACATTTCAAGTAAAATGCTGGCTAAGTTCAGGAATACAAACAATCAAGTTCACTTTTTACTCGATGATTCATAATTAAAAATAGTTCCGACTTTTACATTACATAGATGTGACGCAAACAACTCTATATTTAAACTGGGCTATAAAAGGTCACAGTGTTAAATGGTCCAAAATGACAACCAATTGCACACATTGAAATACAATCACTATTACAATCTTGAAAAATGAATAGAATATTTAATTTAAATAGGTCGACCTGCTAGACAAGAGCTTCATAAGAATCGGAAGAGTGCGTGACTTTTATCTTTCACAAAGTCATTTAGAAGGAAACGACTCAACATTTGGCTTCATCCCCATAACTGTATAACAGGGCACATATTCTCTATACCAAATGAATGTAAATTAAATAAAAGCTGAACATATCTATTAAAACAAGCAATGTGTCTTCCCTTGATAAACTTGGTTGGCTTGTTGGGGAACAAGGGTTTGGGCAAGCGTACACTATGACAAAAAGAAAACCAACATAAGCTTCCGCGTACGATCGTGCAGGGTGGTATTGTCCAAAAAATCTACCCTAATGAAAATTTACATCATACGTTAACAAAATATGATAGTATTGCATGACCTCTAATCAGTGTAACGCTCTTGAATTAGAGATGACGGCCTGGTTAGGACTTATACGATTCTGTGATCTCTAGCAAGATACTAATTTGCTAAAAAACTATATAATTGTTTAAAAACTTTATTCCTATCAGAAAAGGAAACGCATCCAGCATTGAATTTTCCAATCTCTCAGTCAATACACCACAACGATCGCTTATTTAAAAAACAATATTTTCCTAGCCTTTAAATATAATCTGTGCAGGTGACCAAACCATTTCTATCAACAACAATGGTAATATGATTGACCATGACCAGACATCTTGGCATCTAAATGCCTTTTCATTGCTGCTCATGTCCCCAGCCTATCAGAACAATTACAACTAAGTAAAGAGCTGTTGGTCGACCGAATAACCTAATAACGAGAAGGGAGAAATTGCATCGATGAGAAGTGCAACAGAGATTGATTTGAACTTGTTAGGGACATTTCATATTATTCGAGATTTGATATACTCAACCGCATACAGTGCGATAGATAAAATACTTGCGCTATTAATAGAAATCAGCAGAGGGCTGAATAATAATTAATACATGTAGTTAAGCAAGGTCAAGTTACAACACCACTGTTAAGTTTGATAACAATTGATATTCAAATACCAAAGAACACCTGTATGCATACTGTAAAATAGACACTTCAGCTATCAAATTATAACCGCCGTAACATAACACAAGCATCATTTACTGCTCATTATATTCCCTTTCCATATTTATCCTTTGTATGTAAGGGAGCACATCAAAACTCGACCGCGCGGCAACCGCCGGTTCCGCTCGGTTGGACTGCATATCATTGTTTAGAACAATAGAAACCGGCTGCAACCGCACGGAACCCCACGGAACCGGCGGTTGCTGGGCGGTCGAGTTTTGATGTGCTCCCTAAATGGAGTCAAGCATTGTTTTCCACAATCTGTCAGTCGCCGGGTCACGCTCAGAGCAGCGTTTGACCCCGATTTCTAGTCCGGAGGTCACAGCATACTTACGCACGATGTAAGTTCGAGATTTCACGAGACTGCGATAGGAGACTAGCGCTTTGCTCAAGTGCCCGTATGTTATTCAGAGACCAGCAAATATGGCGACGTAAGTAGAAAGATCAACATTTTCGCTATATTTTGATACCAATTTCGACCATTTTCGTTGCGTTTTTGATGTAGTTACGGCCGGTTAAAATAAAATCATTATTTTTCGGAACAAATTGATGCACTCTGTTCTTAAGGTGGACCCGCGATTCTCCCAATAGGTGTATATCTGTTGTTTTTACATCGTATACAGCAGTGTCTAAGCTTTCATTGCATACCAAATTTGTTTGGGTGCAATTGATTTGAGACCTAGTAAATCAGGATTTTAGTAACGCTAAATTTTGCGAGATTTAGGATTCTCGGCAGTGTGATGAATTTATTAAACTTATTATGGACATCAATCGTAACTCACGGTGGATTGTCAGATGAATGAATGTTATTGTTAAATCGTTGCATTCATTCGATTCATGGATGATGACGTTTTTGATAGATGATGAATTCACAATAGTCAACAATACCCTGATATTTTAGATTAAATGGGAAGATGGTTAATTAGTTTATCAATTTAGTAATTACTAAATGCCAGCTGAATGTGAATGCCATTTGAATTAGGTTATAACATGAACTCAATTTATTAAAGACAACTTAATATTAATGATATTGACTGTCATGTTACAAAATTAAAAAAATTATGTTTTTATATAATCAACACAAACATTTGTCGATCACAGCGTATACAATTCCCCAGTGTCCCATGCGACTGGTGCGTAAGCGCGTCACAACAGACCGTAACTACATCAAAATCGCAACGAAAAGGGTCGAAATTGGTATCAAAATGTAGCGAAAAGGTCAATCTTTCTACTTAAATAAGTCGTCACATTTGCTGGTGGTGTCTGCCTGAACGTTGAAGTAAAAATAAATAGTGGCGGCATTTCCAGGTGTAGGGGGGGGGGGGGGGGGCATTTCCCCAAAAAAATTCGCCCAGTACCCCCGCCCCCTCAAAAAAAAAAAAATTTAGTTTAAATACAAATTCATGCACCCATAATATTTTCTTACCCCCCCCTTTTTTGTCCCCCCCCCCCCCCACAAAAAAAAAAGAAAGAAAGAAAATAATGACTATGCTGGCACCGGCAATGAAAATAAATAACCCCCATGATAAATAATTTAGTTTAAAACCAAATTCATGCCTCCATAATATTTTCTTACCCCCCCTTTTTTTTTGCCGCCCCCCCCCCCAAAAAAAAAAAGAAAGAAAGAAAATAATGAAGATGCTGGCACTGGCAATGCAAATAAATAACCCCCATGATAAGTAGAGTGGGAATCAAACATTTTCCTAGTGATGAAAATGTGATTCATTTATATAATTCATATGAAAAGTCGCACGATATTGTATTGCTTTTATATTTTACATTTACTATCCAAATCTTGGAGCTACATGTAGGCTAACAACACTATTAGTATTAATTAATCGATTTATATCTCATCCAGAAAATGTTATTCCACGTAGAACCATGTTACACAATATAACTCAGGGGCCCTACTGTAAAACCACAATATCATTTGGTTGAAATAAGAAATATGTCGGCACAATACTCGATCCTGTACAGTACTGAGTAGTCTGTACCAGTCGTGCACTTCTAAATATAGAACTTGCGACCTTGTTATTGACCAATCAGAGCGCGCGTGGTAAGCCGACTGGTTGAACAGGTCACAAGGTCAGCTGGAAAATGGTGGCTCGCGCGTTTTAGACGGTAATATTTAGGTTAGTGTTATTCTTACGGTGGACATAAAATTCTGGCTATAGATATGATTTTACGTACACAGGATTTTTCCTAGCTAAGGCTTTTCTCTTTCATGTAGTGTAATTTAGAAATGGGAGCGCATATTCGTTAGCGAGAAAAATCGGTTTGTTTGATGGTCATTTCACCCTTTTTTGGAAGGAGAATTACTCCTTACAATAACATTTGTATACAAAAAATATCATGTTGTTCATTCGTATGCATCCTTTAGCAACATTTATTTGATATTTTTTTGGCCAGATTCTGTTTATAAAGTGGAAAAATCGCAATTCTCAGTGAGGCTGTTTCATAGCCTCTCTCAGCCAACGCTAAATTGTGCACTCTGCTTGGACTAGAAAATAGAGCCGCTACGCGTGACCCGACGACTGACTGAATATCCCACATTTTTCTTTCGCTTAGACCAAACAAATATTAGTCTTGTCCTTAAGGGGGAAGGGTTTATCTGTGACGGTGACCAGGGCATTTCTGTCAACAACAACGGTAACCATTTTTACCAGAAGACTTGACATCTAAATGCTTTTTTTTTATTGTTTGTCATGTCATCAGTCTGTTTGAACAAAGTAACTAGCGTCGGTCTACCAATTAACCTAACAACGGGAACGAAAGAATTCTATCGATGAGAAGGCCAACAGAGAGATGCATTCGAACGAAATTGATTTGAACTTTTTAGGGACATTTCACATCGCTCTAGATTTGATATACTCTACCGCAGGCGGTGCGACTGACAAAATACGTGCGCTATTAATTGAAATTCGCAGAGGTTTTAATGACATATGATAGTTAAACGAGGGCAAGTCACGATGCCAGTTATGTTCTATCTGTAAAGTTGGAAAATCGAATATTCGAACACCAAGTAAAAACCTGTTACGCAAAAAACAACCACTTGATTCACTCTATTTATAAATAATAGTAATGTATATATTTAGATTTGTTTACATAGAAAACATTATCGGCAGCTTACTAACAGTAATTATGGCACTTGTCTGTACCAAGTTACTGAGAATGTCTTTAATTAAAAGTCAAATCAAATAAAAGATGAAATTATGAACAAAATGCCTCCCTTTGATATCACCAAAGCGGGCTTGTTGGGAAACGAGGTATAGGAAAGAGCACACTATGACCAAAAAACAACCTACATGTTTATTGTACTTGTGTCATTCAAAGTTGATGTCTATGGTCTTACATTTAATCTCAGAGGTATAAAATGGTTGACGAAATATTAAAGACGGAAGGAATCAGCCGGCCCTTCGAGTGTTCACCAAAACCCGATATCTCAAGATTGACGTTATTTCCGTGTTTGGAGAACAAGGTTGTGAATTGGTTAAAAATGTCTAAATCCAAATGAATTTATCTGTTTTAGACCGTTTAGACTGTTTTAAAACAGATTATGTACATAGATTTTGGTTTTAGTTACTATTATAATCATACTCCAACGCACTTGATGAAAATGTACAATATTCAATAACACAGCATTGTAATACTGCATTAACCTATTTAGCAAAGTAAAGATTTAGAATTGGGCATGGTTAAGCTTTCTTAGTATTTGTCTTTTGATCTCTAACAACATTGTTAAGTAAATTATGTTGAAAACTCATTCCAAAGCTAATTCTCCACAATCCCAGCTTAGACAAAACAAATATCTTGTCCTTAATGTTTTATTTTTGACATCTAAATACCTTTTTAATGTTGCTCATGTCATCAGCCTGTTTGCACAATCCAAGTAACGAGCGACGCTCGACCAATTAGCCTAACAACGGGAATGAAATTGATTTGAACTTTTAGGGACATTCACATTACTCTAGATTTTGATATACTCTACCGCAGGCGGTGCAACAGACACTACTTGCGCTATTGACTGCAATCAGCAGAGGGCTGTATGATAGATGATAGTTTAACGAGGGCAAGTCACGGCACCGATTACGGCTGTCTGTTGAATTTGAAAACAATCGAATATGGTATTCGAATACTAATAATCACCAGAACGCAATGTGAATAAATAAGGGAGCACATCAAAACTCGACCGCCCGGCAACCGCCGTTTCCGTGCGGTTGCAGCCGGTTTCTATTGTTCTAAACAATGATATGCGGTCCAACCGGGCGGAACCGGCGGTTGCCGCGCGGTCGAGTTTTGATGTGCTCCCTAACTTTGCGTTAAAAATGGTTTCTCAAACACGTTATCATATGACGTACTGATTAACTAACAGTGAGAGATGTCACAATACGAAAGTGAACGATAGTTATTTATCATGTTAATTCAAGATAAGCCTTCACTGAAATGAAATCGAGACTTATTTCATCATTCCCAGTATAACGTTGTTAAATTTGACAGGACTGGGTATAGGTTCTATTTTAGAGCTTATCCATTTTTCCATGAGGTCCACACAGTTTAAAAAGACACATTTAACACTTTCCACGCGGCAGGCGTCTGCAGACGACATTCTAAAAGTTCACGAAATGTTTCAAAAATATCAAAATTATTGAAATTCATTAACATATTTTTAAACACCATGAGGAATGCATTAATATAAGTACACACATCCCTAATATTGGTTCAGTAATCTTTGAAATACTCCTTGAAAGGTTTCTGTAAAAATCTCTTTTTCATATTGGAAAATTAATAGCTACATGGAAAGACAGATAACCCTTTTCTTGTTAGGCTTTTGTTCTGTTTTTGGGAGCCTTACAAGGGCAAGTCATCGTTGCTTGAAGGGTCGGATTTGGCCCGCGGGCCGCCCATTGAGAACCCCTGTTCTATTTATTCTGATCTCTAACAACAGCACAGGGATATCCAGTAGCTCGTAATACTAAGATACAACCTATTAAAACATCATTAAAACGATAATGTGATGAAATGTATCAAGATTGCAGCGCTTTATAATTGAAAACCGATGGCAATGGATTACCCGTGTGGTTTTATTAAACAGGTTATTAAGGCCTGAATTGACTTATTTGTTTGTCTGGAAACTGAAACCCATTTTGTTTGTTTGCTAATGCTATGTCGTTAGAAGTCTACAGACATGGTAGGGGAGACGTAAAAAAAAGAAGTAAGAAGACGAGACGGAGAGAAGGCAAGCAAAAGAGAGAACACAAACAAACCTCTAAAACTCCAGACCTGCCGTCAATAACATAACAATATACATTTTAATGTATATGTATATTGGGATGACATTTTATTCATTCCAATAATGGAGACGCTACGGGTCTCCATTCCTTAATTGTTTCAGGTCTCCCGGGGGCTTATCTGGGCCACCCGGCGGAGACTTCTATTCATTGAATTTAAAATGTATCATGATAGAATATTATACAAATGAAAGTGTGTAATAGATTATGGATGTCGAAAATATTACAGTTTACTGCACATGGTAGGTGCTGCTAACGATTAAGATTATGTACATTTTGAGAATATTTTCATATCGAGATTGTTATATGCCTTCTTTTTCTTCTTTTCACCTATTCATTTCTCCCAGAGACAAAAGCACATACGAGTGTATATGAATACCAACATTCACCACTATTTTTTAATTTTTAAGCCTAAAAATATATATAAAATTGACGTATTCTATTCAATGAATGTTAAATGTATCATGATCAAATATTACATAAATATGAAAGTGTGTGATAGATTATGGATGTGGACAGACACCTACAGACGGAGGAGAATAGCTTACAGTTCACTTCATCGGGAGGACGATATTTTAAATTACAATGTAAATTCGGATTGATTGAATGCCGAGAATGATTTTCGTATTGAAATCAGGTTAAATCTTTGTTTTTCGTACTTTCTTTATAATTAATTTCCCCACTTTTCTTATATTTTTAAGAGGCTGATGTGAGGCCCGGAAGATAATGCTTAAAGATATTGCAAATTTGAAGGATTTGTTTACGTCTAAATTTTAGCATGTCATTCTTTTCTCTGATTCATTTCCGTACATCTGTTACATGTTTAGAGAAGAGCTACACACGAGTGCACTAACATTTACTACTCTGTGGAGACTTGTATCAGAACATCACCGCCTTATGGAGACCCATTTCCTCGCCTTATGGAGACCCATTTCCTTATGGAGACATAAAAACTTTGATCCATAAGCACAAAAACCTGCAAACTGCACTGCACACACATTTTAATCACTCCCAATGCCCCCTTACAGTAAAAATAAGTTCCACTGGGTATACTTAATGGAACTATTATGTGTGTGAAACAAAAGTTACTACTTTGTGAAGACTTGTATCAATTCGTCACCGTTTTATGGGGACCCATTTCCATTTTACACTAAGTATTTGTCTGTGTGTCTCCACAAGGAATAGCTCCATAGGGTAGTGAAGTCGAGTAGGGTTGTGTATGAATACCACAATACACCATCATTTTTATTTTGATGCCCATAACATTATATCATAATAACCTTCGTCTGACATCCTTATCAGAAGCAATCAGAAAGACATAAGACGAATGGCGGAGGGTGGCATCACTCAACCAAGTTGGAGTGAACGCCAAAAAGTAAAGTAAGTCAAGTAACATTATACAATTGATATATGGGATGATAAATTGTCATTTTGATAATGATACACCCGCATAACGCGTCTTTATTCATATCCGGTTTCAGGTGTCCTCGGGAGCCTCCAGGGAATACAATTCAATGAATGTTAAATGTATCATGTTGGAATATTATATAAATATGAAAATGTGTGATAGATTATTGATGTGGACTGACACCTACAGACGGAGGAGAATAGCTTACAGTTCACTTCATCTGTAGGGCGGTGTTTTAAAATTACAATGTAAATTAGGATTGATTGAATGCTGAGAATGTTCTTTCCTATTGAAATGATGGTATATATCAATTTCTCTTATTAATTTCCCCACTCTTCTTATTCTTTTCGAGAGACCCATATGAGTGTATATAAATACGCAGTGATGGAAATACCCACATGACTTTCGACCCGGGGTAGAGCGACCCGGGGTAGACCGACCCGGGGTTGATCAACCCTAAGTCGACCAACCCTGGGTCGACTACAATAGCGCCCTCACGGAATAAACCATAATACTGTTTAAAAAACATCTTGGAAACTATATTCATTCTAAATTATATGTTTAAAAACTCAGGGGGTTGGCGGTCGGGGAGGTAAAAACAAGGACGGAAGGTTGGCGGTCGGGGAGGTAAAAACAAGGACGGAAGGTTGGCGGTCGGGGAGGTAAAAACAAGGACGGATGGTTGGCGGTCGGGGAGGTAAAAACAAGGACGGAAGGTTGGCGGTCGGGGAGGTAAAAATAAGGACGGGGGGGGTTGGGGTTGGCGGTCGGGGAGGTAAAAACAAGGACGGGGGGTTGGCGGTCGGGGAGGTAAAAACAAGGACGGGGGGTTGGCGGTCGGGGAGGTAAAAACAAGGACGGGGGTTGGCGGTCGGGGAGGTAAAAACAAGGACGGGAGGTTGGCGGTCGGGGAGGTAAAAACAAGGACGGGGGGTTGGCGGTCGGGGAGATAAAACAAGGACGGATCGATCTAAAACAACCCCGGGATTGTCCAGCCCCGGGACTGTCCACCCAGGGACTGTTTCTAACCCTAAACCTAACCCTAACCCTAACCCTAACCCTAGTCCACCCAGGGTTGGTCGACTTAGGGTTGGTCGACCCCGGGTTGGTCAACCCCGGGTCGCTCTACCCCGGGTGGAAAGTCATGTGGGTATTTCCATTGCTGCATATAAATACTAAATCGCCATCTATTTTGCCATGATACACCTATTCTAAATTTCTGCTACGTTGCTGAAGCAACAAAAGCCTTGTCCTCCCATCGGATGGACCGTTTAAGGATTTTGAAAACAATTCACAATTTTAAAACAATTTTGTACTAATTCCTTACTATTGTTATATACAAATATAGAAATAGGGTGATGTTATTTTATTCATTCCAATAATGGAGACGCTACATATCCGATCGCTATTCCTGAATTGTGTCAGGTCTCCCGCGAGCTTACCCGGGCCAGCCTCCAGGGACCTCTTTTTTAATGAATTTTAAGTGTACCATGATGTAGCAATTATTATAAAATATATATAGAATTCTGTGATAGATTATGGATAAAGACAACGTACGTGCGGAGGATTAAGGTAAATAGTTTACAGCTCACTTCATCTGAAGGATAGACTGATTGAAGTTTGAGATTAAAGATTTTAGAGAGGTGCATACAAATGTAGATTACCCCCCAAATCTATAATGATAATATAAAGTTCGCACAGTTGTGTTTCTTTGTTACAAAGAGAAACTACAAACAAACAAACTAGCCAACACTACCCCACCCCGAAAAAATGAATCATTTCATGCCTAATCATAACAATTATAAGAGGAAGGGGAGGAGAGTGGAAACTTATTCATTTCAATAATAGAGGCATATATCGAATATTATTTTCCAGAATTATTTCGGCCCATCCCCGAGGGACTGACATTCCATGAATGTTAAATATATCGCGGTAGAATATCATATGAAAGTGGGTGATAGATTATTATGGATGTCGAACATGTGGGAAGATAACGTACGAACGGATGAAGGACTGTAGTCACTTCAAAACTGAAAGGCGATCTTTTAAAAAATATTGCAAGTTACTAATGGAATTTTGAGATAATTTCTCTCTCAAAATTATAGGATATTTGTGCTCTTCGACATTGTTCATATTTTAATCGCTACTTGATTTATTTTTAATTTTTAGAAATGTCTTCCTATCGAAATTATGGCATATCTTATTTATATCCCCATTTTAAAAACTCTCTTTAGAGAAAGCGTTCAGTATGTATGAATATCAGAATCCACCACCATATGGTATACTTGTATTCTACACTCGGTTTTCATACCGCAGAAGTATAATAAAGACGAGGTTGTGGATATAACTATGCGAACAATTAAACAAACTTATGATCATTTCCTATGCTAAACATTATATGATCAGGAAGAAGTGTACGTTAGGTACACTCGTACCGGGCGATACTGGAACATATTTATGTACCAATCGTTCAATACTTAGACAAATCTCACTGGTATCAGTATCGCCCGAAACCGGAACATAACAATGTTTCAGTATCGCTTGATAGTGGAACAATCGACCGATACTGGAACAGTAAAATGGTGCCAGTATCGACCGATACTGGCTGTTTGGGAATATTTCATTCATAACAGCAATATAGTGACACATGGGTCTCTTTCACTTAAAACCTTTCTTGGTCAGGCCCAAGGGACTTCTATTCCATGAGTGTTTAATATTTTAATAGAGATATTAAATTCATTTAAATAATGGAGAGGTTATAAATCGGATCTCTATTGCTTTCTTAGTACAGGTCTTTCGAGAGCCAACCTCGAGGGACTACCATTCCATGAATGTTTAATGAATATGAAAGTGTGTGATAGATTATGGAGGTGGTGAGACACCTACTGACGGAGGAGAATAGTGTACAGTTCTCCTTACCTGAAAGGAGATTTTTGTAAATAAAAAATGATGTAACGGAACATGAGATTTTTCAGGTGCTCTATTGGGTGTTCTACTAATGGTCTCTACTAACGAAAATTATGTCAAGTACGACTAATCTTTTTCATAGGGCATGTTTTTACTATAGTTCAGCAGATTGAACTAGCAGCTCCCGGGATTGAACTATATAAATTTAGTTCCTGGTCGGTTGCTATGGGAAAATAACGTGACCTCTATCTTTATCAAATTCAGACCCATGAAGTATCATGCGTTGAAATTGATATTGCTGGTTGCTCTGAGTTAAGACAAATCACACCAATCGGTCCATTCTTTTCATCCATTTTGGAATTCTACGAATGACTTGGTGGTTTGACGTCGGCACTCGCTAGTGTCGTAGAGACGCACGGGTGCCGAATTGTGCACCTGCGCTAACACCGCTTTTCATTCAGGTTTTTTCTCTGAATTCCTTTGAATCTTTCGTGGCCAAACGTATTATAGTTTGACCCTTGCAGTTTGGTGCTGCACCTTTATCATTCCTTCAATGTTTGTGTTACATATTTCCGCTAAAAAGAGACATTTTTTCAGCGCTCAGAACAGTTGCTGATCTCTCGCTGTCGCACGCAGACGATATGATCAACACCGATGTGCAGTTAGTACGTCGTGAAACGTTAGTAGGACGTCTAAAATGTCTAAAATGTTTTAAAAAATGTAAAAATAATTAAATTTCAATACCATATTTGGAATCACCACGAGACATGCAAAGCAAGTACAAAATTCCTAGTATTGGTTCAGTAATTATTGAGGATAATCCTTAAAAGTTGCGAAAGGTTTATAAAGAATTCATTTTGAAATGATTAAACAAATAGCTCCGTGGAAACTGTTAAGATCTAAACGTGGAATATTTGTTCCCACCTGCAGTTGAGCAACCTAAGGCTTGGGTTCCCTCCAGTGTAAACTTGAATAACAGGATGTTGTGACTGTAACAATATTACGTACGATATTTGTGCAGCCCAGCACGGGATTAATAATCAGGAACACGTGGGGTTAAAATAACGTTAGTGCTAGCTATACAATTTGTCTAAACAGCATTATTCATGTGTCGACAAGGAAAGACACGTCCATGCTGAATTCGAAGGACAAGGGGTACGAAATCATAACCAGAATCGCTTCGGCTGGCAATATATAACCCAATACCCAAATTCTGAAATAAACTCTTTCAATATAAGCTAACGCTTTAAAGACCTCTGGTTGAATTTTCCATATCCATTCAATAAGGACAAAAAAAGGTTCAAATGAATTGTGTAATACTGAGTTAAGAAAGCGAACCCCAATTAGCTATTGGTAGTTTTTGTGACAAAAGTAATAATGGTTATATATATGGTGTAGTTATGGTGATTCAATATTTAAGAACATATATCTATGGTGATTCAATAATTAAGAAGATATTTCTATAATGTAACTTTTGGGTGGTTAATTTTCTTATGTTCACATGTAGCCGACGCGTAAGTAGCTAGTTCCTGAAACCTACACAACGTATGTATAAGATACTGTCAATCAGTTGTTTTAATCTGTTTAGTTGTCATTGTTAAATGTAACTGAAAACATGATCTGAAAATGCCACAATCACGTAATGATCGGATCGGACATTTTTATAAAGATCCGAATTCGGCAATTTTACGCGCCAAAGTATAGAATGTAATAACGTAACTTCTCAACGTGACCACCTGGATACGTACCTATGATTGGCGTCTCGTCACCAATTGGCGGCATGGTTTCAGCAATTAACTGTTGGAAGAGTATAAGGGCCAACAAATTGGTCATTCCTAACTGGATTTTCTCGCCAGCGCTCGGCGGTACAAAGAACACCATCATTGTCATGAGCGAGAGTAGAATACACGGAACAATTATGTTACTGATATAGAAAGACGGTGACCGCTTCATCTCGAAGCTATATATCAGGAAGGACCAGGGATGCTTACAGCAAGCGAAAAAATGTTTTTCCGGTCTTACATGCACCTTTTCTAGAAGCCAGACGCCGTTGCTATGGAAAACATTTTGAGTGGCGTCCGAATCATTCGTGTAGACAATGTCCAAATCGGTATCATCGTAGCTCCACGAGGCGAAAGTCATATTGCAGTACTGGACGTCGAACGGAAAGTTTCGCACGTGCACCTTACACGAACTCTTCAGAATGGCCGGTGTGTACCACGTGACAAGTCCAGTGTGCGAAATCCATAGTAAAATATCTTTGACGTGTTCAAAATGGACGTCGATACTGAAAAGGGGAAAAAGGCATTAATGAGAAGAATGAGTAACGGTTATTGCAGTATTGTTTTGATAGAGGTTATCCCATGTAGCTAATCGGAACGGGAGCTAATCGGAACGGGCTACAAAGGAAATTCGCACCCGGGCTGTTCCACATTCAATAAGAGTTGGTACATGATGCCAAATTCATAGCATGAATTTTGCTACCACATACATATAATATGAAACGGGTGTATATTCTTTCTCAAAATCTTAAATATAGTATAGTGCTCCCGACAATGTTAGTATGAAGAAATATTTGTATATATAATATATATAACATATATTGCAATTTCTGTTCTGTAACATTTTGGTGATGTTATTTAAAGATTACATGAATCATTAACATTATGTATGTATATAATTATTTGTATGAAGAAGGATAAAAATAATAAAAAAATAAAAATAAAAATAGTGCTCCCGACAAGATAGCCATTAATCTAAACCAGGAATACCATCTACACTCGATTTGAAAATGATATTATGTAAAGTACAGGTAGGTTTCACGTTGTTCTAAGCACATTGCCATAGAGCAAAAGCCCCCTGAGTTACTTCCAGTATTCCCTGGCCTCTCTTCATATACAATTCCATCAATACAAATTAAGTCACGTTATACTGAATAATGTACCCCTCGTAATGTAATCTTATATTCCTCGTTGACCTGTTCCGCTAACCGCAGAGCTGAAACTTATTAGTGCTTGACGCATTTGACAACGGAATAATCGTTGATTCGGTAACGCAATCTATCACACGCTTTCACACTCCTATCCAATGAAAAATTCGTTTGAACGATAATTCGGGGGCGAGTCGATTGAATAAAGAAAGTGTGGTATCTCAGAGCTTATTATATAGACTATGATTTTTAACGCAGTGATGAATATGTATTGCATACAATGCGTTACTTGTAGGTTTAACTCTCAGGTATCTTAACTTATATGCTATCAGTTATAAGAAGACGGGTAATAAATCAATCTATTCAAATGTTCAAATACTGGCACCATTATTGCATAATTATAACCTTTTCATACATTGGCACAGTTCAATCGCAGAGGTGAAGCTGCGATATTAATACACTGGGCTTTTGGATAATAGTGGCTATAATCTAGGCTTTTCCGATGACGCCAGATAATATTATTTTGCCATCTATATCAACCATCCATCGTACAAATATCTCATTTCATTTCATTTCATTTTTATTGATAATGTGTCGTGGCCAAACGGGTAAATTGAACATTAGTGACAGATTTAAAAATACATTAAAATACAAATATTAAAACATTAAACAACAATATCATAATATCAATTGACAATCAAGTCATGCGCTATTAGTAATAAGTAATTACGAACTAATGGAAAGCAAGAAACTTAAATATGAAATAGTCTATGGCACTTCGCATGAGTGCCTTGCATACTCGTACTACGCGATATGTCTTGATTCGTTATTCACGCAGCACGGCGGGTTCGCCGATTTTGACTGCAGGTGTTAGCAAACTTGTTTTATTCGTTTGAAAAATCGTATTAATGAGAGTAAAAAGATGCACAAAATTGTAAATTTTGATTAATTTTGTCGATTATGAATTAGGTCAATACGTGCATATGTTTTATTGACAAATTATAAAAACCCATGCACTTGAGCAAAGGTTGATTGAAATACTAACAATGGTACTTCCTCTGGGATTGTACCATTATTCTTAATCAACATCAGCGCGTGTGTATTTTTTTTTTTTTTCTTTCTCGCAACAACACACACGCATTGACCTATGTTTATTATGTTATTGATGGAGCCATTTTGGTATTTAGTGTTTATTTTGAAACTAAATTAACAACATATAAAAATGCTTATAGATAAGATTGAAGTGTTTTATGAAAAGGTAACATATTTGAAACTTACATTTTAGGTGTATGAAATATACTCCCATAAAGACATACAAATCTATGATTGGCTAAATACCCCCTCTAGAGGCCATTTAAAACCACCTGGAAAAGTCTCCACAGTGGGAGGACCCCCACAATGTAAAAAACGCCCACAGTGTATGTTCATACGTATATCTACTCCCACAATGTACCTCTGGTAAACTCAAGGAGTGGATGCTGGCGGACGAACCATACTACATTTTATCTAATGCTACATTAGGATGCAAAAAGACCCGTCGAAGATCGACAGAAATGTCAAAACACCCTCAAGGTGCAAGCATCGCTTCGAGGAGTTAATCAAATATAACGCAACTTACTTGTCGTATAGTGTTATGTCCGGCACCCATACATCTGACTGGGGGACGTAGAGCTGTGACACATTGCCATTTTGAGCCGGGTCCCAGGCTAGAAATTCATCATACCATTGCTGTAAAAAAAATGCACAGATAGTAGTGAGTGTACATCACGCATGTTATAGCAAGAATCAGCTTTGATGTTTTATTTTCAAAAAAATATTTTTAGGATTTGTCGCAATTCACAATCATGAGTTTCCGTGCTGTTCCACTAGACCATTCGTGCTCCAGAAGGATTTCATACAGGGTGTCTAAAAAGGTTTTTAAATGCACTTTTAGGTGATCGTAACCTTCTAAATAAGTGTTGGAATAGAACAGTTCAAAGTCAAATTAGTCGGCTATAATATGGATAAAACCGCATTGAATTCTGTTCAGTAACTACGGATAAATTAGCGATTGAGTAACAGTAGTCAAATAACACCTCCATCCAAGTTTGTGTTTTATACATATTTTCATTTGCGCGGGTGGTTACTTATTCATTCTCTTTTCAATGAGCCAGTACTGTTGAGTAACGACGAGAGAAAAAAACAACAATACAACTTATTGTAAGGAGAAAGATTTTACCATTACTCTTTTAATCTAAATCAAACTTAATTTTGTTTCCGATTGCGTTAATAATCTGACCTTTGTGCAAACTTTATTTTCACGTCAAGTTGAAAATGTGGAAATAAAAACATCGATAATTTTATGCGAAATGTTATCGGTTATTTTGAACTTCAGAATGTTAAAACTTTCCGTCGTTTTGTTTTCAATTGTGATAAAAAGATTGAACGTATCGTGCAAATTGGCGATAGTAAACTTCCACATTTTACTATTTCAAGTTTAAAATGTAGTGAGCATAACCTTGACAACTTTTATGTGCAATAGTATGTTGAACTTCGCTAATAGCTGGCATATTATTTAGTTTAAAAGAAGAAATAAAATAGAACAATAAAACAAGTTAATGAATGCTATATATTTCAGAGAAGTATTGATTGAATTGATCTGTGCTGTCTGAATCAATCAATATGAGCAAACTTGGATGGTATTCTTTGACTACTTTTACGTAATCGCTCATTTCTCCGTAATTACTGAAGCAAAGCAAATTATAGCCAACTAATTGAACTTTATTTTGTCGTTTAAATTGTTCTATTCTGATACATATTTAGGAAATTACGATCACCTAAAGATGCGTAGTAATTTTTTTGAGACAGAGTGTAGACTGATATGAATGTATGAAAAGTGTTGTGATTCAGTTTTGTCAGTATTTTTCTAACTAACCATATTTTACAATAATGACACATGACTATTGGCCAAAGCTACCCTAAGCGCGGATTCAGGTTGAAAAATACACCCTTGTTATCTGATTTTGAAACACTTAGCACGTGCCCGCACGAGCCCACGTTGTGGTCGAATAAGCACCCTTAATCCGCGTTTTCGATTTCAACATTATATCTTTAATGTTCCCCACTGGGGATTTTTCAGACGATACATTTTCAGTTGAAATCGACCGTAACACTCATCTTAATGCCACTGAATGAGACAGGATCAGCGTTACGTAGCATATCGCAACCATTACGTAATAGCAGTTGAGCGCAAATTATTCTTATCATCCTTCACCGCTTGCATTTATCCGAATATTATGCCCGACACAAGTGTTCCATATTTTCAATTATAGACACTTCACAAGCTCTAGTGCAAGTTTTATAACATGCTTACTTATGCAATGTATTCTATTCTTCTACCTCGGAGTAATAACATTTTAGGGACGCACCATTAGATTTTCAGGTGGGGGTAGGAAGTTTTTGGAAGAAAAAAATTCCCCCTCTAGGCAGGCAAAAAAAAAAAATTCCCCTCTGATGAGTAAAAAAGAAAAAGAAAAATCTACCCACCCAACTCAATATGAATGAATACATTTTTTTTTAAATCGCCGCCTTTGGCGACGCAAAAAAAAAAAAATCCCCCTCGAACCTAACTTCCTACTCCCTCTGGAAATCTAATGGTGCGTCCCTTACTATCTTGATGATGAATTTATAACGATAATAGCCCCCACCGGGCTATGATGTGAATTATGAAGTCTATTTGTTTAATATATTCAAGTAAATCTTACAATATTGACATAAGCGATTCTATTTCTTAAGTGGAAGCTTATAAAGTTGCGAATAGGTTTCTGAATTATGCACTAAATTAGTAAAACTGATGACTCGATAAAGGAAACGAAAAACTATTCTACATATAAATAAGTAGTATGAGATCCGTACCGTAGAGCTTCAGCTTTCAGTGATTAGCTATAAAAGTGGTTTAGGTACATAGCCGAAAGGTAACTGCAACATATCGTATTAGTTCATCGCAATTTCTAGCCACTAACGAAATCATCAGAGCAAAACAATAACTGTATCCGAAGGCAACATGTATCAATCAAATGTGTATGTGCGATAACAGAATACCCAGCAGCATTTATGCAACAGCTACGCGAGGTAATTATGAGAAGAATAAACCTGCACAAATGACGCGATATTGATAAAAGAAAAGTTTCAAAACGACAAGGTTATGTTTAGTTGAACAGTGGTAAGTGGTACTTACATTCCGAATTTGCTATCGTGTACGTGTTATTTGAGGTGATGTACACCAAGCACAAAAAGTCCCTGACCAGGTGCTTTGATGTTGGCTAATTGAAAATAGGTAATCGGTACTAAAAATCCGAGATACACATTAAATGAGCAATTTTCTTCTCCGCAGTTTAATACCGCATTCATAAAAAAATCGAATGGATACTTTTAAAGTTATGGCGATTTCAATGACCGCGAATAACAACAGCAAAGTTGCACTAGATAG
This sequence comes from Ophiura sarsii, assembly GCA_035610835.1. Classification (NCBI taxonomy): domain Eukaryota; kingdom Metazoa; phylum Echinodermata; class Ophiuroidea; order Amphilepidida; family Ophiuridae; genus Ophiura; species Ophiura sarsii. Next base: position 78,169,254 of record CM069441.1, on the reverse strand, counting down.
GGTTTTCTGTGGGATATCATTAATTTGTATGTGATTACGCATTGAAAATGTGTGTGTGTACCGATTCCCTGTCGATGCCTGTCACCCATTCATCCCCATACCTGACTGGTTGAGATAGCACACAGTGGTCAAATGAATCAATGATGCAAATTAATGATATCCCATAGGAAACCAATTCTAGGGCAACCTTGTTGTCGTTACGTGTGGTTATTGATATCATCATAACTTCAAAAGTATCAATTCGATCTTTATGAATGAGATATCAAACTACGGAGAAGTAATTTGCCCTTTAAATATATATCTCAGAAATTTGGTACCGAAAATTGATTTTGGATTATCCAACAACAAAGCACCTGGTCAGGGACTTTTTGAATGATGAATGGAGTATGTATATAAAGTTTATAGTCTCGTATTGTTATAAAAGTAGAATGGATACTTTTATAGTTATGGCGATTTCAATGACCGCGAATGATAACAGCAAATTTGCACTAGAAAGGGTTTTCTATGTGATATCATTAATTTGTATGTGATTACGCATTGAAAATGTGTGTGTACCGATTCCCTGTCGATGCCTGCCACCCATTCATCCCCCATACCTGACTGGTTGAGTTAGCACACAGTGGTCAAATGAATCAGTGATGCAAATTAATGATATCCCATAGGAAACCAATTAGGGCAACCGTGTTGTCGTTACTTGTGGTTATTGAAATCATCATAACTTCAAAAGTATCAATTCGATCTTTATAAATGAGATATCAAACTACGGAGAAGTAATTTGCCCTTTAAACGTATATCTCAGATTTTTGGTACCGATAATTGATTTTGGATTATCCAACAACAAAGCGCCTGGTCAGGGACTTTTTGAATGACGAATGGAGTATGTATATATAAAGTTAATAGTCTCGTTTTGTAGAATTTACACGTATACTTGAATTTATACGTATACTTGTATTGTCTTGTATTGTTCTTAAAATGTTAAAAATGAATTCATTGTGATTATTATTGCTGTGTATAATAATTATTATACATTCAATATTCAATAATAATAATAATTATTCCTCAATAATTATCATCATGTCACGCTAGCTTCAAGTGTACCCATTTCCAATTAATAATGTTCTGTCAAGCATTGAATTGCCGCAGACGATCAGGTCGCAATCTTGAAGCGAGTGAGTATACATCACTGATAGGTCATTGACATAGTGTTCAGACATAGTTTTCAGGAAGTTATCTTCGCCTGCGGCAATAGCTAGACCATCATGTGTCAGTTCCACGTGGCATGCTACTAAATACATGCATGGTTTGGTCGAATGAGTTATTACCCCCATATCGCCTTGAACGAGATACTGAGGTAATGATATATTAATTAAGGTAGGTTGAACCTAATGATTGCATTATACACACGAGCGCACACAAATGCCAATGCCATAACTGGATAAATTTTAAACTGGTTTTAACTTTAAGATATGACCGACCATTGCGCAATGCTCGAATAAATTCATATGGTAAAAAGTGCGTGTATAAATGGGCCATCTCAATGAATCCTTGATGGTTTCCGTCTGCAAATAAAAGGGAGTTAGTGGTTGAAAGTCTAAATGTGTTTCTGCATTCCAAATTTTAAACATGAATTTTAGCCTGAAAATATCCTTTTCATACATGGTATGTAAATTAAAGTCCACATCTGTCAACCAGCAGAGGAAGGATTTTAACTTGTCAATCGCAACGTCAGATTCTCGGGACAAAGGGCCCTACATAATCAATATACTCAGAAAATCAATCAAAGTCTTCGAATAAAATGCAGAGGTCAAAAGTTAATTAATATACTCAAAAAATCAATCAAAGTCTTCGAATAAAATGCAGAGGTCAAAGGTTCAATATGCTGTAGGGGAGTGTTCGCCCCATTTTTATGTGAAATGGCCTAGAGACGTTAAAGATTGAACGGACCTATTGACATTACATGCAAGCTTAATATATCGACCACAATGTCAGTACCCTAGGCCTTACTGTAAAGGAATGAGTAAAGGATAAAGACAGGTGTCAAATATGGTGAACTTGTCCCGACCCCGGAGCAGGTAATAATAATAATAATAATAATAATAATAATAATAATAATAATTAGGCTTCATGAATATTATTTTAGTATAAAAAGAACTCAGTATTTGCATTGATCCTTCTGCTAAGTAAAATAAATGTCTCAATAACAATTTCCATAAATCAATTTTGTTTAAGGAATAGAGGGCGCGCGCGTCGGTATCTTTGATTAGATGACAGCTAATTTGTTGTCAAATCCAAATATTTTCCATCTATATAGATTCCACACCACTAAATGATTGTAGTTCATGCCGACGACAATCGGATTTTCTCTCTATTTTAGAAGCATGTGGCCCAATGATAATCATAAGTAATAAAGGTACTTATTGCCCCCAAATAATTAAAGTTGGAATATAATCCTGATTTTAGGACTAATACCTATTACCACGGTGCAATAACAGATCTTTTCAGTCCATTTTGTAGGTTTTGGGTTGATTTTTGATTGTATATGTTCTGTCAACACTGCTCAATTTGTTGATGATAAACGAGAGCGATACACCAGCTGTCCAAAATCGGGGTCGTATTTCTCGGAATTTTCAGGTTTACCCTATTAACATTTTGTACTTTATTGATCACAAATATCAAGAAAAATGTAATGTTCAAAAATCCAGTCGCTTTATAAGCGAGAAAATCGACGTTTTGTTTATAACACTCTTTAACATGTAAAAGTATAGAGAACCTATTTAGTGACGTGGAATCTATAGATACACGTATTCATGGGTGCACGGTTACCCGGGTGTAGGAAAGACGACGTTCTGTCCAGTGGTTTCGGTAAGGTATTAGATTCGTCCTATGCGTTGTGAAGTTAGTTGGATTAAGAATTGAGATATAAAGCATACCAAACTAAAGGGCTCAGCAGACTCCACAACGCTCCAACACTGAGCACATTCGGCTTTTCATGATGGGGCATGTTCGCCAACAGGGATTTACATGATTAATATTTTTGTATAATTTCAAAATTGTAATTCACCTCCTATAGCCTATTTGTAATTATAAAAATAGCTATCTGGAATGGAGTAGCACTAAAATTAGAAGATAATATTTTTAAAGGTGGTTTTTATTATAATTATAAAAACGAGTATATTCCGTAAAAATGACCCCATCCTTAAAATGTGGACTCTCTAAATGTTATTTTGGAAGAAAATCACATTGCATAACAAATATGTATATCTATTTGATACATACTACTTTATGAAGCCTAATTATGAGACCATGGCGAACTTGCCCCGGCCTATGGACGAACCTTCTCCGGGGTCGGGGCAAGTTTACCATTTTTGACACCTGTCTTTATCCTTTACTCATTCCTTTACAGTAAGGCCAAGGGTACTGAAATTGTGGTCGTATGAAACCAATATATAAGGAGGGCGAGGTGGCGCAGTCGGTTAGAGCGTCGGTACACTGCTGTGCACTGTAGTTCTGTTGGTGGATCGTTTGAGCGTGAGTTCAATACGATACACCAACACAGCCTCGTCTCCATGCCTCCTTCAGACCGTACAGACTGAAGTAGGCATGTACATAGGCGCACCGTGGTTCGGAAGTCACGTAGAAATGTTGGTCCCCCGTGTTTCGGAAGAGCTATCCCCGAGCACGTTAAAAGGTCACAGACTCCTTCGTAATCATCCCGGTCTGTGTTTGTACAGCTTATTCTTCGGGCATCCCTTTAATTTAGTGCTTGTTCACTATTGGGTTTGTCCTGGCTCTTCAGCCCATTGTTATAAATAAATTAAATAAATATAAATCTTGCATGTTATGTCAATAGGTCTATTCAATCTTTAAAATTGACGTCTCTAGGCCATTTCAAATGAAAATGGGGCGAACACTCCCGCTCTCCCCTACATTGACCCGATACCCACGCATGTCCCACATACAATGACGGGTTTACAACTGCATCCAATCCATAACCTATCCATACTTACCTAATGATGATTTACATTAAAATCTTTTGTACGAATATCTTTAGAAAAAAACCAATATCAAAATGGAAGAAATTCAACTTTTGTGATGTAAAACTGTTATTTTTTAATGATAATTTGACAAACATTATACGTAGATCAGTCATGTTACCATGGGAAGATCTCAACAAACAGTGGAACATATTGTGTGTTCGTCAAATTTAACCAGTGGCCGCAATGATGAGAATTACGTGGTGGGCGAACATGTCCCTAAGGTGTACACTTCCCGCTCTCCCCTACAATATGGAAAAACATAATAGTATAATAGGTACCCTATAACTCGCACATGCAATGAATCATTATTTAATGTAATACAGGGAGCACATAGATAACACTTAGTTATTCCCATACATTTTACAATATTGCGGTAGACGATTTACCCTAGTTATTGACGTTTAATCTGAATGAGAATGTAGATCCAGGCACGGAAAAAGAAACCGTAGACTTTTAGTGAAGTAGAAGTAATGGATTTTTATTATAGAGATTACGCGTAATAAGGATTCATAACCTTTCTTACATTACCAGTGCAACTGTTTGCTAAAGTGGTCTCAGAGGTAAATCATTAATGGGATGAAAGGAAGTTAGATTAAAGATGGTATTGACTTGAAACCATTTTAACGCATCTGAGTTTCTGACATACACGAATCTGTGGTCCCATGCTATAAATAGTTGCAGCGTAATTAGGATGTTCCAACCAGATCCAGGCACGAAAAGTGAAAACCTAGACTTCTAGTGATGTAAAAATAATGGATTTTCAAGGATTCTGTTTATTTAGGATTCGTAACCATTTGAACATTACCAGCGCGACTGTTTACTAAAGTTTCCTAAGAGGTCAATCATTATTAAATGGGGTGAGAGGAAGTAATAACCCTAACTCTACCCCCCACTTTTTTCAGAATTTTTTCTTCAACGTGGAAAATCGACCAAAATATCCCCCCGGGATTTCATCCAGGGACCTCCATCACGTAGAGCTTCCAATTCCCACTACACCACGGCTTCCAAGCACAGTCTGGGCAGTGTATTGCCCAGACTGTATGGAGTGGGTCCATTTTTTCATCGAAAAACTTCCACGCCGGGTGGTACCAACGTGCCCAGTCGTGGTATATTGTGGTATATGGCAGGGTTAGGGTTATAGATACTTGAAACCATATGAGCATGCATCTGTGTTTCCGACATACCCGAATCTATGGTCACATGCTATAAAAAGTTGCAGCGTAACTAGGATTGTTAAACCATGGGGAATGGTTGGGGGGGGGGGGGGGGGGGGAGTCATTTAAATGGATAATAGTATATTCTCCCAAATATACAGTCAGCAAGATTTATGAGAGGGTAATAATATGTTCGTCTACCACCCTCGGTTACTTATAAATTTATCGTGCCGATATATTTATAACTGGATAATAATTTTAAGTTTCATTTCAATTATTGGAAAAAGTGTATTTTAGGTCCTTGATATTGGTCTGTACTATTATCGTCCGATACTGGAATACTCAGTATCGTACGATACTGGTACAACGTCAGTATTCCAGTACCGGCCTATACTGGCACATATAAAACATGTTCCAGTATCGGGCGATACTGGAACATAATTATGTACGAGTATCGTTCAATACTGGGACAAATCTCACTGGTATTATGTGTACCAGAATCGCCAGATACTGGAACATAATTTGGTGTTCCAGTATCGACCGATACTGGTAGAAAAAAATCGTACCAATATCCAAATTAATATTTAGAAATAAAATTAAAACAAATTCCAAATTATTCACGTACCTGTTTTAACCAACAGCTAATCTTGATTTGTTGCAAACGCTCATCCTAAAAAGAAAAGAAAAAAGCATTGTTTAATGTTATTAATATTATAATGATAATCATAAAATAACAACGTAAACACTGCCTGACATTTCAAAATACAAACCCTTGTAATTTCATTGTGGCTCAGAATAGGCATTATTTTGTGTATAGAGAGACGTGGCTTCAAAGTCTCTTACTAACGTTTGTGAATGCCTTGTGAAGATGCCATAAAATACAAATTACCAAAAATTGTTATGCATAGGTAAATTTTCCTGCTTTTCGATAAAATTAAATTAGTTATTATTCGCCAAAAAGGTGGTGTTTGGGAATCTCATAACCCTATAAATGGACTGTATGCGGAGCGAAACCATTTCTTAATATGGAACACTGATACACTGCATTAAGGGCTGAGCAGACTCCACAACGCTCGAACTCTTTGCGCTCTCACACATGCGTAGTAGCTCCACCACAAAAAATGACGCATCCTGATTGGTCAAGCTTGCGCTCAGCGTTGAAGCGTTGTGGAGTCTGCTGAGCCCTTTAGTTTTGTATGCTTTATATCTCAATTCTTAATCTGACTAACTTCATAGGACGAATCTAATACCTTACTCGAAACCACTGGACAGAATGTCGTCTTTCCTACACCCGGGTATCCGTGCACCAACGAATATACGTGTATCTATAGATTCCACGCCACTAAATAGGTTCTCTAAAGGGTGTTGCAAAACGTCGATTTCTCGCTTATAAAGCGACTGGATTTTAAAACTTTGCAGTTCTTGATATTTGTGATCATTGAAGTACAACATTTATAAAGAATAACCCTGAAAGTTCCGAGAAATAAGACCCGATTTTGGACAGCTGGTGTATCGCTCTCATTTATCATCAACAAATTGAGCAGTGTTGACAGAACATACAATCAAAATCACCCAAAAAACCTACAAAATGGACTGAAAAGATCTCTTATTGCACAGTGGTAATAGGTATTAGTCCTAAAATCAGGATTATATTCCAACTTTTATTATTTGGGGGCAATAAGTACCTTGATTACTTGATTATCATTGGGCCACAGGCTTCTAAAAAAGAGAGAAAATACGATTATCGTCGGCAAGAACTACAATCATTTAGTGGTGTGGAATCTATAGATGGAATACATTTCGATACATACATACATACACACCTACAATAAGCTTTTATATACCGCCATTTCATTCAGATGCGCGCGCCCTCTATTCTTAAGAAAAACGGGTTTATGGAAATTGCTAATGAGACATATTTACTTAGCAGAAGGATCAATGCAAATACTGAGTTCTTTTTATACTATAATAATATTTGTACGTAATCAACTAGCTCGCTTCCAAGACGAATTTAAGAACATAGACTATTTACACACATTATATCAAAACAAATACAGACAATTCTGTTTTATATACCAGCTAGTATAAGGAGTTCTGACTTTCACTTGAAATTGATGAGATCACTTCCATTAACGGATGCTTTCTGAATCCATGTAATGCAAACTACATCATCACTTGACGACAAATCATGTTCTTGAGCTAAGCTCCCGCAGGCGGGAAATAAAGCCGCGCGATAGTAATTGAACATCATTTAATGCATCAACAGAGAGTATAATGATTACTTTTACTTTACCAACGTTAAGAAGTGATTAAGTTATTTTGCTATGTACATAAATGTAGTTTAGTATCCGATCAACCCAAATCTAGTAATCAGAAGATATGAAATCGAACACCACGCCATTAAAGAAATCACGATACAAACCACGAGAATGCAATCGGTACAGTAATGGTTACAAAGCCGATGATCCATGAGCTTGGGTTTGACATTTTCAAACACTACAAGTGAACGCGACGCGATAAGTTCAAACAGAAAGTCAATCAGTACAATGCTTATATAACGACTTAGATGTCATTTTTATTTCGTCCAGGAGATAATATTCCTGCTATATGTACTACGGGGGACATTAATCCATGGCTTATCGTTTTTCAATAAAGGATAGTTATTATTAAGTTTTAGAATATCGCCAAGCTTCTGAAAAGTCTCAGTGTTTGTTCATCACTTGTGATCCAGTGTCTACATACAACATTACGCTATTGTTTTCTACCAAAACATTTGTTTGAATAACGATGCTTTCAAATTCAAAATCCAAAACGCTCGAATTTAAATCAATGGCAATTTCATCGAAATTGACTAAACTGATAGTGACATATTTCAATTTGTTCTTCAAATGATTGTGAGCAGATCTGAAAGATTTGGTGACAACGCGGTTTCCTTAGCAGACCTTAGCAGACTATTCCACAAAAAAGCAGAGAATAGTAAGACATTACTATATAAGAGATTTACAGAAGAAATTGTTTCAATAAATAAAAATTCTTATTCACTTTTTGCCTGCAATTCAAAAATGTTACAAATACTTTAATAATTCCAAATATTCGGGAATACTTTCTAACCACAATTGGGGAGGGGTAGGCCTATATGTTTTTGATTAGTCTATAACGCTTTATATTTGCAGCATACATATGGGTCGGTTGTCATAACCTACAACGATGTCGATCGTATGTTGCTCTAATATCGAAGTACTGCTTTCATTAGCTGACACACTTTATTTGAATCGAGATGTCACTTCCGAATTCGGAGAACATTATCAATGATAGTAAAGCGTCATAAGCATATAAATCATTCTTTGGCAGATGTAAGTTGACAATTCGTCTTAAAAGTTCATCGTTTGAATATAAACTGTGCCATGTTTGGTAATTAAATCATATATGTTCTATGTTTATTCATTAGCGTAAGGTTGATATTGCCAATTGTAGGATCTATATAGTTCATATGTTGATGATTCGAGGCATGCTCAGAATATCACCTGCATAAACCATCGCAAGTAGGAACCTGTCCTTTGAATATTCAGCTTTTGCAATTTGCTTTCATATTCCGTTTGTTTTTATGGTATCTTCTCTTGCTAATCTAAATTATATGCTTAATCTTGTCTGACTATTGCAAGGCGAACAAAACAAGGTTCTACACAACATTGATATAGTTTGGAAATTTTTAATATCTTTAACGTTTTTATTAGATTCGATATTTCAGTTCCAATGTTTTTCGCTTTTTAAGATTTTTTGGGTTGTAATTTGCTTTAAACGGTTTTCTTTTAAATGCGTGTTTTTGTCGTAAAGTGTGTATTCAAATATGCTCATAGAACTCTAATAATGTAAAATATTTCATCTGGTGATTACACATTGCATTTCGAGGACTCAGAAACACAAGGCTTTATCTCCATTTTGATAATTTTTAGGAAAAGACTATTGACGATTTTTAAACAAATTGGGGGAGATGGATATGAGGCATTGTGATACTGGCTATAACTTTAAAAGGGTTGTGTTATGGAGATAAGGCTGTGTGTTTCTGTAAAGAGAATTTCTTTCTGACAATTTTGATACCAAAATCTATTTTTTGAAAAAAATGGAGATGAGGCCTTGTGTCTCTGAGCCCTCGATTTGTTAATTGATAGAATAGCCCTTTATTATGACAGACACAATAATAAGAAGCAAAGTTACTTTGAGCTACAAAATTAATCATGACCGGTTCACTGTTTATCAATGGCGCATTTGTTTCTAAAATCTAAATTACGTAGTATCAATATTGCTACACCAGTTGGAATGCGAAATAATGATTATGACGTTTCCGTCGTTATATTAACATTGACACGTTTTGACCGTTTCCTAAATACTGTAAATACTGAATATACATAACACCGTATTTATTCGTATGCATAGAGCTATTAAAAGTTCGCATATACAACATGACTTTTTGATTCGCGTACTCCTTTATTAAGTTGTATTCTGGTACATTGACATAGCTGTCACATGCCATCGGCATTTACCGCTCGCGCTGATTAAACTGGTTTCCTTGTAAAAATTCCCTGTGGGTTGTTAAGACTTTAGCAACGATACATGCATCTATTTGTCTCGTACAGTGAGTATACTAAATGTAATATTATTTTGTGATTAGAATAAACAAATTGAACTTGAGCGCGAAGATCGATGAATATTCTTGGGAGCGCCAACATCGCAGGCAATTAATCAAACTATAAATAGAAAAGCATCTAGTAGGATGCTAGCCCTATCAAAATGTACATGTATATTCATTTAAAGCTCAGTGAATAAGAGGCTGCAGATATGGACCTTAAGCATGTTAAGATAAAGTTCTAGTTTGACACCGAGTGTCTTTCCAAAAAAAATGTGGCGAATTGTTAACAATAGCAGTAATGACAATGATGGTATTCGGTGTATTTCTGACAACCGCATACAAAACCTCTTCCGAAGAAAACAATCAACGTTTAAATGCGTTGCTTTCATATTGATTTATACTACAATAAAAGTGGGTAATGCTTCCATCGTAACATTAATCTAGCGCAACTCTAAAGTAGGTACTAGGAAGAGACTATTGTTTCCGATCTAAAAACGGGAAAACCTAGTAATCTAGAAAATTAAGTGTCTATAATACCTTGGAGATTCATTCTATATGGTGCTCGTGCTAAAACTGAATGAGCATCTTCGGGATATAAGAATACAATTGATTGCTTAGTTGATGGTAAAACACAAAAACAATCCCATGAGTGTTGTATGGACGCTGAAAAAGCCATTATACGTCTCACAGGTAGATTTCATACACTGATGGGACTTTTAATTTGTTTCTTAACATATTTATTATATTAAAAATGATATCATATTATTTGTCCATCTTCACTATTGTATTTGTTCCTTATCTTGTTATTTGTGCCACTCTGTTTTATCCGAGAGCCTGTCTCTTTTTATCCAAATCGTATATACCAACACTCACGCTAAAATACAGTCTTTGGTTAAAAAGAATTTCCCCATTATATAAAAGCCAATGTGCTTTTTCACTTATACGCATTTACCAAAAAATGATAACAATATATTTTACTCTGTCTTACAATTGCAAACTATTTTCTGTGTTGAGCATGTTTTCATCAGGTTAAGTGCATTATCTATATACATTTGTTTGTGCGCTTTGGTGTCATATCACAAGTGTAAGAACACGATAATTGTGAGGCTATGGTGATACACTATTATCCTGATCTAGTTCGTTCATCTCGCTTTGATATTGATGGACTAGATCAGTGTCCGAATTTAGAAAAAAATCTGGTTGTCCGCCGGGCAACCTAGCAGGAAATTATGGTTGCCCGGCAGAATTTTTGGTTGTCCGTATTTTATGTGTTTATTTGGTTTAACTTTTAGTAATCTACACCCAATACGATTATGCGCCACGCAAGACGTCACAGTTGTGATACTGTACACAATTATGACAGTAATTTAAAACACGAATGTTACTAATAACTAGTAATCATAGTCACTCACACCATCATCATCTTGTTATTTTTAAACTTTCATTCTTTCAGTTTCAGAAGTTTCTGTTGTTGGAGCTATTACTAAACATATTGAGATTGAGAATCTCGACCACAGAAACTTGAACTTGAATGTACATGTACTTAATATAGATATTTGTAACACATGATATAAGTGTAAATGTTGAGTTGACAATTCTAGTTGGGTTATATATTGGAATTGTTAAGGTACAAATAAGGCCCAAATGAGATCATGGAAGTACGATGATAGATTGATATTTTCCGTATGAAACTTGAATTATATAACTATTATTTAGCTGCTGATTTTGTTTCATTCACAGTTCTGTAAAATATTTAAATTCATGTGTTAACTTCTAGTAAGATTTTTGGTTGCCCGCCAACTGCAAAAGTAAATGTTGGTTGCCCGGTGCTAATTTTGGTTGTCCCGGGCAACCGGACCACCACTTAATGCGAACGCTGGACTATATAGATTCAATGGTTTCCATTGGGATCACGTTTAGCGCGAGAATATTAAAATGTTGAGCCGTTTTTATGATTAGGGTATGGCGCCTCTCAAGAGATAGAGGGAGCATCATTAAATGCATGTCGAGTGACACCAATAAGTCATGCTAGTGCTCAAATAAGATTAACGGATTTGTGCTGGAGCGGATAAAATACAATGCTATATCTTTACGTTTTATTGTTCTTTGATAATTCGAAAAACAAGATGTGACGATCCGAGTTTCACCGCAGCGTTTTTTGTTGTTGTTTTAACTTAATTCATTCTTAATAAGCTAAAACTACGTAACGTCCGTGGCTTGATGATTTTGCAAGTACTTTAACTTAAATTGTATTCTTGTTCAAGGGCTGAATCTTAAGAAATTGCAAAATACTTAATTATTAAAAAATCATTGACGACACTTGATGCGAATTTGTTTCCGAATTTGAATATTTTACTGCAATTTTACCGTCATAATGTACCGTAATATTTGGTGACGAGTTGATTGAGGGTCCGGATGGTCTGATTTCATCTACAAAAGAATCAGATGGTAACAGGAGATCCTTCCTTCTTTCATAATTTATGACGATACCTGGTAAGCCTATGGTTCGTACTTTGAAAGAATAAGTCACGCTTGATATGATTATTATATTTGAAATATATTTACACACATTATATCAATACAAATACCGAACATTTTGTTTTATATACTAGCTAGTATAAGGAGTTCTGACTTTCACTTGAAATTGATGAGATCACTTCCATTAACGGATGCTTTCTGAATCCATGTAATGCAAACTACATCATCACTTGACGACAAATCATGTTCTTGAGCTAAAATAAAGCCGCGCGATAGTAATTGAATATCATTTAATGCATCAACTGAGAGTATAATGATTACTTTTACTTTACGTTAAGAAGTGATTAAGTTATTTTGCTATGTACATAAATGTAGTTTTAAAAGTATATTTAAAATATGATCAACCCAAATCTAGTAGTCAGAAGATATGAAATCGAACACCACGCCTTTATTAGAAACCACGATACAAACCACGAGAATGTAATCAGTACGGTAATGGTTACAAAGCCGATGAGCTATGAGCCTGGGGATTGACATTTTCAAACACTACAATTGAACGCGACGCGATAAGTTCAAAAGAATGTCATTTTTATTTCGTCGTATTTTCCAGGAGATAATATTCCTGCTATTTGTACTACGGGGGACATTAATCCATGGCTTATCGTTTTTCAACAAAGCATAGTAATATCATTAAGTTTTAGACTCTTGCCAAGCTTTTGAAATGTCTCAGTGTTTGTTCATTATTTGTGATCCAGTGTCTGCATGTACAACATTACGGTCATGTTTTTTAACCTGGGCTACATTTGTGTTACATGAGTCTATTTCATGAAATATACCTCCTGTCGCAGTTACAGTAGAATATATCAACATGTTTACGGCCTTGTGATACTAGCTATAACTTCAAAAGGGTTGTGTTACTGTAAAGAGAATTTCTTTCTGAAAATGTTGATACCAAAATCTAATGAAAATATGGATATTAGGCCTCGTGTTTCTGAGCCCTCGATTTGTTAATTGATAGAATCGCCCTTTATCATGACAGAAACACTATTAACAATTAATGTTACTTTGAGCCGCAAAATTAATCATGGTCGGTTCACTGTTTATCAATGTCGCATTTGCTTCTAAATTCTAAATTACGTAGTATCAATATTGCTACACCAGTTGGAATGCGAAATAATGATTATGATGGTTCCATCGTTATCGTTTTGACCGTTTCCTAAATACTGTAAATACTGAATATAGATAACACCGTATTTACTCTTATGCATAGTTGCTATTGAAGGTTCACATGCATCATACAACATGATTTTTTGATTCGCGTACTCATTTATTAAGTTGTATTCTGGTACATTGACATAGCTGTCACATGCCATCGGCATTTACCGCTCGCGATGGTTAAACTTGTTTCCTTGTAAAAATTCCCTGCGGGTTGTTATAAGACTTTAGCAACGATACATGCATCTATTTGTCTCGTACAGTGAGCATACTAAATGTATTATTATTTTGTGATTAGAATAAACAAATTGAACTTGAGCGCAAAGATCGATGAATATTCTTGGGAGCGCCAACATCGCAGGTAATTAATCAAACTATAAATAGAAAAGCATCTAGTATGATGCTAACCCTATCAAAATGTACATGTATAGGCCTATTCATTTAAAGCCCAGTGAATAAGGAGCTGCAGATTCTAGTTTGACACCGAGTGTCTTTCCCCAAAAACGGGGCGACTTGTTAACAATAGCAGTAATAATAACAATGACTTATGATTGTATTCGGTGTATTTCTGACAACCACATACCAAACCTCATCTGAAGAAAACAATCAACGTTTAAATGCGTTGCTTTCAATAAAAGTGGGTAATAATGCATTCATTGTTATAATAATCTAGCGCAATTCTAAAGTAGGTACTCGGAAGAGACTATTGTTTCCGATTTAAAAACGGGAAAACCTAGTAATCTAGAAAATTAAGTATCTATAATACCTTGGAGATTCATTCTATTTAGTGCTCGTGCTAAAACTGAATGAGCATCTTCGGGATATAAGAACAAAATTGATTGCTTAGTTGATGGTAAAACACAAACACAATCCCATGAGTGTTGTATGGACGATGAAAAAGCCATTATACGTCTCCCAGGTGGATTTCATACACTGATGGTTCTTTTAATTTGTTTCTTAACACATTTATTATATTAAATATGATATTAGGTTATATGTCCATCTTGATAATTGTATTTGTTCCTTATCTTGTTATTTGTGCCACTCCGTTTTATCCGAGAGACTGTCTCTTTTTATCCAAATCGTATTTACCCACACTCACGCTTAAATACAGTCGCTAACAAGGATTTTGTCTTTGGTTCAAGTCTTTGGTTAAAAGAATTTCCCCATTATATAAAAGCCAATGTGCTTTTTCCCTTATACGCATTTATCAAAAAAATGATAGCAATATATCTTACAATTGCAAACTATTTTCTGTGTTGAGCTTGTTTTCATAAGGTTAAGTGCATTATCTACATTTTGTTTGCATGCTATGGTGTCATATCAAAAGTGTTAGAACACGATCATTGTGAAAGTTATGGTGATACACTATTATCCTGACCTAGATCGTTTATACCTCGCTTTGATATTGATGGACTAGATTTAAAGGTTTCCATTGGGATCACATTTAGCGCGAGAGTATTTAAATGTTGGGCCGTTTTTATGATTAGGTATGGCGCCTCTCAAGAGATAGAGGGAGCATCAATAAATGCATGTCGAGTGACACCAATAAGCCATGCTAGTGCTCAAATAAGATTAAAGGATTTGTGGTGGCAAAACGTGTTTTAGATACTGAATGGGACACCATTGATTACGTGATTGAAATTACACTCAATTGGAAAATTCTTGATAACATCTATCCGACAAAAATATTGTTACACAAAATGGGTAAAGAACCATCTAACATATGTAATACTTATTACACAGAACATTTCTTTTACTTCTATGAAAAGGTTAAAGTTATTTGGAATCCTGCATACATTGTCATTTCTGCCAAAGTAAGCTTTGTTTTTAAATGTAATGTTGAAAAGGCTATTTTTGGGGTACATAACTTCAAGAATTCTAATTACAATTCACCAACTATGTGGGAGCTATTGCTTAAGTTTTTATAAGTAAATTTAGATATGGTTACCACCCAAATTAAGTTTCGAGATTGATAAGCTATTCTAAGTATCAACCCAAAGATTTTATTCTTGTAATTCATGATAACCTTGATGAGATCGCAAATTAAAGAGTGGTTACAGTATAGCCTAAATGAAGAGTGACTAGTTTCGAAAAAGCCGTTAAGTGTATGATGACCTAAAACGTCATGTTATATGGTTGGGCAAAATCTGATAACACGATTTCAAGGTCACCAAAACAGATATGTACACTATCACTAGTATTTAATTGCCAAGAGGCAAGTTCGAGTTTGTAATTTGCATTCCTAATTTGATAACTATGTTGTTATAAGATGCAAAGCAGATTCACATCGGGGCCTCACAAGGAATCAAGCAGTCTTTTAAAAATACATCAGAAATAATATTTACACGATAGATGTAGCTGTATATTTATATTTTATTACCACTTCGGTAGCGAAATGAAATCGCAAGAGAACCACGCTTGATAACTTCACCATTCCATTGCGTGATATTTATACAGGTATCCTAAACAAGTAAATAATCTCAATATAGCACAGGCATCAACATTTTCAAGTATTTTCATTGTTGAATCATACAACATGTCTTACTAATTTTCATTCTCTTGTTGCTTTAAGTAATATTGAAATAACATTAGATACCACATCCTTCCACCTGCTGCATCTTGATGACAGCCCAATTGGGAACACACTGCAAACATAACACTTACACCTCAGCACAAAGAAACAGAACACTAATTGAATCCCAGAGCTAAATATTGCAGAACCTAGGAATATTCCATTACAACAAACAAGCAAGTCAAGCTATTATTCATACGGGTTGGGAGTGCTGAGAGCACAACAATGGCAATATTTTAGAGCGGATAAAATACAATGACGTTTTATTGTTCTTCGATAATTCGAAACCGCAGCGTTGTTTTTGTTGCTTAGTATTTCAAATAAAAAGCTTAATGGCTTGATGATTTTGCAAGAACCTCACTGAAATTGTATTCTTGTTCAAGGGCTGAATCTTAAAAAATTGCATTATACTTTTAAAAAAAAATCATTGACGACAATGGATGCAAATTTGTTTCCGAATTTGAATATGTTGCTGCAATTTTACCTTCATAATGTACCGTAATATTTGGTGACGAGCTGATTCAGAGTCCGGGTGGTCTGATTTCATCTACAAAATAATCAGATGGTAACAGGAGATCCTTCCTTCTTTCATAATTTATGACGATACCTGGTAAGCCTATGGTTTACTTTGAAAGAATAAGGCACGCTTGATATGATTATTACGTTTGAAATATATTTACACACATTTTATCAATACAAATACCGAACATTTTGTTTTAAATACTAGCTAGTATAAAGAGTTTTAACTTGAAATTAATGAGATCACTTCCATTAACGGATGCTTTCTGAATCCATGTAACGCAAACTACATCATCACTTGATGACAAATCATGTTCTTGAGCTAAGCTCCCGCAGGCGGGAAATAAAGCCGCGCGATAGTAATTGAACATCATTTAATGCATCAACAGAGAGTATAATGATTACTTTTACTTTACGTTAAGAAATGATTAAGTTATTTTGCTATGTACATAACTGTAGTTTAGTCTATTTAATATCTGATCAACCCAAATCTAGTAATCGGAAGATATGAAATCGAACACCACGCCATTAAAGAAATCACGATACAAGCCACGAGCATGTGATCAGTACAGTAATGGTTACAAAGCCGATGATCTATGAGCTTGGGTTTGACATTTTCAAACACTACAAGTGAACGCGACGCGATAAGTTCAAAACAGAAAGTCAATTAGTACAATGCTTATATAACGACTTAGATGTCATTTTTATTTCGTCGTATTCAGGAGATAATATTCCTGTTATAAGTACTACGGAGGACATAAATCCATGGCTTATCTTTTTTCAACAAAGGATAGTTATCATTATGTTTTAGAATCTTGCCAAGCTTCTGAAATGTCTTGGTGTTTGCTCATTACTTGTGATCCAGTGTCTACATGTACAACATTACGCTATGGTTTTCTACCAACTCCAACACCTTATTTTAAATAACGATGCTTTCAAATTCAAAATTCAAAACGCTCGAATGCAAATCAATGGCAATTTCATCGAAATTGACTAAGCTGATGGTGACATATTTTACTTTTTTCTTCAAATGATTGTGAGCAGATCTGAAAGATTTAGTGACACCACGGTTCCCTTAGCAGACTAATCCACAAAAAAGCAAGATATTACTATAAGAGATTTACAGGAGAAATTGTTTCAATTTCCAATAAAGTATAAATTAACAGATAAATAAAAATTCTTATTCTCTTTTTGCCTTGCCTGCAGTTCAGAAATGTTACAAATACTTTAATAATTCCAAATGTTCAGGTATACTTTCTAACCACAATTGGGGAGGGGTATATGTTTTTGATATATACTATAATGCTTTATATTTGCAGCATACATATGGGTCGGTTGTCATAACCTACAATGATGTCGATCGTATGTTGCTCTAATATCGAAGTACTGCTTTCATTAGCTGACACACTTTATTTAAATCGAGATGTCACTTCCGAATTCGGCGAACATTATCAAATGATAGTAAAGCGTCATGAGCTTATACATTATTCTTTGGCAGATGTTAGTTGACAATTCGTCTTAAAAGTTCATCGTTTGAATATAAACTGTGCCATGTTTGGTAATTAAATCATATATGTTCTATGTTTATTCATTAGCGTAAGGTTGATATTACCAATTGTAGGATCTATTTAGTTCACATTTTGATGATTCGAGGCATGCTCAGAATATCACCTGCATAAACCATCGCAAGTAGGAACCAGTCTTTGAATATTCAGCATTTGCAATTTGCTATTATATTCCGTTGTTTTTATGGTATCTTCTCTTGCTAATCTAAATAATATGCTTGATCTTGTTTGACTATTGTAAGGCGAAGAAAAACAGGTTCTACACAACATTGATATTCTTTGGACATTTTCTAATATCTTTAACGTTTTTTTAGTTTTGATATTTCAGAAAAGATTTCAAATGTTTTTCGCTTTTTAAGATTTGCTTTCATTTTTTTGTTGTAATTTGCTTTAAACAGTTTTCTTTAAAATGCGTGTTTTTTGTCTATAATTAACCTTAAAGTGTGTATTCAAATATGCTCATAAAACTCTAATAATGTGAAATATTTCATCTGGTGATTACCTTTGTATTTCGAGGGCTCAGAAACACGAGGTTTTATCTCCATTTTGACTTGAGAAAAAGACTATTGAAGATTTTAAACACATTGGGGAGATGTATACGAGGCCTTGTGATACTAGCTATAACTGTGAAAGGGTTGTGTTATGGAGATAAGGCTGTGTGTTACTGGAAAGATCATTTCTTTCTGAAAATGTTGATATCAAAATCTAATTTTTGAAGAAATGGAGATGAGGTCTTGTGTTCTGAGCCCTCGATTTGTTAATTGATAGAATAGCCCTTTATCATGACAGACACAATATTAACAATCAAAGTTACTTTGAGTCGCAAAATTAATCATGGTCGGTTCACTGTTTATCAATATCGCATTTGTTTCTAAAATCTAAATTACGTAGTATCAATATTGCTACACCAGTTGGAATGCGAAATAATGATTATGACGTTTCCGTCGTTATTAACATTGATACATTTTGACCGTTTCCTAAATACTGTAAATACTGAATATAGAGTAACAACGTATTTACTCTTATGCAAAGTGCTATTAAAAGTTCGCATGCATCACATACCACATGACTTTTTGATTCGCGTACTCCTTTATTAAGTTGTATTTTGGTACATTGACATAGCTGTCACATGCCATCGCCATTTACCGCTCGCGCTGATTAAACTGGTTTCCTTGTAAAAATTCCCCTACGGGTTGTTAAGACTTTAGCAACGATACATGCATCTATTTGTACGGTGAGCATATTAAATGTATTATTATTTTGTGATTAGAATAAACAAATTGAACTTGAGCGCGAAGATCGATGAATATTCTTGGGAGCGCCAACATCGCAGGCAATTAATCAAACTATAAATAGAAAAGCATCTGCTAGCCCTTTAAAAATGTACAGGTATTTCATTTGAAGCACAGTGAATAAAATAAAGAGACTGCAGATATGGACCTTAAGATAAGGTTCTAGTTTGACACCGAGTGTCTTTCCAAAAAAACGGGGCGACTTGTTAACAATAGCAGTAATAATAACAATGACTTATGATTGTATTCGGTGTATTTCTGACAACCGCATACAAAACCTCTTCCGAAGAATACAATCAACGTTTAAATGAGTTGATTTCATATTGATTCATATTGCCAAAAAAGTTAGTAATAATGCATTCATTGTAATAATAATCTAGCGCAACTCTAAAGTAGGTACTCGGAAGAGACTATTGTTTCCGATCTAAACACGGGAAAACCTAGTAATCTAGAAAAATTAAGTGTCTATAATACCTTGGAGATTCATTCTATATAGTGCTCGTGCTAAAACTGATTGAGCATCCTCGGGATTGCATGAGTGTTGTATGGACGATAAAAAAGCCATTATACGTCTCCCAGGTGGATTTCATACACTGATGGTACTTTTAATTTGTTTCTTAACATATTTATTTTATTAAATATGATATTATATTATTTGTCCATCTTGACTATTGTGTTTGTTCCTTATCTTGTTATTTGTGCCACTCCGTTTTATCCGAGAGCCTGTCTCTTTTTATCCAAATCGTATATACCCACACTCACGCTAAAATACAGTCTTTGGTTAAAAATAATTTCCCCATTATATAAAAGCCAATGTGCTTTTCACCTATACACATTTACCAACAAATGATAACAATATATTTTACTCTGGCTTACAATTGCAAACTATTTTCTGTGTTGAGCATATTTTCATCAGGTTTAGTGCATGATCTACATTTGTTTGCGATATCATAGGTGTAAGAACACGATAATTGTGAGGCTAAGGTGATACTCTATTTTCCTGATCTAGTTCGTTCACCTCGCTTTAATATTGATGGACTAGATTCAAAGGTTTCCATTGGGATCACGTTTAGTGCGATAGTATTAAAAGGTTGAGCCATTTTTATGATTAGGGTTATAGCGCGTCTCAAGTGATAGAGGGAACATCAATAAATGCATGTCGAGTGACACCAATAAGCCATGCTAGTGCTCAAATAAGATAAACGGATTTGTACTGGCAAAACTGGCAACACGTGTTTTAGATACTGAATGGGCACCGGGACACCATTAATTACGTGATTGAAATTACACTCAATTAGAAATTTATTGATAACATCTACCCGACAGAAAAATTGTTACACAAAATGGGTAAAGTACCATCTATTATTTCGTGTCGCTGTTCTGACATACCGGTACATCACAACAGAAATAAGTAAAGTGATGTGCCGGTATGTCAGAACAGCGACGATTTGTAGTACTTGTAATGTAATTGACTACACAGAACATTTATTTTACCTCCGTGAAAAGGTTTAAGCTATTTGGAATCCTGCAGAAATTGTCATTTCTGCCAAAGTAAGCTGTTTTTAAATTTGATGTTGAAAAGCCTATTTCTTGTGTAAATAACTTCAAGAATTCTAATGACAATTCACCAACTATGTGGGAGCTATTGCTAACGTTTGTATAAGTATATTCAGATATGGTAACCACCCAAATTAAGTTTCGAGATTAATTATCAATTCAAGAATCAACCCAAAGTTCTTATTCTTGTAATTCATATTATCCTTGATAAGATCGCAAATTAAAGAGTGGTTACAGTAGCACATAGCCTAAATGAAAAGTGACCATATTCGAAAAAGCCGTACAGTGTATGACGACCTTAAGGTGATGGTGTACCATAAAAACCTTTTTTGTTATTTTAAGTCCTACAAAGTTCATTTTTGGATATGTTGATACTTATGACCATACTGGTGGATTGCCGGATAATTATTTTCCAAAATACATCTAATTTGCATAATAATGGCGGCCATCTTGGATTTTATCGGCTATTTTATCCCGGGGTACTCCTGAGAATACGCAAACATTTGTCGTTGATTTTTTCAGCGAAAAATATGCTTATACACATAAATGTTGGGATGACATAGCCCTTTTTTCAAATTTGTGTCCCAATTTTCAAATTTGCATTTTTTTGACGAAAAATATAAACAAATCATTTTTTTAACCAAAAATGAGCATTTTTGAAAATTAAAATGGCTATAATTTTTTCAAAAAGATTAAATATGCAAAAAAGTCTATGTCATCCCTTGTTGAACTATTTATTCTAGTTCCATTCGAAATTTCAGCATCATACATGCTTCCGTTTTTGACCATTTCGAGAAAACAGCGTTTGAAGTCTAGAAACACTGTTTTTAATTATTATGCAAATTAGATAAAGCATTTACATTTTTGAAACCATATTTAAAAATACTATTTGAATTATCACAATTTTTGGTGGTATTTTCATGGCAAAATCTCCTTTATTTCTAAAGTTATGGAATTTATAAAGAATATAACGTTAAATATCACTGGTTGAAAAACATGGAAATACATAAGGGCGCACAGCACTAAATCACTCCTCGTTTTGTGTAATGGTAGTAAGTTCCGGCAAAAACAAAAAACGATTTTGTGATTAATGGGGTCCTTTGGGAATCAGTTTGGCGTGAGGGTAGCATTTCATAATTAAAATGAAAGATGATCTCTTGTACTTTGATCAGGATATTGCAAAATATTGATTTTCGATTGTATTGAAAATTTATCACGTGGATGAACACACGTGATCGGAGGCGGTTAGAAGGCGAGCGTCCGGGCTGAAAATAGGGGTGGCGCTGTTTAAATGATCGTATCGTAAAATCTAATTGGAAGGTGTAACACTTCTTGACGATTTTATGAAATTTGAATGTTTGTTTATTAGAATAAAGCATTCGAGACATTCCAAAAATGGTTACTAAGGGCCCAAAATAGCGACTCTTTTAGCCCTAATTTACATGTAATCCAATGGGCGGTGTATTTAGTGCTGTGCCCCCTTGTAACACGCAGTTGTGACACTCGATTTATATCGATTTGCATTGATTTTGAGTCTATAAAAGAGTTAATTTTATCTTAATTTCAAAGAAAAACATATTTCTGTCCATGTCATATATAAATATCATGAACACGACCCAATTTTCTTACAAATTTGGAGCAAAAACGGTTGAAGAGCATCATTTTACTACACATTTCCTTGTTTTTGATTTTACTCACAATAATGGACCCCCTCGCCATGGTTATCCGATTATAAACCTACATATCTATGCTCGTTTTATCAATCAAGGGCTTAACAAATAAAGTTTAAATAAATGTTTTTAAACCCATTTGTCATTGATATCAAATCATGTCAGGGGGGGGGGGGGGGGGGGGGGGGGGGGGGGGGGTGACCAGGTTTAATTTGGGCCTAAATTAAGACAAAAATAAGGCTTTCAAAGTATCAAAATGTCAATAACAGTACTCTGGGCAATTCCCTAGAGGATATAACCCAAAACAAATTACATTGTGAGTTTACCTGACATACGATACATTATGCGTGACAGATAAAAAGACAATTTAGGGCCTATTATTATTTCAAAATTGAAACGTTTTTCACCCATACCCCTAAAATTCGGCAATTTTGGACCTACACTTTTTACATTTGCATCTAAGGTTTGGTAAAGGGTGAGCACGCCATTGCGTAATCAGTTTCATGGTTCATTGGGTTTTTAAAACATCGCATATATATACTTTTAACATAATATGAAACACAAATGGTCTCATTAACATCTCATGATGAATGAAAGAGATTATAAAAACATAGAAATTCTGCAAAATAGCCTTAAAGTGCCCAAAATTCGAACATTAAAAAATTGAGTATCGATGCGTTAAGTAACATAACTTTAGTTAGAGGTGGTGTTTAAATTAACTATATGGGCAGTTTATCTTGAAATTACTTGGTGTTTACAAAAATGCCAAAAAAAAAAGTTTTTATTTTATTATTGTGTGTTATAAGGGCGCACAGCACTAAATCACTCCTCGTTTTGTGTAATGGTAGTAAGTTCCGGCAAAAACAAAAAAACGATTTTGTGATTAATGGGGTCCTTCGGGAATCAGTTTGGCGTGAGGGTAGCATTTCATAATTAAAATGAAAGATGATCTCTTGTACTTTGATCAGGATATTGCAAAATATTGATTTTCGATTGTATTGAAAATGTATCACGTGGATGAACACACGTGATCGGAGGCGGTTAGAAGGCGAGCGTCCGGGCTGAAAATAGGGGTGGCGCTGTTTAAATGATCGTATCGTAAAATCTAATTGGAAGGTGTAACACTTCTTGACGATTTTATGAAATTTGAATGTTTGTTTATTAGAATAAAGCATTCGAGACATTCCAAAAATGGTTACTAAGGGCCCAAAATAGCGACTCTTTTAGCCCTAATTTACATGTAATCCAATGGGCGGTGTATTTAGTGCTGTGGATGTGCCCCCATAAGATATAAAAAATGCGTTGGATTTTCGACTTTGATTTGACGTAACTTTAAAACCACTTCTCCGATTTTGATGAAATAAAAAGTAATCAAAAGTAAAACATCAACTGCGTCTTATAGACATAATATCTTAATAGCCTCTTTTTAGCCACTGTATGGTAGACCATTACCTTAAGCGTCATGTTAAATGGTTGGGCAAACTCTGAGAACACGGTTTCAACTTTCAAGGTCACCAAAACAGATCCGCACACTATACATCAGTACTCAATTGCCAAGAGGCAAGTTCGAGTTTTCAATTTGCATTCCTAATTTGATAACTATGTTGTTGTAAGATGCAAAGCAGGATTCACATCGGGGCTTCACAAGGAATCAAGCAGTCTTTTAAAAATACATCAGAAATAATATTTTTACGATAGATGTAGCTGTATATTTATATTTTATTACCACTTCGGTAGCGAAACTAAATCGCCAGAGAACCCCGCTTGATAGCTTCACCATTCCCTTGCGTGTTATTTATCCAGGTATCATAATCAAGTAAATAATCTCAATATAACAAAGGCATCAACATTTTCAAGTATGTTCATTGTTGGTCCATAAAATATGTCTCACTAATTTTCATTCTCTTGTTACTACTTAAAGTAATATTAAGATAAAATTAGATACCACAGCCAACCACCTGCTGCATTTTGATGACAGCTCAATTGGGAACACGCTGCAAACATAATGCTTACACCTCAGCACGAAGAAACAGAACACTAATTGAATCCCAGAGCTAAATATTGCAGAACCTAAGAATATTCCATTACAACAAGCAATTCAAGCTATTATTCATACGGGTAGGGAGTGCTGAGAGGCAATTTTTAGAGCGGTTAAATTACAATGCTATATCTTAACGTTTTATTGTTCTTCGATAATTCGAAAAACAAAACGTGACGATCCGAGTTTCAACGCAGCGTTGTTTTTGTTGTTTAACATTTCAAATTGGCTTGATACTTTTGCAAGTACTTGAACTTTAATGAAATTGTATCCTTGTCCAAGGCAGCGTTCGCGTTAAGTGGTTGCCCGGTTGCCCGGGACACCCAAAATTAGCACCGGGCAACCAACATGTACTTATTTGGTTGCCCAGTGGGTAACCAATTTTTTTACAAGAAGTGAAACACTTAACACATGCATTTAAATATTTTACAGAACGGGCAACCAAAAAATCTGCCAGGCAACCATAATTTTCTGCTTGGTTGCCCAGCGAGCAACCAGATTTTTGCCCTTAATTCGGACGCTGGTCCAAGGGCTTAATCTTAAGAAATTGCACAATGCCTTTTTAAAACAAAATTGATTGACGACACTTGATGCGAATTTGTTTCCGAATATGAATATTTTGCTACAATTTTACCTTCATAATAATCAACTTGTAATATTAGGTGACGAGCTGATTCAGGGTCCGGATGGTCTGATTTCATCTACAAAATAATCAGATGGTAACAAGAGATCCTACCTTTTCATATTTTTATGACGATACCTGGTAAGCCTATGGTTTACTTTGAAAGAATAAGTCATGCTAGAGATGAAGGTTGGGTTCCTTAGTGTACTTACATCTAATCAGTTGGTAACATTTCGGGAAAAGTGTACTTTAGGTCCAAGATAATGGTATACCAGCATCGTTCAATACTGGATCATAAAAGTTGCCAGTATCGCTCGATACTGGTACGAATTTACTGTTCCAGTATCGGTTGATACTGGAACCCCAAATTGTGTTCCAGTATCGACCAATACTGGAACGTTTTTATGGATACTAGTATACATGCTACCAGTAGTGATTTTTCCTAGTATTGAACGAAACTGGTACATAATTGTGTTCCAGTATCGCTCGATGCTGGTACATTTTATATGTGCCAGTATCGGACGATACTGGAACATTGACTTTGTACCTGTATCGAGTGATACTGGGTGTACCAGTATCGGACGATACTAGTACAGTCCAGAATCTGGGACCTTAAGTATACTTTCCCGACATTTCAATATGAAAACACTTTGACATTCTCGAGTTAGTGCACACATAAGCTAGAGTGCAACTGTATCTTTTGGTGGTGAAAATTGGATGGCAACTTCAAATCCCCCATTGCCCGACACAGAGTTTCTAGTTTTCGAACACGTTTATCTCAAAATGAACAAAATGCACTTAAGACATCTACGCTCCAAGCACTCGATATTTTAATCAGTTATATGAATTAGTGCCAGGAACATTACACCTAATCAGTTAGTAACAATTTCAACCTGATATCACTAGAAAAATTGAATTGAGTTTAGATACACTAGTGGCCTGGACATTACATGTAATTAATTGGTAGCATTTCAAACCCTACTAGAAGCTGATGTATGGAAAGGAGTGTACGAGTTTATCATCACGAAATCTTATAGAAACAATATAATGTAAAATGTAATTATTTATAGAAATATGCAAGGGAATCATTATAAACTAGGGGGGGGGGGGGGGGGGGGGGGGGGGGCTTTAATCCATATAGATATGTATCTAAAGCACCAATCAACACCATTTGTTAGATCTGTTTGATAATAAACTAAATAGATGTGGTGAATGCTATGAGCTTCAAGATGTAACTTAATTTGCAATGTTTCATCAGGCAGATCCACATATCTTGCCGAAATAATCATTTAAATTAAACACCATGGTAAAAGTCATTATCCTGAGCAAATTGAAAATAATATATTAGTGTGTATATTATGATAATTATCACACTTGCTGATATTCATCCTGGAGCAGACTTCACTGTGGCAGATGATTTAAAAGGACTGGCACAACTTGTAATGATGCTGGAACATTGTCGATATTATCAAGTGAAGTGTATACGTTCTTTGTGATATGTATGAGCGCGCACTCACTGATAAATTGACATTAAATAATCATTTTCAACCTAAGTCGTCGTTTCGGTATTTGCAGTATCGATATAAGTGGGCACTGACTAAATGCAATAACACTACAACGAACAAACAAACAAAGGGAGAAGTTGATCAGGCACAAATAGCACACATCCATGCCCCAAATAAGTTAACCCTAAAGACGGAGAGAATCAGTGAATTTGTCACTTCGAATAAAGAGCTTCCCCCTTTGTGTCCCCTCCCCTTCTATGCCTTTTGGGAATGTCCGGTCACGCAAACGGACATTCGACAAGAATAGCCCAGACCGACATTTCGATTTGATATCTTCCTCGCAATGTGTACAGTTCATTAACCTTTTCCTGTGTTGTTACGTCAGAGAGTATTCAAGCTATTAAGGGGGACTTAAGGAAGTTTTTGATTTTTTGAATTTTGTGAGTGCTGTAATTATTGATCTTTTAATCAAATGCATATAAAAGTATACATTTTTGGTAAGGAAATGGATCAGAGAATCCAAATTTGGCGGCAATTTTGACCAAAAATGTTGATTCCTTGAGAAAATCACAAAATTCACTTTTTTGACCCAATTTGTTTTGAACAAAGCTAACAAAATAATTTTGAGTAAAAAATGCCCAAATCACTTGATTATGACACTAACTTTGGGACCTAATCTAATATTTTTAGAAATTCTTTTGGCACATTTTGGTCAACATTTCAAAAAATATTAGATTAGGTTTTGAAAAAAAGAAGAAAAAAATCCCTAAGATAGTGTATAAACATCATAATCAAGCGATGTGGGCATTTTGTACTCAAAATATTTGTTGTTAGAACTTTTTTTTTACACCCATTTGTCTATTATTTCGGCAGTAATCTAATTGATTTACGCTGATCATCTAACACGTCAAATGTTCATGGCAGCCTGCTGAAAGAGGTAGAGAACATGGCAGATCATTTTGTGATGCAATTAAAATTAAATTATATAATGAAATTGCCATTACAAACTTACACACTGTAACTATAAAACAACACCATGTGATTGATATGTTACTATGTGAATACGTAAGAGACATGAATTGCGGAACCACACGTCAAGGTTGGACAGGACAAACGTCATGTCAGTGAAGAGACATGAATTGCAGAACCACACGTCAAGGTTGGACAGGATAAACGTCATGTCAGTGAAGAGACATGAATTGCAGAACCACACGTCAAGGTTGGACAGGACAAACGTCGTGTCAGTGGTAGCAAATAATAGAGCAGGTTTCGTCAATGTGGAACAAGACACCGAATTGCTTTCATTACATGGATTGGCCGGGTAGGACTATAAGCAGGAGGTGGCAGTTCATGCCCGCGCGGAGGAGCAGTGCTGCGTGTGACTATGGGACGTATTGTAACATTAGACAGAATGAGCAGGACTGGACAAGGCAGGAGAGGGTAGGGTAGGATAAAGCAGGACAGGACAATAAAGGGTAGTATAGTGTACGACTAGACAGTTCATTATTGGGTAGTGTAGTGCATATATTGGCAAAGCAGGAAAGGGGAAGACAGGAAAGGACAGAACATGACGATGGAGGACAGGACAAACGATGAAATACCGTAGCTGGTCAGGTCGGGGCCCGGGTCGGGATAGTGTAGTACTGTACGTGAGAAAGGGCACAACAGGACATGAAATAGCGTGGCAAGACAGGGGATGTTGTGCAGAGCGAGGCAGGGCAAGGAAGGGTATATCCTTGATTCTGAGAACAATACACCTAAAGGGATAAGAAGCAGTATTCATTCCTGTTTGAATACATGTGCAGCGATCCAGGTCTATCACGGTATTCTTATAGTTGATGGTCAATCGATACTCACTATTTGGTATAATTGGTAGCACGACATCATTATTTAAGTTAGCGCGCTATTATGAATCCATCGTTTTCCACACGTGTATAACGATTTTTTAAATAACGTGAATACTTTAGTATGGAACGCTTCTGAGATACAGACTGTGATAAGATTTCAAACATTGTTTAAATATTTTAATTGCCAACTTTATGGCTGTTCAGAAGAATGATGCCAATTCAAACCTTTTACTTTTAGTGACCGGCTTGATCATACAAATAATGTATTATAATATTCAAGTTCATGGTTTGTGTTTAGACTTAATGTGAATTTAAACATATATTTGATATTTGTATTCATAAACGGATAAGTTTATCAGCTTAATCACATCAGAATATCTGTGTTTCAATTCACATTAAATCTAAACACAAAGCACGAACTTTGAATATCATAATACATTGTTTATGTGTTGAAGCAGGTCAATAGTAGGTTTTAATTGGCATACTTATTCTGAAATGCCATAGTTCTAGCAATATAAATTGCATAATTATTTTAGAAATCTATCACAGTCTCTAGTGGGTAACCGTCCCATACTACAGTGTGTTCAGGTTGTTTAGAAGATCGCAATACACGTGTGGAACCCCTTATTTGAAAAGCGCGGTAACTCACTAGGTATACCGTATTCGTCTCAGCTTGGTGTAAGACATTCATAAGTTAGAATATAATCAGTTCCAAATTGGCGAAATTGTGAGGCTATTATTTACCCGCAGGCCTCAAAGGAATATTATACTTGCCCACCGCTCGCTGATACCTGCTTATGATGCAAAAACGCACATTTTCACCAATACATACATATTTTTTTGGCGCACAATTCTCGTCAATTTGGAACTGATTATACTATATTGTCAAGACCCTATTACAGGATAAAGCTGTATAATCCTTTGATCCGTCAATAAAGGATTTTGTGCTAGGTTAACTCCATACTCTCTGACACCAAGGATACACCAAGGAAGGGCAGTGAGGGGATGGGTAAGCTCAATAGACACGAAAGAAAAACCAAAAGTAAAACAAAATTAAGGTCACTTACAAATTCAATAATTTGTGAAATCAACATCCTAAATGACACGATCGTCGTTTCTGTCTGGTTGCGCACTGGTCGTAGGGATACGGGACCGTAAGATTGTAGTAATTTGTCCCATAGAACTTTGTCTGGACACGACGCTTTGGTTATAACCACTGGAAGGAAAGATACAATTATATAAATTAAAGATAGTTAAAATTGGGATCATGCTTTCAACGCAATGATGATTAAAGATGTTTAAAAATAATGAGCAGAAAAGCAATCAATGTATGGGTGAGCCGGCGGCTAACAGTATGTGACCCAACATGAGTAAATGAGGCACAATGAGGGAAATATGAATATTGAGATATTGATGTCATGATTAGATGTCATGATCAGTGGCCACTGGTCATGATATATAAATAAGTTTAGGGACATTTTGGTACTTAAGTCAAGTTATGGACATTTTGGTTTTGTTAACAAATCAATGTGGAGTAAATGAAAATGAAATGCCTCAAAATGTAGTTTAACTCTTTATTTTGACGAATTCGAATATTTGGTTGGATACAAGATGTATCAAAGATCAGAAATGACTTTTTATGAATTTGTCTTATTTTGTCCTTTACCAGTTTTTTTGCTCCTACTGCCGCATTGTGCCTCATTTACTCATGCTGGGTCACCCCTGTATACATGTATTTTAACGTACATTACCAAGAGGATTCCATCACTGAAAATCCGCGCTAATAGTCAAGTTTGCTGCTTCAGCTACAAGGAAATAGTTCTGTTATGTGAGTCAAAATATTAAGGTCTCGTTTTCAAAAAAATCAGAAAAAAAACTTCTTTCCAAAAATGTGTCAATTTCCTCATTGATTATTAGAGCAGAACTCTTCTTCTTCATACTTAGTGAAGTTTTCTTGAAATTGCACGCTATCTTTACAACATATTTACGAAAAAGCGCGAAATCCAAAGTGTTTTAAAATACATGAATGAAGCCAAGTTGGTGGATGTTACCACTAATGTACAAGCAGTTTGAGTTATTCTCACGACACAACAAACTTCATACCTGTTAACATTTTATAAATAAAACAACATTTATTAATAGACCTAATTGACATATTTTTGTTGAATCTCTGATAATTAAAACGATATTACATGCACAATATTGCGATGTTTTGATATAACAGTATTGCACAAATACATTCATAGCAATTAATTATGGACACCCCTATGGATATGGCTAATCGGCGGAGTGATAGCGAGGACGAACAATAGAACTTTAGTACACCTGGTAAAAGGAGGTATGTTTTGAACTGTTTGGAGAAAAATAAAGTATAACCTGATAAATGCCAACATTATACAATGATCACTGCCTATACCTTTGGTTAATACAAGTTCCAGTGCCAAATATCAACGTGTTTCGGGTACTGTGTACTTTGTTTTCTGTTTTTGGATGATGGCTAAGAAATGCCTTTTTTCACCTAGAAATAAAAAGAAAGTCTTCAAACAGTAAATATAGGTTTTGAGGTTGCAATTTACTAGCCTAATAACCCCAGCACAACAGGTTTTTTGTTTTATGGTGTTACAAATCTCTTGACAATGAATACAATGTGAAAAATACAATGGAGATATTATCGAAAAATTAAGTATGATAAACAAATGCAAACATGTGTAGAACAATGTATAAAGTAAACATGTTTTGAAATGTTGGTGGGGCAATACTGTGCATGTAATATGTAATATGTAATCATTTGGAAAAGGTATATAACTTATGAATGTGTTAACATAAAACCAACTGTACTTCTAATTTTCAAGATTGGAAACCTGTTAAAAATTCCTTAATTTCTACATGTTGTATATTATATCTCCGATTATAATTGATATAATCATATGCGTTCTCTTGAAGGGCTCTTTCAACATTGAACAGACCACCAACATAAGTCGGGCGATTATCACACCGTTATAAACGGTGCAATTATATTCTTACTATTGAAATGAATGACGGCTTATAATACTCACGCAAGACTCTTTTGAAATCATTGAAACCCTCAAACAAACACGCCTTGAATGTGTGGATTTCGATATGGTATTAAAACGAAATAATGGCCGATGTATTTGGGGAATTACTTTCAACTAAAATTTGTTTTTTGACGACATAATGCAAGGTTAAAAGAATCATTATACCCAGAAGGGTATACCTAAAATGATAGGTAAAATAATGTAATACATATGACTTTTAAATAATTACATATAATGTTTAGGAGTGTATTAACCACTGTAAAACTATATAATGTATGATAACATTCTGTAATTATTGTATGGAATATACGGATGTATAACATGATTATGGGTAGAAAAGATTGGGACGATATGGTAGTCAATCTGTACGAATGTAAATGTGACCAATTATACACACGGCTGATTTTAAAGACAAATGTCCAAATATGTATTTTTCATGACAGGGTATCTTTTGAGATGTCTGAACACCAATAGAGTAAAGTCAATGGTGATATAGAATACACCAAGGTATAATAAATACACTTGATTTTATGATATAATGTGATGTATTATGAAATTAAAATATTAAAAATATGTGTGAAAAATAAGGGATGAGTCATGTATTATGGCATGTCCTATAAATCTTTGGAAAAAAGGACAACAGTAACTAGCTTTTGACAGTTAACATTTTAACTGGTTTTCCCTTTCCCATTTAAAATAAAAAGGTGTAATTTTAACCTTACAAATGAATAATGACGGTTTATTTCTTTCTTTAATTCTTTAAGGTTAAAATGAATAATTATATATCAATTTATCGGCTATGTTTCTTTTCTGTTTTGTTTTTTCGTGATAAATAAGGTCTTTCAAAATATGAGACTTTAGGGGAAAAAACAATGGTTCCGCAACATAACTCACTTTATAGACTTTAACTTTAGTCTTGGGAAATTATTTTAAAAATAAATATCTCTTATCAAGTAAACTACCATATGCATGTTTGGTGGTCCTGGCTCCTTTACTGACCATTATTTAAAACTTAATCGGGAATTTTCACCCGAACCAATTTTTGTTGTTTTTGAATGCACATTCGCTCGTGTGCGTACGTTTTTCTTTCAAAACTGTGTATGTATAAAATGATGATGATGATGATGATTTCATGGTCAACATACATATTATATACTTTTTGTACATGTATAAATGTAGGATGTTATGGTTCATCATTATTATGTTTTAGTCGTATTACGTATATCCTAACGGATATCCTTTTCAACATTAATATTATTAATATAGGCCTATCTGTTTGGCTTGTATATAAAAAAAAACTCCAAGCAAGTGTGTCAAACTTTATATCGCTCTATTAACGGCCTTAATAACAATTACTGTTATGTTAACTTATCATGACAAACCAAATTAAGATATGTACCCTTAATTGCAGAGGATTAAGGGATAAAAGGAAGCGCACAGATGTATTTAACTACATACGAGACAAGGGGTTTTCTATGTACTGTTTGCAAGATGTTCATTGGGATAATAAATGGGAAAAATTCATAAGATCTGAATGGGGATATGATAGCTATATCGCTGGCTATAATACAAATTCGAGAGGAGTAGCAATTCTATTTAACAATAATTTTGACTTCAAAGTAAATAGAATTAAGCGAGATGATAATGGCAACTGGATAGCGATGGATATACATATCAAACAGTTGGAGATCACTATGTTGTGCCTGTATGGTCCCAACAAGGATACACCTGATTTCTATGCTCGTTTGAAAGATGTGGTCAATGATTTTAATAATCCTCTTTGTATTCTATGTGGTGATTGGAACTTGGTGCAAGATCCAATAATTGACACTTATAACTATAACAATATTAACAATCCTAAAGCAAGAGAATATGTATTACAAATGATGGAGGAGTTGAATATGTGTGACCCATGGAGAGTTCATTTTCCAGGTACTACTCGGTATACATGGCGTAGACAGAACCCACTAAAACAAGCTAGACTAGATTTCTTTCTAATATCATCCGAACTTCTTAATATTGTTGAATTTGTTGATATACAGCCGGGATATCGCACAGATCACTCGTGCGTGGTACTACATTTAAGAAATGAGTATATTGAACATGGAAAAGGTACTTGGAAATTTAATAATTCTCTTTTAAAAGAGGATGGATATGTGTCTACCGTTCGAAATTCGATCGATAAGGTGAAGTCGATCTATGCTGCAACACCATATAATCCAGTCATGGTTGCTAATATTCCGTCCGAATCCTTAAATATAATGATAGATGACCAGCTCTTTTTCGAAATGCTGTTATTAGAAATACGTGGTGAAACAATTGCATATGCCTCAAAACGTAGAAAGAATATGGAAAATGTAGAGAATGAATTAAACAAAGCCATAAAGGATCTAGAGCTTCAGCTGTCTAATTTCACCAACGATACGATTAAATACATTGAGATAGCTTCCAATTTGAAAACAAAGCAATTAGAGTTAGAACTCATGAGAAGCAAAAAACTAAATGGTAGTTTTGTGAGGTCTAAAGCAAAATGGATAGAACACGGGGAGAAACCTACAAAATATTTTTTGAACCTTGAGAAGCAGAGATTTGTTAATAAGACAATCGGAGTCATTGAAACTGATAATGGACGGATATTACGTAATCAAGAGAGTATCGATGCAGAAATAACAAGCTTTTATAAACAATTATATTCTAAGGTCGATAACAGTGATACGGAAACTCTGAATACTTTAAATGGAACACAGTTGACAAATGAACAAGCTCAGTCAATTGAAGGCATTCTAACTTTAGAAGAATTAACAGCCTCATTAAACACCATGAAGAATGATAAATCACCAGGCCCAGACGGTTTCACCGTCGAATTTTATAAAGCTTTCTGGTTGCTTTTGTCTCAGTTTCTCTTACGTGCGGTAAATACGGCTTTCACAACTGGGACTTTTTTAAAACCAAGAACAGAAGGATCTATAATTTTACTACCTAAAGGAAACAAACCCAGGAAATTCATTCGGAATTGGCGCCCAATATCTCTATTAAATGTATCGTATAAAATTGGTTCCGCCTCGACTGCAAATAGAATTAAAAACATGCTACCGTTCGTTATACACGAAGACCAGACAGGTTTTGTACCGGGTCGCTATATTGGTGAAAATATTAGGTTAATATATGATCTAATGCATTATGCAGAACTAAGAAATATACCAGGAATGCTCCTGCTTATTGATTTTGAAAAAGCATTCGACACAATATCCCATGATTTTATCCTGCGAACTTTGAAATTTTTCAATTTCGGACCTGATATTATACAATGGTTCTCTTCTTTTTATAGTAATGCTTCTTCATCAGTTATCATAAATGGCCATATATCAAAGTCTTTTTCCATCAACAGAGGTTGCAGACAGGGCGATAGTCTCTCTCCGTATCTCTTTGTTCTTTGTGTGGAAGTGGTAGCAATAATGATTAGAAAAAATGAAAGTATTAAAGGATTTCAGATTGATGATAGTGTTTATAAATTAACACAATATGCAGATGACACAACTGTAATTCTGGATGGGTCAAAACAATCACTAGAACATGTAATAAGTACTTTAGATACATTTCGACATATGTGTGGTTTAAAGATTAACAAACAAAAAACATCAGCAGTATGGATTGGTAGCAACAGAACCAATATAGAACAGATTTGTCCAAATCTAAACTTAGATTGGAAATTAAACGGTGTTTTCGAAATGTTGGGTGTAAAGTTTAGTACAAACCTTAAAGATATGGTTAATATGAACTATACACAAGCCTTAGATTCTATTAAAAACGTAATTACTATGTGGTCGAAACGCTTCCTGACAGTGTATGGAAGAGTAACCGTGGTTAAATGTTTCATGTTATCAAAATTTAACTATATCGGTCAAATGCTTCCAAACCCTTCAGATGAATTTCTGCGAGAAGTAAATGAGTATATATTCAAATTCATATGGAATGGAAAACCTGACAGAATAAAACGTAGTCAAATGATACAGGAATATCATTTTGGAGGAGTAAAAGTTCCTCATATTATTTGCCACCTGAAAGCTTTACAAATAAGCTGGCTAAGACGTATTGAGCTAGGTGATCAAAAATGGATTAAACTCTTTCACCTATTATCCAACTTGAATAAAAATGACATCTATGAATTTGGAGAAAATAGATGGAAAAAAATAAAGAATCAAATAAAAAATAAGTTTTGGTATGATGTATTATATGCATGGGCTAATGTTATTCACAACCAGATGTGTGACCCAAATTTGGATTATAACTCCATAGCAAGGAATTATCTATGGTGGAATGATAAAATAACGGTTGATAATCAATCTGTAAGATATAAACATTGGTATGTTAAAGGCGTAGTGTTCATAAATGATCTGTTGAAAAGTAATGGTAAATTTCTTTCTTTCCGTGAATTTTGTAACAAATATCATATACGCTCAAATATTATCGAATACTCTGGTATTGTGAATTCAATCAAAAGTAAATGGCCTTGTATTGGCAGAGGCAGAGCAAAAGTCCTGGAACCTTTTACACCTATGGCGTATGACCTGCTCTTAGGAGCGAAGAAAGGTTGTAAACCGTTCTATAAACTATTGCTAAAGAATGTTAAGACATCTTGTAACAGTCCGTTGAAATGGCAACACGAACTAGGAGTTTCAATCGACATAAAGGAATGGCAACGAATATGCTATCGACCAATGCAAATTACAAAAGATGCAAAACTTCATTGGTTCCAGTACAGAATACTAAACAACATATTGGGCACAAACCGTTTGCTTTATAAAATGAAAATAAAAGATAATGATCACTGCAGCTTCTGCAACTCCAAAACAGAAACTATTTTTCACTTGCTATACCAATGTGATATTGTTACAAGTTTCTGGAAACAAATCCAGCTATATATTAGATGTATATTTGCCCCAACTCTAAGAAATATCAATATAACGCCTCTAATTGTTATTTTAGGCACACAGAAAGATGACGCTCTTGACCTTGTACTGTTATTAGCTAAATTCCATATATATAGGGCGAGAGTACAAAATACAAAACCAAACGTAATAACTTTTAAACATGAAATTCTTTTCCATCTTAAGGCCGAAAAATCTGTAGCAATAAGCAATAATAGACTTAATCAATATGATAAAAAATGGGCTAACTGGAATCGTCTATTTGTTTGAATAGGAATGACAAATATGATTGTGTATATAGTTGGATTTTGATTTTGATTTTGTTTCGTTTTGTTTCTTTTCCGTTTTGATTATTTAATATATTGATATGGAGTTGTTCACACCTTGCTTTGACTGTGTTTTTCAGGTACACTTGCAAACGTGTGCAATGCACACACTATGTATATATATAAACATGTAAAATAATGTATAATATGTATATGCTGTAAAGAGAAGTGATGAGATGTTGTCAATAAAAAAAAAATTACCTCTTGCTTGGGGGAAGGGAAAAAAATAAAAAAAATAAAAAAATAAAAAAATTATGTACGCCCTGGTTAAGTTTTTTAACGCAAGCACTGCTCAAAGAGATGAGATATGTTCTTTCATCAAATCAAGTTCGTTTGAAATAATAATTTTATTCGACATTTTTTTAACACTTATCTCAATAAAGAGTTACGTCTCTTATTACTCGAAAACGATTAAAATATACAATATAACATAGCATTGCACATAAAACGAATTCATAGCAATCAAGCAATGTGAATGATGAGTTGTGTGTAAAATACAGACACTGTTTACAAAAATGAAGATTGTTTTTTCTTGTATCAAATGGAATAAAATAAAATTGTCCTTTAATAACCTTTTGATCGCACTAATCCAAATAAATAGGGGATATTTGTCACATGTGTCTTGTGTGTGATGGTCTGGAACTGGATTCAATATGTCCAGCTATTCCCTCAACATGTTCAAAATGCTCCCAGTAGTTGTTACGTGGAAGTTGGAACAAATAAAATTTCATATAATTTGAGGAAAAGCACACATCTCCCATTTGGAATAACCAATTTGAATGAAATAAAATTTAGGTTACACTGAAAAATAACTTGGTGTCATTTTGACACTCAAACAAGTGTCAAAAAATGGGTCCTCAATTGGCCACCTAAAGGTGTCAAATTGACACCAATATGGGTGTAAAATATGACACCTTTGGGTGTCATATTCATTTTGACACCTAGGGTGGTTACCTGAGGACCCATTTTCGAAAAATGCCATTACACCCCAAATGGGGTGTAATATTGACTCTCTTAAGTGTCATATTGAGTTTGACACCTAGGGTGGTTACCTGAGGTCCCATTTTCGAAAAATGTCATTACACTCCAAATGGGGTGTAATATTGACTCTCTTAAGAGTCATATTGAGATAGCACATGTTTAGGAGCCGGTAAGACTGGTAAGTACCGATCTGCTCCATTTCCAGACATTTTTGATAATAATTATGATACAATTAGCGTAATGTAAGACGTCCGTATGAAAAAGACGACCACTGAGCCAGGTGAATCGGGCTATATGTAATGTTGCACATATCATCGTATGCATGCATGACGAACACACACATAGTACTAGTAGGTCCATGCACTGACACACAGTCCAACAAAATGCTAGTCTCTGACTATGAAATTGTAATTTATTTCATCAGTTAGTTGGCGCAATATTAAACAACATGAACAAGGCTTACATTACGCTAATTGTATCATAATTATGTTCAAAAATGTCTGGAAATGGAGCAGATCGGTACTTACCAGTCTTACCGGCTCGTAACATGCAGACAAAATGGCGACGAGAAAACGCATGCGTTGATATGTTGATAGACGCCCAATTTGGTGTCAGAATTACACAATTGGTGTCAGAATTACACCAATTGGTGTCAGAATTACACCAATTGGTGTCAGAATTACACCAATTGGTGTCAGAATTACACCAATTGGTGTCAGAATTACACCAATTGGTGTCATGCTGCTTCGACACCTCTAAAAACCGTGAACTTTCCCGCCAACTATTGACGCCCTTGGAGTTATTTCAATTAATCTGACACCAGTTTTGGTGTAAATCACTAAATGATCACTGAAAGGTGTCCGTCGGACACTTAACGGTGTCACTGAAATTATGTGCAAACCCATATCATTGACGATTACACCAATTTTTGAGTCAAAATAACACCTTTGTAAGTGTCATTTACAATTGACTCCAAGAAGGTGTTTCTGTGACACCAATTTATTTTTCAGTGTATAGTTAACCATGGGTTATTGCTGTTCATTTGTTCACACTAGTTTTGAAAGTCTGTGAAATCGGGACATGAATATTTTGACTCACCCTGTATTTGACCTCAGAGCCATTAAATCTACTCTACCGGGCGAGCTTCATGTTAGGTGTCTTAAATAAACTGCCCGAGCCTTACGATCCGTTCAAACTAAATATTAAAGCCTCCATACTAAGATAATATTAGTGTTTTATTATAGTATTTGGTCTAAAGTGTTTCTATCGCACTGACTATATATGAGCTTATATGGTGAAATATTCTGTTAGTACTCTTTTAATTTTTTGTATGGGTAAAAGAGGACCCTTTAAGTATCTTAGGGTCAATAGACTTCCAACATTTAGCATCGAGACAATCACAAAGAGTCTGTAACGTGGGGCGATCAAACAATATATTAAATTTCCTTTTTTCCTCATACAATTACTAGTATAGGAAAGACGTAAAATGACACCTATTTCTGATATGTCTGATCCAACCGCCCGAAACGAAGTCTTTAAATTGTAATTTGATGAATTTGATGGAAGTAGTTCTAGCTCACCTATTATTTAAAGGTACTCATTACATCTTATCACCACTCTAGTCATCCTTACCCTACTTGTACCAGTAGTATTGTAAATTTATATTCAGCTAACCAGTATACCATTTTCGCATATCCAACAGAAATGGTTACATTAGGCGGAGCCGGGAAATTACTACGCTAGGTATGAACTGTTACTCTTATATTTTTTACGTTGATGCCATCAACATGCCTATCGTATAAATATCTCCAATTTTCGCGACGTGTTAGTTGCAAACTATTACCCCGGTGTAGTCGTAAATGTCTGTGTTTACACCCCATTTCACTTCAAAACGTATATATTACCAACTTCTCTTGGTGCATTGTGTTTCGCGGATACGATCTCGTTTCTCCTTCATAAAGGGTGCACCCGATTTGAGCGATATATGGGAATTGTTTGTTTTATCACATAGTATAAGACTGTATGGTTAAAAATCAAATTTTACACCTTTAAAAATAAAGTACACACAGAAAACACTATGTAAAAAAATACACAGATTATGTAAAAAATACACAATCTGTGTAAAAATAGAACTCCATAATACTTTAAGGTTGGTAACTGCGTACGGACTATTCTAAGGTTCTTGTTTGAAATCGCTGACTTTGTTTTGGTACCTCGGGATTGCCCCTCGGGGGCGTGCCGCCCCCGAGGGGCAATCCCTTGGACAAAGTCACCAATCTTATTCATAACTGTCATTTAATGTTGATTAGGATCCAAATTGTAATATTAAGTTATTCTAAACATGCTAAAGGTTTATATTTTGACTTTGGAGTTCGTATTTTTGTGTCATTTCCCCCTGAGGTAAATAAACACCACCCCATTGAATAATGGAGCAATCTAGGGCAATCTAGGGGATTCCCCACTACGTCATTGTTTTCTCTGGATTGACCAATAGCTGAGAAGCTGTTATAAAGAACGATTATGAGATAGACCAATCACAGTTCGGCAAATATTATGCATGTTCAGGGCCACAGTTTCTTCATTCCCGATCCTGTAAAGAATTCAGAAGCAGGAAAGATCAACTTTGCCGATTGGAAATAATATTATATGAAATATGACTTCATACCCTGGACGAATATTTCGTCTCAGATCTACCGTACGAATAAGTTTTTGAAGCTATTTTTGTAAGCTTATTCATCATTGAAAAAGTCAATGCAAATGATCATGATCGGGATCATGTCTCATCATAATCATGGATCCATGGATCAAAGTCGAATCACTTCAACAACCTTCTTATGTTTATGGTCAATTGATGGGAAAATATAATCAAAATCGCAGCTAAATCGTGTTGTACGATTCCATTCTTTGTCTGCTTGTTTAGAGACGACGTTATTCGGTGAGTAATTGATGGCCATGACGGCCTAGACCTACATCGTGAGTCTTTTTGACAAACAAAAGTATGTTGTCTTGCCCTAATTATTATTATAGTTGCAGTGTCCAGTGTTTGTCAAGCTTTGACAAAAAATTAAATGGGTTGTCATGTGTCGTAGACGGGATGGCTATCATAGGCCTAGCTAGGAGTAGGCTCGTACGTAGGCCTAGTTAATTTAGCCTAACATTTTTTAATCTTGTCAGTTTCGGTTTTGACTTGAAACATTTATAAAGTCATCTTTGATGAGACAGATTCCTGTTCTGTACTAGGGCTGTTTATCATGTTTGTTTTTTTGCGTCCCCAGTCAAATTTTATACTAGTTTGTTAGCCCTGTAATCAGATTTATTTCACTGATACTTGATACGGCCGTGTTTGCCGGTGAGACTGAGACAGACACGCAACGCCAGAGCGATGTTTAGCTTACAATCGCTATGACATACATTGTACGTCCTCGCTCGTCACTTGTGTCATTTGGGATCCATGATGAAGCTTACAAAATTTCACCGAGTCTGCGGTCGCTGCTGAGGTCCAGTTACCACCAGTCAGTATCTGTAGTGTAGGGCAGGCTAGCCGCCGCGCTGGTGGTACAAACACACGCCAGTTATTCAAATCATGCAGACCAAATTTGCCGTTCATCATTGACATTTTACAACGATATAAAAATGGTGTTTTGTTGTGTTTTCAATGTAGTATTTATTGTTGAAAGTACAGCCGCGAGTAGTCGTGTCGCGTGTATCCATGTTCAGGGCCCCACTCGCAAACATCTGCCTCTTGTTACCATGCACAACGTCACACAAAACGCCCCGCCCCCAGGTCATTGATGCGGGGAAAGTACATTTTGGAGGTCTTGGCAATATATCAATAACCTGCGCTGTGCGTTCGCGTTTCCATGTAACGATCAATTTGAGTGGAAGCGCGGTGGTACGCACATTTTCAAAAGTTATGAATATGTAAACAGTTGTGTTAAGCTTTTGCATAGAAATTTACACAAGCTTGGGTATATATTACATGTTTTATGTAAACTCTTACATAATAATTATGGAGTTCTATATTTACATAATTTTTTACATAGTGTTTTCTGTGTGTAATACCATTAATGACATACTTTTTAGAATGTATGTTAATGAAAATAATAGTAAATACTCACGCTCAACATTTTCGCAACACACATTACATTAATCCAATCTAATTGTCCACCTTTAAAAGTACAATTAGGCCTATAATAAACTAATGGTACTGAGCCTACTTTTTACACAACACATATTACTTAAAGTGTACATAAATACCAAATACTTTGCATTTGCATTTTACACTTTGCATTTACACAACACACGTTACTTGGAATATTCAGAAATTAAAGCAATATTAAAAAGAAAACCCCAAAAGGCAGCAAATCAATGCAAGTTTAGAACTACAATACTTCAAATCGACACCGGATATCCAGGCGCTTGGAGTTACTCAATATATCAAGTGGCGTTCGTACGCCTGGCAGTAAAACGATATTTTAATAAAGCTCTCGCTCTCCCAATCTCTATTTTTTTCCTTCGATTTCTTTCATTTTACTCTCTTTGAACTCATCACTTTAACATGTTCAAGGTAATACGATATTTCCCCATAAATACTAAAATTGGGTATGAATTCGCACCTACAATCGCGGCCATAATTAGTTGGAACATCCATGTAATAATGACCCTTTCGTGCGTTCCCGTTTGCGCAAAACGTACACTATCAAAACATTGCTGTCTTTGACGGAAGGCTTAAAGCCTTTCCTAAACTATAATAACTCCCCCCTCCCCACTGGGCAATGTTGGCCCTTCCCAGTATCCCGTAACCCAAAAATCATGTTTCAACATTGATCCAGGGGGAGAGGGGAGTTTTTAAACACACGTATAAAAGTGTTCCAACAATATTGGCCGAGATTGTCTCCTCGAGTGACAAATGTAAAGTTTTCGATTAGTTTAAATCATTGTATTTTCGTAACGGCTAATTCGATTTTATTGATACTTGGAGATCATTT
Source organism: Ophiura sarsii (assembly GCA_035610835.1). Classification (NCBI taxonomy): domain Eukaryota; kingdom Metazoa; phylum Echinodermata; class Ophiuroidea; order Amphilepidida; family Ophiuridae; genus Ophiura; species Ophiura sarsii. The sequence goes on along the minus strand of CM069441.1, from coordinate 78,126,274 downwards.
TGCCTACATACCATAGATAAAAGTGAATGACAAAATTTGATATTTTCATTAACGGTTTTAGGGAACGGTCACTTTTAATTAGATATAAGGTATATTTCTGGTGTATTTTTGTTCATAAAATGGTCACATGGATTAACTTTATGTCCAGAACTATTTAACAGATCGCTGTAAAATTAGCAGAATGTGATAATAGTTTTATGCCCACTGTTCATACTATTAATTTAAACATTTGTGTTTAATTTATTGGAGAAACGGTCACATTTGAATTGGAATTAGATAGTTTAGGTCTAATGTCAAATTGGAAAGTTGTGATTATCTATATGAATTTGTTCTATTTTTTCAACAAACTTCACGCAATTTTAACAATCGACTTATTTATTGTTTTAAATATGATAAATAATTAAATAAATAAATAAATAAATAAATAAACAAATAACAAATAAACCTAATTGTACATATTCATGTAGCTCTATTTAACACTTTCCACGCGGCAGTCGTCTGTAGACGACATTCCAAATTTTCACAAAATGTTTAAAATTGCAGAATAATCATAACATGTTCTATAACTTATACACCAACGCTCTTAGTCCCCTCCCCAACATAGAAGTTGATATCAAGCATGTGAAAATCATAGTCGGTAGACTAATAAATACACCACCCCCCCTGCCCCATCCCAACCTTTACATATAGATACATATTAAGCGTCGCTCGCAGGGAAATGATATGCAATCTCGTGTCAACCAATCATAGATATAACAGGTTACAATGTAATTCTGGAACTTTGTGTGCATGTCGAGGCTACATTCACAGTATGCCATGCACACTACACGCAAAATCAATTGACGCGACAGTATGCCACGATAATTAAAAGAAAAATAGGTCAAAGACTTTTATCTGAAAATGATGGCATACTGTTGAAACTCGACATTCCCGTAATATTTTGGACTCCTGATTGAAAATATCCCATGGATTACTGTTATGGTCTATCCAAATACGTTGTCAAATTGAACTATATACAGTGCATTAACAATAACGACTGACCATATCGATTATGTCTATAATTGTCATATCTTTTAAAACGCTGTTCTGTGGTATGGTCTCATCCGTGGTGAAGTGGTTAAGAGCGCTGTTGTTGCGTTGCTTTCATGCTTTCAAACCAAATGTTGTAAGTTCGAGCCTGGCACCGGACTATGTTTTGAATATTTTTTTATAATAATGTTCAATTCCCCCGTAGACTTTTAAAAATACCATATAACAATTAATTTAACTTGTTGGCGATAGCGCCCCTTCCCCTTCCTTGTTATGTAATCCATTTTGAATGACGCAGGAGTCGCGTAAGCGACGAGAATGTGTTCCAGCATGTTTAGCTGTTGGTATATGTGATCGAGAAACCATTTAAATTTAAATTACTGGCAACATCCATAATTTATTGGGCATTTAGTATGCCAAATATACCCCTGTAATTAAAAGTGACCTATCCCTAACAGTAAGTTGAGGCATGACCTTTTTGAGTAGTTGGCCACGTGACCAATAACATAACCTATCTATCCTTCAAATCTGGTAAAGAAAGCTTTATTGAATCAAAAGTTATGCCCAAAACCCTTAAAACAGATGATTTTTTAAACAGATGATTCAGACAATCGCGGCCATAATTAGTTGGAACATCCATGTAATAATGACCCTTTCGTGCGTTCCCGTTTGCGCAAAACGTACACTATCAAAACATTGCTGTCTTTGACGGAAGGCTTAAAGCCTTTCCTAAACTATAATAACTCCCCCCTCCCCACTGGGCAATGTTGGCCCTTCCCAGTATCCCGTAACCCAAAAATCATGTTTCAACATTGATCCAGGGGGAGAGGGGAGTTTTTAAACACACGTATAAAAGTGTTCCAACAATATTGGCCGAGATTGTCTCCTCGAGTGACAAATGTAAAGTTTTCGATTAGTTTAAATCATTGTATTTTCGTAACGGCTAATTCGATTTTATTGATACTTGGAGATCATTTTGCCTACATACCATAGATAAAAGTGAATGACAAAATTTGATATTTTCATTAACGGTTTTAGGGAACGGTCACTTTTAATTAGATATAAGGTATATTTCTGGTGTATTTTTGTTCATAAAATGGTCACATGGATTAACTTTATGTCCAGAACTATTTAACAGATCGCTGTAAAATTAGCAGAATGTGATAATAGTTTTATGCCCACTGTTCATACTATTAATTTAAACATTTGTGTTTAATTTATTGGAGAAACGGTCACATTTGAATTGGAATTAGATAGTTTAGGTCTAATGTCAAATTGGAAAGTTGTGATTATCTATATGAATTTGTTCTATTTTTTCAACAAACTTCACGCAATTTTAACAATCGACTTATTTATTGTTTTAAATATGATAAATAATTAAATAAATAAATAAATAAATAAATAAACAAATAACAAATAAACCTAATTGTACATATTCATGTAGCTCTATTTAACACTTTCCACGCGGCAGTCGTCTGTAGACGACATTCCAAATTTTCACAAAATGTTTAAAATTGCAGAATAATCATAACATGTTCTATAACTTATACACCAACGCTCTTAGTCCCCTCCCCAACATAGAAGTTGATATCAAGCATGTGAAAATCATAGTCGGTAGACTAATAAATACACCACCCCCCCTGCCCCATCCCAACCTTTACATATAGATACATATTAAGCGTCGCTCGCAGGGAAATGATATGCAATCTCGTGTCAACCAATCATAGATATAACAGGTTACAATGTAATTCTGGAACTTTGTGTGCATGTCGAGGCTACATTCACAGTATGCCATGCACACTACACGCAAAATCAATTGACGCGACAGTATGCCACGATAATTAAAAGAAAAATAGGTCAAAGACTTTTATCTGAAAATGATGGCATACTGTTGAAACTCGACATTCCCGTAATATTTTGGACTCCTGATTGAAAATATCCCATGGATTACTGTTATGGTCTATCCAAATACGTTGTCAAATTGAACTATATACAGTGCATTAACAATAACGACTGACCATATCGATTATGTCTATAATTGTCATATCTTTTAAAACGCTGTTCTGTGGTATGGTCTCATCCGTGGTGAAGTGGTTAAGAGCGCTGTTGTTGCGTTGCTTTCATGCTTTCAAACCAAATGTTGTAAGTTCGAGCCTGGCACCGGACTATGTTTTGAATATTTTTTTATAATAATGTTCAATTCCCCCGTAGACTTTTAAAAATACCATATAACAATTAATTTAACTTGTTGGCGATAGCGCCCCTTCCCCTTCCTTGTTATGTAATCCATTTTGAATGACGCAGGAGTCGCGTAAGCGACGAGAATGTGTTCCAGCATGTTTAGCTGTTGGTATATGTGATCGAGAAACCATTTAAATTTAAATTACTGGCAACATCCATAATTTATTGGGCATTTAGTATGCCAAATATACCCCTGTAATTAAAAGTGACCTATCCCTAACAGTAAGTTGAGGCATGACCTTTTTAAGTAGTTGGCCACGTGACCAATAACATAACCTATCTATCCTTCAAATCTGGTAAAGAAAGCTTTATTGAATCAAAAGTTATGCCCAAAACCCTTAAAACAGATGATTTTTTAAACAGATGATTCAGACAATCGCGGCCATAATTAGTTGGAACATCCATGTAATAATGACCCTTTCGTGCGTTCCCGTTTGCGCAAAACGTACACTATCAAAACATTGCTGTCTTTGACGGAAGGCTTAAAGCCTTTCCTAAACTATAATAACTCCCCCCTCCCCACTGGGCAATGTTGGCCCTTCCCAGTATCCCGTAACCCAAAAATCATGTTTCAACATTGATCCAGGGGGAGAGGGGGAGTTTTTAAACACACGTATAAAAGTGTTCCAACAATATTGGCCGAGATTGTCTCCTCGAGTGACAAATGTAAAGTTTTCGATTAGTTTAAATCATTGTATTTTCGTAACGGCTAATTCGATTTTATTGATACTTGGAGATCATTTTGCCTACATACCATAGATAAAAGTGAATGACAAAATTTGATATTTTCATTAACGGTTTTAGGGAACGGTCACTTTTAATTAGATATAAGGTATATTTCTGGTGTATTTTTGTTCATAAAATGGTCACATGGATTAACTTTATGTCCAGAACTATTTAACAGATCGCTGTAAAATTAGCAGAATGTGATAATAGTTTTATGCCCACTGTTCATACTATTAATTTAAACATTTGTGTTTAATTTATTGGAGAAACGGTCACATTTGAATTGGAATTAGATAGTTTAGGTCTAATGTCAAATTGGAAAGTTGTGATTATCTATATGAATTTGTTCTATTTTTTCAACAAACTTCACGCAATTTTAACAATCGACTTATTTATTGTTTTAAATATGATAAATAATTAAATAAATAAATAAATAAATAAATAAACAAATAACAAATAAACCTAATTGTACATATTCATGTAGCTCTATTTAACACTTTCCACGCGGCAGTCGTCTGTAGACGACATTCCAAATTTTCACAAAATGTTTAAAATTGCAGAATAATCATAACATGTTCTATAACTTATACACCAACGCTCTTAGTCCCCTCCCCAACATAGAAGTTGATATCAAGCATGTGAAAATCATAGTCGGTAGACTAATAAATACACCCCCCCCCCTGCCCCATCCCAACCTTTACATATAGATACATATTAAGCGTCGCTCGCAGGGAAATGATATGCAATCTCGTGTCAACCAATCATAGATATAACAGGTTACAATGTAATTCTGGAACTTTGTGTGCATGTCGAGGCTAAATTCACAGTATGCCATGCACACTACACGCAAAATCAATTGACGCGACAGTATGCCACGATAATTAAAAGAAAAATAGGTCAAAGACTTTTATCTGAAAATGATGGCATACTGTTGAAACTCGACATTCCCGTAATATTTTGGACTCCTGATTGAAAATATCCCATGGATTACTGTTATGGTCTATCCAAATACGTTGTCAAATTGAACTATATACAGTGCATTAACAATAACGACTGACCATATCGATTATGTCTATAATTGTCATATCTTTTAAAACGCTGTTCTGTGGTATGGTCTCATCCGTGGTGAAGTGGTTAAGAGCGCTGTTGTTGCGTTGCTTTCATGCTTTCAAACCAAATGTTGTAAGTTCGAGCCTGGCACCGGACTATGTTTTGAATATTTTTTTATAATAATGTTCAATTCCCCCGTAGACTTTTAAAAATACCATATAACAATTAATTTAACTTGTTGGCGATAGCGCCCCTTCCCCTTCCTTGTTATGTAATCCATTTTGAATGACGCAGGAGTCGCGTAAGCGACGAGAATGTGTTCCAGCATGTTTAGCTGTTGGTATATGTGATCGAGAAACCATTTAAATTTAAATTACTGGCAACATCCATAATTTATTGGGCATTTAGTATGCCAAATATACCCCTGTAATTAAAAGTGACCTATCCCTAACAGTAAGTTGAGGCATGACCTTTTTAAGTAGTTGGCCACGTGACCAATAACATAACCTATCTATCCTTCAAATCTGGTAAAGAAAGCTTTATTGAATCAAAAGTTATGCCCAAAACCCTTAAAACAGATGATTTTTTAAACAGATGATTCAGACAATCGCGGCCATAATTAGTTGGAACATCCATGTAATAATGACCCTTTCGTGCGTTCCCGTTTGCGCAAAACGTACACTATCAAAACATTGCTGTCTTTGACGGAAGGCTTAAAGCCTTTCCTAAACTATAATAACTCCCCCCTCCCCACTGGGCAATGTTGGCCCTTCCCAGTATCCCGTAACCCAAAAATCATGTTTCAACATTGATCCAGGGGGAGAGGGGGAGTTTTTAAACACACGTATAAAAGTGTTCCAACAATATTGGCCGAGATTGTCTCCTCGAGTGACAAATGTAAAGTTTTCGATTAGTTTAAATCATTGTATTTTCGTAACGGCTAATTCGATTTTATTGATACTTGGAGATCATTTTGCCTACATACCATAGATAAAAGTGAATGACAAAATTTGATATTTTCATTAACGGTTTTAGGGAACGGTCACTTTTAATTAGATATAAGGTATATTTCTGGTGTATTTTTGTTCATAAAATGGTCACATGGATTAACTTTATGTCCAGAACTATTTAACAGATCGCTGTAAAATTAGCAGAATGTGATAATAGTTTTATGCCCACTGTTCATACTATTAATTTAAACATTTGTGTTTAATTTATTGGAGAAACGGTCACATTTGAATTGGAATTAGATAGTTTAGGTCTAATGTCAAATTGGAAAGTTGTGATTATCTATATGAATTTGTTCTATTTTTTCAACAAACTTCACGCAATTTTAACAATCGACTTATTTATTGTTTTAAATATGATAAATAATTAAATAAATAAATAAATAAATAAATAAACAAATAACAAATAAACCTAATTGTACATATTCATGTAGCTCTATTTAACACTTTCCACGCGGCAGTCGTCTGTAGACGACATTCCAAATTTTCACAAAATGTTTAAAATTGCAGAATAATCATAACATGTTCTATAACTTATACACCAACGCTCTTAGTCCCCTCCCCAACATAGAAGTTGATATCAAGCATGTGAAAATCATAGTCGGTAGACTAATAAATACACCCCCCCCCTGCCCCATCCCAACCTTTACATATAGATACATATTAAGCGTCGCTCGCAGGGAAATGATATGCAATCTCGTGTCAACCAATCATAGATATAACAGGTTACAATGTAATTCTGGAACTTTGTGTGCATGTCGAGGCTAAATTCACAGTATGCCATGCACACTACACGCAAAATCAATTGACGCGACAGTATGCCACGATAATTAAAAGAAAAATAGGTCAAAGACTTTTATCTGAAAATGATGGCATACTGTTGAAACTCGACATTCCCGTAATATTTTGGACTCCTGATTGAAAATATCCCATGGATTACTGTTATGGTCTATCCAAATACGTTGTCAAATTGAACTATATACAGTGCATTAACAATAACGACTGACCATATCGATTATGTCTATAATTGTCATATCTTTTAAAACGCTGTTCTGTGGTATGGTCTCATCCGTGGTGAAGTGGTTAAGAGCGCTGTTGTTGCGTTGCTTTCATGCTTTCAAACCAAATGTTGTAAGTTCGAGCCTGGCACCGGACTATGTTTTGAATATTTTTTTATAATAATGTTCAATTCCCCCGTAGACTTTTAAAAATACCATATAACAATTAATTTAACTTGTTGGCGATAGCGCCCCTTCCCCTTCCTTGTTATGTAATCCATTTTGAATGACGCAGGAGTCGCGTAAGCGACGAGAATGTGTTCCAGCATGTTTAGCTGTTGGTATATGTGATCGAGAAACCATTTAAATTTAAATTACTGGCAACATCCATAATTTATTGGGCATTTAGTATGCCAAATATACCCCTGTAATTAAAAGTGACCTATCCCTAACAGTAAGTTGAGGCATGACCTTTTTAAGTAGTTGGCCACGTGACCAATAACATAACCTATCTATCCTTCAAATCTGGTAAAGAAAGCTTTATTGAATCAAAAGTTATGCCCAAAACCCTTAAAACAGATGATTTTTTAAACAGATGATTCAGACAATCGCGGCCATAATTAGTTGGAACATCCATGTAATAATGACCCTTTCGTGCGTTCCCGTTTGCGCAAAACGTACACTATCAAAACATTGCTGTCTTTGACGGAAGGCTTAAAGCCTTTCCTAAACTATAATAACTCCCCCCTCCCCACTGGGCAATGTTGGCCCTTCCCAGTATCCCGTAACCCAAAAATCATGTTTCAACATTGATCCAGGGGGAGAGGGGGAGTTTTTAAACACACGTATAAAAGTGTTCCAACAATATTGGCCGAGATTGTCTCCTCGAGTGACAAATGTAAAGTTTTCGATTAGTTTAAATCATTGTATTTTCGTAACGGCTAATTCGATTTTATTGATACTTGGAGATCATTTTGCCTACATACCATAGATAAAAGTGAATGACAAAATTTGATATTTTCATTAACGGTTTTAGGGAACGGTCACTTTTAATTAGATATAAGGTATATTTCTGGTGTATTTTTGTTCATAAAATGGTCACATGGATTAACTTTATGTCCAGAACTATTTAACAGATCGCTGTAAAATTAGCAGAATGTGATAATAGTTTTATGCCCACTGTTCATACTATTAATTTAAACATTTGTGTTTAATTTATTGGAGAAACGGTCACATTTGAATTGGAATTAGATAGTTTAGGTCTAATGTCAAATTGGAAAGTTGTGATTATCTATATGAATTTGTTCTATTTTTTCAACAAACTTCACGCAATTTTAACAATCGACTTATTTATTGTTTTAAATATGATAAATAATTAAATAAATAAATAAATAAATAAATAAACAAATAACAAATAAACCTAATTGTACATATTCATGTAGCTCTATTTAACACTTTCCACGCGGCAGTCGTCTGTAGACGACATTCCAAATTTTCACAAAATGTTTAAAATTGCAGAATAATCATAACATGTTCTATAACTTATACACCAACGCTCTTAGTCCCCTCCCCAACATAGAAGTTGATATCAAGCATGTGAAAATCATAGTCGGTAGACTAATAAATACACCCCCCCCCCCTGCCCCATCCCAACCTTTACATATAGATACATATTAAGCGTCGCTCGCAGGGAAATGATATGCAATCTCGTGTCAACCAATCATAGATATAACAGGTTACAATGTAATTCTGGAACTTTGTGTGCATGTCGAGGCTAAATTCACAGTATGCCATGCACACTACACGCAAAATCAATTGACGCGACAGTATGCCACGATAATTAAAAGAAAAATAGGTCAAAGACTTTTATCTGAAAATGATGGCATACTGTTGAAACTCGACATTCCCGTAATATTTTGGACTCCTGATTGAAAATATCCCATGGATTACTGTTATGGTCTATCCAAATACGTTGTCAAATTGAACTATATACAGTGCATTAACAATAACGACTGACCATATCGATTATGTCTATAATTGTCATATCTTTTAAAACGCTGTTCTGTGGTATGGTCTCATCCGTGGTGAAGTGGTTAAGAGCGCTGTTGTTGCGTTGCTTTCATGCTTTCAAACCAAATGTTGTAAGTTCGAGCCTGGCACCGGACTATGTTTTGAATATTTTTTTATAATAATGTTCAATTCCCCCGTAGACTTTTAAAAATACCATATAACAATTAATTTAACTTGTTGGCGATAGCGCCCCTTCCCCTTCCTTGTTATGTAATCCATTTTGAATGACGCAGGAGTCGCGTAAGCGACGAGAATGTGTTCCAGCATGTTTAGCTGTTGGTATATGTGATCGAGAAACCATTTAAATTTAAATTACTGGCAACATCCATAATTTATTGGGCATTTAGTATGCCAAATATACCCCTGTAATTAAAAGTGACCTATCCCTAACAGTAAGTTGAGGCATGACCTTTTTAAGTAGTTGGCCACGTGACCAATAACATAACCTATCTATCCTTCAAATCTGGTAAAGAAAGCTTTATTGAATCAAAAGTTATGCCCAAAACCCTTAAAACAGATGATTTTTTAAACAGATGATTCAGACAATCGCGGCCATAATTAGTTGGAACATCCATGTAATAATGACCCTTTCGTGCGTTCCCGTTTGCGCAAAACGTACACTATCAAAACATTGCTGTCTTTGACGGAAGGCTTAAAGCCTTTCCTAAACTATAATAACTCCCCCCTCCCCACTGGGCAATGTTGGCCCTTCCCAGTATCCCGTAACCCAAAAATCATGTTTCAACATTGATCCAGGGGGAGAGGGGGAGTTTTTAAATACACGTATAAAAGTGTTCCAACAATATTGGCCGAGATTGTAGATTTAGAATGTTCTTCTTTCCGTATGAAAAATCAACCAATTCATCGGATTTCCCTGATTTATAGTCATACCGTATATACTTTTATTTCGAACTGTTGGGATTGCCTAACGCTGATTGCATAAACGCTAAACGATCCAAGTCGTTCCCTGTGACGAGTTTTACGTTATCTGTTATTCAAACGTTTCTATTTTAGTCGACGGCCTCTTCAAGCGACTTGCCAACAGTATGGTTGGGACCCCGGGGTTGGGACAGGTCGCTAGGCTTCAATCGATGCAGAAAATTTCGATTCAACCCGTGCGCGACTGGTCATTTTATCTGCCGAGTAGTTGTGAGCGATTTGTGTTTCATAGTCCACTCGAGCGACTTCAAATCGTCACGACCTGCGACTGAAAGTATGTTATTACTAATAAGTAACCCTGAGTCGCGTTGCAAGGTTTTGTTATCTGTAATGACTGTACTTCTTCCTGACTAGATTGATGTTCAGTGACATTTCACTGATGTTAAAGGTATATTATATGATCTTTTTCAGGGGACGACCTCAATCCTCGAAAAAAATTGGAAGCAGATTTTCTTGCAGATTTACTTTTCTGATCATAAATCATAAATATATTCCAAGTTACAGAGCGATACGATTCCTAATAACCTCAAAATCATAGTTTTAGAGTGAATTTAGAGTAAAATTTGAAAATGTAGATTGTACCACTCGGTACAATCTATTTTCAAACCATGATTTTGAAGTAATTGCAAGAAAATTTGCTTTCATAGAAAAAAATGAAAGATAGAGGGCGCTACTTGGAAAAGATCACATAATATGCCTTTAATTATGATATGGGAAATAGCCATTAAATGATGTGTAATGAATAATTACAATTTCATATATTTGCGAGTTCAACTTATAGCTGGTGAAGCATGTAAACTCAATATGTCTTGAGCCACACTATAGCACGCCTCACTTTTATCACATTACTAGTGGCTTTCTGTTCTCAGTTTCCACTGGTTCCCATTTTCATTACAATTCTTTCTTGTCTTGTTAAACACTCCTTGCATGAATCTAGAATGTAACACACATTTTAAAGAAGATGATCTAAGCGGGCCCAAAGGAAACTACAGACGGTACCCATCTTTGCTGTGGATAAGACAGTTGAAGAAAGCTGATGTATTTGATCTGCTAGATACCCTGGCACATGTCAGGCACCTTTCATGTGAAGCGAAACGCCTGCTGGTGCTGCAGTGTTACGAGTCAAACTGGCGTTCAAACACAAAATCTTCTTTATGAGATACGGTACTTCAATGTGAAAACTTTCTATATAAGGCGCCTGAGAACTGAACAAAGTATATACACGTTTGTGCATGTTTTTCATAAAAAAGAAAAGTAAAGGTAAGACATACACAATATAGATGCTGTGTCATTGGAAAGGACACGTTATTGATATATGTGTGTGTCGGCGAATCGTTTGTGCATACTATGACATACATGTACACAAATATTAAAATTGTAGCAGCGAACCAATTTATATGCATCCCCATACCATGGCTTTCAATATACAGGCTTATTGAATGTTTCTACCGAGATCAAGTGTTCAATACTTTCACCTGTGAACCATATTTTCACCATACACGTTGTCATAACAATTGTAAATGTCATAATGTCAGTATTCTCCTATGATGAAATATGAGAATCACAATACTGAACTGATATATACATAATCAGAATATACGAATGTTAGCTGGTGCAGATGGACTAAGAGGGATTCTCTAATGTTTTAAAAATTACTCGAGAGTCAGCGCCTGCTTCATATTAAAAAGACAGAAGAATTAACTCCAATACTTTGCTGGTGCCGTGTGCTCAGACCTAACTATGGAAGGTCAGATATGTTACGATAATTAGGTTTCGAGAGTATGAGTGATCCCAATATCCGACATTGAAGATGTTTTAGTTAGCTAAGGGAGGCCGCCGCACCCGGGCTGAAACGTCGCCTCTATGAAAAAGATTTTCCTGTCGATATTTGGCTTCCGACTTTATACAAGACAGTTATACCGTCATGAAAATCAAAGAGGCTCTCTTTCTATTCCACCATTATTAATGCTCTAAATACCTTATACGGCATCGCGTCACCTTAAATGTCAGTTTTTATATAGCGCTTTTCCAATTATTATGCTCAAAGCGCGTACATTTAATCTGCTGCCACAATAGGATACATCAGAATCAGTTCGCTTCACTTAGGGTTTGCTGCATATCATACACATTCTGATAATTGAGCGTATTCCTACCAGACACTTAGATTGTGATTATCCCCAGACAGCTATCCATTTTTCTATTAAGTCTCACGCCCAAGGACGCAACACGTTGGCTAAAGTGGGATTCGAACTTGCAACCGATTTCCACTGGACCACACGTGCCCACAAAACATTTCTTTAAGTACTCTACAATTTACCACTTGCCGTTTTAAAAAAAAAAACATTCCGGAGGCCAAAGACACGTTCCGAAGGTACTGTGGCCACATAGGTATCTAATACAGCTCGTTGAAATCTTACCATTAATGAAAAGTGACATTTGTACGTAAAAAGCGTCTGGCAATAGCGTCTGAACTTGATTCACAATTAACCTTCTCAAAACGGTTATATTTTTGTAAGGTAAATCAAATAGGTAAATAGGGTAAGTAGTCTTCTCTTATACATAGTGAAAGAGGGATTTTAAACAGTACAATTTTCGGAAAAAGTGTACTTGGACCTCAGATTCTGGACTTTCCTAGTATCGTCCTATACTGGAACACCCAGTATCGTTCGATACTGGTACAAAGTCATTGTTCCAGTTTCAAGGTAAGGTAAATCAAATAGGTAAATAGGGTAAGTTGTCTTCTCTTATGATTCCACGCCAGTAAATAATTTCAGTCCTTGTAGACAATCAAAACCTTTTTTTGTCGCTGGGCAGCCTGTGGCCCATTGATTATATAATTAATCAGAAATGGTTTCTTATTGCTCCCAAATGATTAAAGTTGTAGTTTAATCCTGAGTTTAGAACTATTACCTAATACCACAGTGAAAAAATAAATATTTTCAATGCATTTTGTAGGCTTTTTGGATGTATTTTGATTGTAAATGAGCTGTCAACATTTCTCAATTTTTTCTAATAAATGAGGGCGATACACCAATTATCCAACTTTGGGGGCTTATTTCCCAGAACTTTCGGGGATACCATATATATTTGTTTTGATTAAATGATCAAAGATATCCTGAAATTTAAGGAAAATGTCAAATTGAAAATTCCAGTCGCTTTATAAGCGAGGAAATTGGCTTTTTGTAACCACCATTTTACATATAAACGCATAGGGAAACCATTTGTGGTGGTGTGAATTCTTATACATAGTGGAAGAGGGATTTTAAACAATACAATTTTCGGAAATAGTGTACTTGGATCTCAGATTCTGGACTGTACTAGTATCGTCCTATACTGGAACACCCAGTATCGTTCGATACTGGTACAAAGGCATTGTTCCAGTATCAGATTGGCACATATAAATGTGCCAGTATCGGGCGATACTTGAACATAAGTATGTACCAGTATCGTTCAATAGTTGGACAAATCTCATTGGAATCATGTGTACCAGTATCGACCGACACTGGAACATAAAAACGTTCCTGTATCGCTCGATACTGGAACACAATTTGTTGTTCCAGTATCGACCGATACTGGAACAATAAAATCGTACCAGTATCGATCGATATTGAGAACTTTTATGTTCCAGTGTTGCACGATACTGCTATACCAGTATGTGGGACCTAAAGTACACCTTTTCTCAATGTTCTTATTTAATATTGCGTAGTTTTGCAAATCCGAAGAGATAAATATGTTGTAAATACCTTTAATATGTACAATTTTGTGACATGATTTCAATTTACTAGTATATACATTATGAAAGTAACACTTATCTTGTATGGAATAATGCTAACATTGCCGTGGTGTGACGTGAAATTACCTACACATGATTTCTACCATTATACTTTTAAGGCCGTATACGATTCTTGAGTAGGCTATGTTGTTTCTAAGAATTCTATTTTGATGTAAGAATGTATATTTTGATACAAATCATTTCATCGCAATTCATTGACCCGAGATCGAAGTAAAATTGTTCAAATGAAAACGAAGTAGGCTAAAGTGTTCTTTGTATACATCCAAAACAATCTGCTCCTGTGTATTTTCAATTCCATCCCGATATGTAGGTCATTTACGCATGGGTGACACATACATTCACCCATTGCATTTATTTTTGAACTATTCAAATTGTCATCGAATGAGATGAGGTGCGCAAGAACAAGGGCGAGGCATGTGTTTAAAATGAAATTAACATGGTGAATATAAAACCACATACAACATGTACAACGCATGTCCGTATTCAACTAAATCTTATTTTAAATTATCGAGGAAGAACTTCAGAGTGTCAGATTTCTACCTTTCTGGAAATCAATTGTATCTTCGATCGTAGATGAATATTGGTCAAGAAAAATGAGGCCCAAAATCGAATTGACAAGATTCGGCGCCAAAAGAATTGTTCATCGAAACAAAATGTTCATTACAGTTTGCATGTAAATGATTATTACGACCTTAGGGACTTCAACTATAATGGGAAAAAGTGTACTTTAGATCCCAGATTCCGGACTGATCGTTCGATACTGGAACACCCAGTATCGTTCAATACTGGTACAAAGCCAGTGTTCCAGTATCGGGCGATACTGGTTGGTACGCTTCATTCTGCGTATGTCAGTGTGTTTTGTTTGTTTGTATTTTTGTTTAGCAGGCTCGTCCCAACAGGAATATCGCCAATCGCATACATATGCACATATTGTAACCGGTCTAGTCTAAGTGTTTAAACCTCGTTTGTTACGAGTCGCCACTTAGACTTGCTTACTTAAGCAAGTAAGTAAGCAAGTCTAAGTGGCGACTCGTAACAAACGAGGTTTAAACCACTGGGGTTCACAGACAGGGGAACTATGGCTCCTTTTAAACCGGCTATTTTATCGTTGAGCACTGGGTACATGTAAGTTAAGCAAATTTTATAACGCCAGTTTGAAAGGAGCTATATAGTCCCCTGGAGCCATAGTAATTGGCTTCCATAGAGGCGTTTTTCAAATAATGATCTTAGCAACCGGATATAGCAAAAATTGAGCTCATTGGACTCCAGTTTGCTGTTTTAGCTTTAGTTGTTTTAAAATGCTTCACCGACGTTTATGTACAATAATGCGAATTCGATTCAGTGAATTAATTCGTTTGAAAAAAGTGCATTTCTGCACTCTTTAGTGATTGTAGCATCCCCGATTTATGGTATTGTTATATACATCGCCCAACACTTGTTTACCATGTTTGCAAGCTAAAATGACTACCGTAAAGCAGAAATCATAAGCCTGAGAGTCACTTTATTGCAGTCAAAGTCAGGATGTTAAAGTGATGACCCAAATGCATCCAATCGTATACCGCTCATCACTAATGCACCGTAAATGTTATGTACATCGCCCAACACTTGTTTACTATGTTTGCAAGCTAAAAAATCTACCGCACCGTAACGCAGAAATCATAAGTGTCAGAGTCATTTTATTTCAATCAAAGTCCGGATGTTAAAGTGATGACCCAAATGCATCCATGCATCGCCTAAAAGTAATAATTATCTTCTAGCTCGCTATTTACCCCTGTACCCCCATTTTTAATGCAGGCCGGTGAGCTAACATACAATTCTGAACATGAATCTTTTTTTTGTTATAATTTACCACATAATTCACTATATTAAATGTGGCTACCTTTTTTCATTTTGATTTATTTTTTCTCCTCCCATCCGCCATCCCGTTTCTTATTTTGAACATCCACATTTGGTACTTCCTCGCAGCCTTCCCGCTTGTATTCTTTTCGTAATTGTAGCTATAATACTGTTTTGGTCACGTACGAGTTCAAGACCTTTCAAGATATATCGGTGGCTGAATACAGAAGGGTCGTAAATGACATTTTGACAATTTTTCAGGAGAAGCAATTGTTTGTGCTAACATTTCTGTTGTCTTTTATTGTTTTGACGTCTTATATCTTTCATAAAATGTAACTACATTTACTCCGATTTCTAACCAGTACCATAGCTTAAAATGTGTGTATTTAACCTTTTTTAGTATTAATAGAACATTAAATTTGACCCAAAATGTCACATACGCCCCTCTTGCATTCTGCCGACGTTATGCTTCTGTTGTCGTAAAACAGTGAAACATACACTTGGGTAAACCAAGTCATATGTATTATTATGTATCCGTATTGATTACACATCAACAACGTGTCAGAATAGTCTGAGCAATTCCTCTGTAAATGATAGGTGATATTTTCTGTTTGACTTGAAATATTATCAGTAATGTCATAGTCCTATACTTATATTAGTTGTTGGATGAAGCAAATGTCTGGAGCAAAACGTGCCCCACAGGTGAGCCACTTATCATGTCGGTTATGTGGTACGTTCACTGTTTTATTGCACTGTTTCTCTATAATTAAAGTATACATAGCTAAAAGGTCATTGATACCATTTACAGACCGATAAGGGCAAGATTGAATAAAGGAGATTAATCCCTATATTGGTGGGTGCTGATCTGTAAACATTCTCACAATTTATAGCCACTTCTGATGCCTTTAATTTATTTTTATATAACAATAATGCAGTGCCAAGTTGTTATAGGGGCACTTAGAGGTACTTTAGGCATATAATAATATCATCTAAGTTAGATGATATTATTACGTTCGTTAAGTATTGATTTCCAGAAAAATTGAGGGCGCACTCCCATACGTATTTAACTACCATCTGAAACCGTTTACCATGTGAAATTTTACGATTTGGTAATTTCGATGTAGATTAGGAGAGAGCAGGGCCAGTTCGCCCAAATTTTCAGGCTTGCCTAGTGGACGCATTTTACAAGTTAGAAAGCTATCCTACTTCCAAATGAAAGCTACGTTTCTTAGCTACATACCTCCATAGTTTCAGCACTCTTGAACTTTTAGTAAGTGCAGGTAATAGGAAAATAACCAACAGGGCGGACTTACCCCACACTACTCGCCCTCGTGATGGGCAAGCTCGTCCGGCTTCATAGGCAAGTTAAATATTGCAGAAACTATCAGTTATTCCATGTAAAGATTGATTAAAAGTCAACTAGACACAACTATGACAAATTAGGCCATGTGGCCCCAACATATGAAATGGACACAGCATGTGTCCATTATTATGTTGGGGAGAGTCCACACTCTTCTTTGCGTGTAATCGGGCATGGGTGGACTCGCCCCGGCGAAATTGGGCGAACTCGTCCCAGGGCTAATTTTTTTTAATCTCATGGTATACCTACTTAACACGGAATGGGAAGTTTTTAACGGCATAATATGTTAGGCAAAGCCCTTACCTTTTGAATGACTATACAAATTAGTACCATCGCTGTGATGTCTTTAGATAAATGCAACATTTTTTAATGACAAATAATTATTCAAGATAAATCCTTATGGGAGATGTATCCGGGTCTGAAGCTTTAAGACCGTGTATTTTTAAAACCCAGCCGCATCTCGGGGATGAAGGTTGGAGAAATCATTTCATACTTGGTCCACACATCAGTTATGATGAACCATCTCATATTATGGTGATAAATCTTTCATCGCGAGTCCCAGTGTTTCTAGATCAAAACACCCTAAATTTGCCAATTTCGACCATTTTAGCCTATATTCAGAAACAGGTAGTTTTAGTTTAAACCCTCCAACTGCAAAACGATTTTGCACAAGACACTTACACTGCAGTATCATCTTAAGATATCTATAGAGTATATCACATGTGCATTACATTTTGTTTAGCTTCTGTAACTTTGTTTTATAACGGGATCAAACTTGTGTTTTTCATGAAAAATAGCTCAAATTATGTGTCAAATTAAAAACGGGAATTATTTTACGTCAAGTAACCAATTTTAAAAATTCATATATTAATGCAATCTATTCATATTAGTCTTCAACATATAAAAAATCACCGTTGGCTTTTTATTCCTACAAGTCGCTGTGTGACGTCAAAGTTACGCGTGTATATCACTCTACATGAAATGTTGGAAAATGAATGACGCATAGTGTATCAACCATCTCCGTCATATGAGGGATGAAATGTCGTGTTTACGACGTGCATCTAAATAAATAATATATCCCATCTTGATAACAATCTTCAAATCCAAGATGCCTCCAAAATGGCCGCCATAATCACCAAAATACATAAAGAACGCGTGTATTAAATTCCATACACTAAATTATGCAGTTTCAATGCCTATGCTCGAAATGCCTGAAAGGAGACACACATTTGAGACATTCTTGAGGATTCTTTAGCTTCCATAATGGCCGCCGATATGTCAAATTGGACATTAAATGGCTGAAACAAAGCTTCTTTATTTGTCATACCTATCTTCTGTAAGACGAGGTTTTTCAAAAAAAAAGATCATATAATATCGTTATTACAGTATAATATTTAGGCACCATATAACCATGATAACTAATCATGAGTATCTTGAAATAACTATGTTGACCACCAAATGCTGAATGTGGCCATGAAATGCTTGAAATGTCTTCGGTGACATGTTAATGACATACCGGTATAATATCCATTGCTTTTAGTGTAAGCTGTCCATTGTCCATTGGAAAATAAAATTTTGGTTTATGATATGAATTGGGAGAGATATTGTGATTTAAGCATGGCAAGTGATTAATGACCACAGAATAGTCAAACGTTTCTGCTTGCCATTAAAACGGGCATTAAAATCAGGACCCAAGCGTGTGTCGTGCGGACCCACCGTGTATAAACAAACAAACAAAACAAAATGGCCAATACATTGCTAGCAGTTACATAATGTGTGTATGGTAAGGATCATTGAAGGCACAGATTCACCGTTTAAAATGTGACCAGCAACTGGTTGAATGTCTAAATAGTGAACGGTACCCCCAAAACGAATTTCTGCATAGGCCTACATTGCTATAAAGATACATTGGAAAATTAAATATGTCTAGCAAAAAAATTGAGAAATGAAAATTAAGTATATCAATCGGTGATTCCAATTCAGCCACATGTGTCTGTATGGTACCATGATTTTTTTAGGACTTACATACAACGACATGTAGGAATAAAAAGCTAATAATGATTATGTTTATTTTAAAGGTTAATATGTATAGACAGCATTGATTTGTAGATTATTAAAATTGGTTAAATGACGTAAACTAATTCCTGTTCTTAATTTGATACATAATAACGATATCGTATGCGTTTTGTTAAACCCTAGTCTTAAAGAAGATAGTTATAACAAATAAAGAATCATTGTTCCATCCATTTAATGTCCATTTTGACATGATCGGCGGCCATCATGGAAGGTAAAGAATCCTCAAGAACGTCTTAAATTAGTGTCTCCTTTCAGGCATTTCGATCATAGGCATTGAAACTGCATAATTTAGTTTATGGAATTAAATATGAGCATTCTATATGTATTTTGGCAATTATGGCGGCCATTTTGGAGGCCATCTTGGATTTGAAGATTGTTATCAAGATGGGATATATCAAATATTTAGATGCACGTCGTAAACACAACATTTCATCCCTCATATGACCGAGATGGTTGATATACTATGCGTCATTCATTTTCCAACAATTTATATAGAGTGATATACACACGTAACTTTGACGTCACACAGCGACTTGCAGGAATAAAAAGCCAACGGTGATTTTTTATATGTTGAAGATTAATATGTATAGATTGTATTAATATGTGAATTTTTAAAATTGGTTGCTTGATGTAAAATAATTCCCGTTTTTAATTTGACACATAATTTGAGCTATTTTTCATGAAAAACACAAGTTTGATCCCATTATAAAACAAAAGTTACAGAAGCTAAACTAAATGTAATGCGCATGTTATATACTCTATAGGTATCTTAAGATGATACTGCAGTGTAAGTGTCTTGTGCAAATCGTTTTGCAGTTGGAGGGTTTAAACTAAAACTACCCGTTTCTGAATATAGGCTAAAATGGTCGAAATTGGCAAATTTAGGGTGTTTTGATCTAGAAACACTGGGACTCGCGATGAAAGATTTATCACCATAATATGAGATGGTTCATCATAACTGATGTGTGGACCAAGTATGAAATGATTTCTCCAACCTTCATCCCCGAGATGCGGCTGGGTTTTAAAAATACACAGTCTTAATAGTTATATTGATATGATCAGTGCAACCACATTACACCAGTCTTACTTTTTCAACAGCCAATTGTTAACCAATTTCACTGAAATAAACTTTAACACCCTTCCCGTTATTTCCTCTATCTTTCATGCAAATTAGGCGCCACTTCGATTAAAAGCAACGGAGAAATAAGGATAACAAACACACACACAAACAAACACACACACAAACACACACCGTTTCCAGATTTATAGTAAGATATGTTTCAATTGAAGAAATCAAACTTGGGTTTGTGCGTTGTCAGAAACGAAAATCAGTGCTAAAGGGTACTGCTCACGACGCTTAAAAATTGAAGTCAAAGAACGGACAGTCGCACCATGACAACAACATATACGCGATTCCACAAAAACAGCATACCTGCTCGCGTGTCAGTAGTGCGTCACTTACTTGCAGCCTCTCCGCGTGCCGCGCTTCCATTTTCAGCATCATTGATTGGTGGTGTTGATTTACGCCCGTCGCACAAGCTGCGCTAGAAATCCACGGCGCCATGGTACGTCCCCGACAATCCGTCCATATCGCCATGGTGACGGTTCTATTTTTGGCTTCACCGAATTGCGTGTATTAGTATGCGCAATGAGCAGTCTCTAAGTAGTTAGTCTATGTTTGATTTTCTGACTCGAAAATGCGAGCCTCGCGTAAACTAAAAACGCGCGCGTAGATTTATAGTATGCGACTCCCATGTTATCCGTGCGACGGTGTACGATAAACAAGTATCATCTGCGCGAACGATTACACGCTGGTTCTGTAAGCACCTATTATTTAAAGGTTCTCATTACATCTCATCACCACCCTAGTCCTACCAGTAGTATTTGACATTTATATTCAGCTATGAAGTATACCATTTTCGCATATCCAACAGAAATGGTTACATTAGGCGGAGCCGGGAAATTACTACGTTGGGCGTCAGAGTAAATGTGACTTTTACTCTTAGATTTGTTTACGATGATGCCATCACCTATCCGCGTAAAAATATTCCCAAGTTTTGCGACGTGTTTAGTTGATACTCTTACCCCAGTGTAGTCGTAAATGTCTAGAACAAAAGACATTTGTCTCTCCCGATGTGTTTACACCTCATTTCACTTCAAAATGTCTGACTTCTCTTGGTGTGTTTCGCGTATACGTTCTCGTTTCTCCTTCAATAAGGGTACACCCTTACCACCTCTTCACCACCCTAGTCCTCCTTAACCTACCAGTAGTATTGGACATTTATATTCAGCTTTACAGTATACCATTTTCGCATATCCAACAGAAATGGTTACATTAGGCGGAGCCGGGAAATTACTACGTTGGGCGTCAGAGTAAATGTGACTTTTACTCTTAGATTTGTTTACGATGATACCATCACCTATCAGCGTAAAAATATTCCCAAGTTTTGCGACGTGTCGGTTGCAAACTATTACCCCAGTGTAGTCGTAAATGTCTAGATCAAAGACATTTGTCTCTCCCGATGTGTTTACACCTCATTTCATTTCAAAAAATATATTTCCGACTTCTCTTGGTGTGTTTTGCGGATACGATCTCGTTTTTTCCTTCATTAAGGGTACACCCGATTTGCGTGATATATGGGAATTGTTTGTTTTATCACATAGTATAGGCTTCATGGGTCACAATCAAATGTTACACCGTTAAAAATAAAGTAATACCATTAATGTTATATTAAAAATAAAGTAATACCATTAATGTTATACTTTTTTAACACTTTGAATGTATATGAAAATAATAGTAAATACTACACCTAACATTGTCGCAACACACATTACATTAAATCAATTTAAATTGTGCCCCTTTAAAAGTACCAGTAGACGTATAATAAACTAATGGTAACAATATAGCCTACTTTTTACACAACACATATTACTTAAAGTGTATATAAATACCAAATACTTCACTTTGCATTTACACAACACACGTTACTTGGAATATTCAGAAATTGTAGCAATATTAAAAAGAAAACCCCAAAAGGCAGCAAATCAATGCAGGTTTAGAACTACTATACTTCAAATCGACACCGGATATCCAGGCGCTTGGAGTTACTCAATTGATCAAGTGGCGTTCGTACGCCTGGCAGTAAAACGATATTTTAATATAGCTCTCGCTCCCTCAATCTCTTTTTTCTTCTTCGATTTCTTTCATTTAACTCTCTTTGAACTCATCACTTTAACATGTTCAAGGTAATACGATATTTCCTCATAAATGCTAAAATTGGGTATGAATTCGCACCTAGATTTAGAATGTTCTTCTTTCCGTATGAAAAATCAACCAATTCATCGGATTTCCCCGATTTATAGTCATATATACTTTTAATTTTGAACTGTTGGGATTGCCTAACGCTGATTGCATACTAATTTCGCTGAATGATCCAAGTCGTTTCCGATGACGAGTTTTACGTTATCTGTTATTCAAACGTTTCCATTTTAGTCGGCGGCGTCTCCAAGCGACTTGCTAATATAAAAGTATGTTTGGGACAGGTCGCTAAGCTTCAATCGATGCAGAAAATAATTTCGATTAAACCCGTGCGCGACTGGTCATTTGATCTGCCGAGTAGTTGTGAGCGATTTGTGTTTCATATCCACTCGAGCGACTCCAAATCGTCACGACCTGCGACTGAAAGTATGTTATAAGTAACCCTGAGTCGCGTTGCAAGGTTTTGTTATCTCTAATGACTGTACTTCCTGACTAGATTGATGTTCAGTGACATTACACTGATGTTAATTATGATATAGAAATAGCCATTAAATGATGTGTAATGAATTGCAATTTCCTATATTTGCGAGTTCAACTTAGAGCTGGTGATGCATGTCAACTCAATTTGTCTTGAGCCACACTACACTAGCATGCCGTACTTTTCTGTTCTCAGTGTCAACTGGTTCCCATGTGATTTCATGACAATTCTTTCTTGTCATGTTAAACACTCCTTGCATGAATCTGGAATGTAACACACATTTTAAAGAAGATGATCTAAGCGGGCCTAAAGGAAACTACAAACCTGCAAACGGTACTCATCTTTGCTGTGGATAAGACAGTTGTAGAAAGCTGACGTATTTGATCTGCCAAATACTCTGGCACATGTCAGGCACCTTTCATGTGAAACGAAACGCCTGCTGGCGCTGCAGTGCTACGAATCAGTCTGGTGTTTAAACACAAAGTCTTCTTTGCTTTGTGAGATACGGTACTTCAATGTGAAAACTTTCTATATAAGCCTGAGAACTGAATAAGGAATATACACGTTTGTGCATGTTTTTCATAAAAAAGAAAAGTAAAGTAAGTAATATACAATATAGATGCTTTGTCATTGGATAGGACACCTTATTGATATATGTGTGTCGGTGAATCGTTTGTGGTAACGATAGAGCGTACTATGACATACACAAATATTAAAATTTTAGCAGCGAACCAATTTATATGCATCCCCATACCATGGCTTTCAATATACACGCTTATTGAATGTTCCTACCGAGATCAAATGTTCAATACTTTCACCTGTTAACCATATTTTCACCATAATAATTGTAAATGTCAAAATATATGTAGTCTCATATGATGAAAACACACGAATCACAATACTGAACCGAAATATACATAAATCAGAATATACGAACGTTAGCTGGTGCAGATGGATTAAGAGGGATTCGCTAATGTTTTAAAACTTACTCGAGATTCAGCGCCTGCTTATGAAAAGAAAGAATAATTAACTCCAATACTTTGCTGGTGCCGTGTGCTCAGACCTAACTAAGGTAAGGTTAGATCTTTGAGGGTAATTAGGTTTCGAGAGCATGAGTGGTCCCAATATCCGACATTGAAGATGTTTTAGTTAGCGAAGGGAGGCCGCCGCACCCGGGCTGACACGTACGTCGCCTTTATGAAACCGTAAATTCAGCCCAGATTTTCCTGTCGATATTTGGCTTCCGACTTTATTCAAGACAGTCATACCGTCATGAATATCAAAGAGGCTCTCTCTCTATTCCACCATTACTAATGCTCTAAATACCGTATACGGCAATCGCGTCACCTTATATGTCAGTTTTTATATAGCGCTTTTCCAATTATTATGATGAAAGCGCGTACAATTAATCCGATGCCGCCACTATTATCATGATTATAGGATACATCAGAATCAGTTCGCGTCACTTAGGTGTCGCTGCATATCATACAAATTCTGATAATTGCGCGTATTCCTACCAGACAATTAGATTGTGAATATCCCCAGACAGCTACCCATTTTTACACCTGGGTGGAGAGAAGCAAGTGCGGTTAAGTGTCTTGCCCAAGGACTCAACACGTTGGCTAAAGTGGGACTCGAACTCACAACCAATTATGAATGCGGTGCTCATTCCACTGGACCACACGTGCTCACACAACATTTCTTGAAATACTCTACAACTTACAACTTGCCGTATTTTTGTAAATAAATTCTGGAGGCCAAAGACCCGTTCTGAAGGTACCGTGGCCACAAATGTATCTAATACAGATCGCTGGAATCTTACCATTAATGAAAAGTGACATATGTACGTAAAAAGCGTCTGGCAACAGCGTCTGAACTTGATTCACAATTAACCTTTTCAAAACGGTTATATTTGTGTAAGGTAAATAAAATAGGTAAATAGGCTAAGTAGTCTTCTCTTATAAAAAGTGGGAAGAGGGATTTTAAACAATACAATTTTCGGAAAAAGTGTACTTAGATCCCAGGTTCTGGACTGTACTATAGTATCGTCCTATACTGGAACACCCAGTATCGTTTGATACTGGTACAAATGCAGTGTTCCAGTATCAGACTGACTCATATCAAATGTGCCAGTATCGAGCGATACTTGAACATAAGTATGTACCAGTATCGTTCCATATAGTGGGACAATCTCATTGGAATCATGTGTACCAGTATCGACCGACACTGGAACATAAAACCGTTCCATAATTGCTCGATACTGGAAAAATAAAATCGTTCCAGTATCGACCATTATTGAGAACTTTTATGTTCCAACATTTTACGATACTGATATACCAGTATGTGGGACCTAAAGTACAATTTTTACTAATGTTCTTATATCATATTGCGTAGTTTTGCAAATCCGAAGAGACAACTATGTTGTAAATACATTTAATATGTACAATTTTGTGACATGATTTCAATTTACTAGTATATACATTATGAAAGTAATACTTATCTTGTATGGAATAATGCTAACATTGCCGTGGTGTGACGTGAAATTACCTACACATGATTTCTACCATTATACTTTAAGGCCGTATACGATTCTTGAGTAGGCTATATTGTTTCTAAGAATTCTATTTTGATGTATGAGATGTTTATGTAAGAATGTATATTTTGAGACAAATCATTTCATCGCAATTCGTTGACCCGAGATCGAAGTAAAATTGTTCAAAGGAAAAAGAATACGCAAGTAGGCTAAAGTGTTCTTTGTATACATCCAAAACAATCTGCTCCTGTGTATTTTCATTCAATTCCATCCCGATATGTAGGTCATTTACGCATGGGTGACACATACATTCATCCATTGCATTTATTTTTGAACTATTCAAATTGTCATCGAATGAAATGAGGTGCGCAAGAACAAGGGCGAGGCATGTGTTTAAAATGAAATTAACATGGTGAATATAAAACCACATACAACATGTACAACGCATGTCCGTATTCAACTAAATCTTATTTCAATTATAGAGGAAGAACTTCAGTGTATCAGATTTCTACCTTGCTGGAAATCAATAGTATCATCATAGATGAATTTGGCAAGTCAAATGAGGCCCAAAATCGAATTGACCAGATTCGGCGCCAATAGAATTGTTCATCGAAACAAAAGGTTCATTACAGTTTGCATGTTCATGACTATTACGACCTTCGAGACTTCAACTATAATGGGAAAAAGTGTACTTTAGATCCCAGATTCTGGACTGATCGTTCGATACTGGTACAAAGCCATTGTTCCAGTATCGGGCGATACTGGAATATAATTATGTACCAGTATCGTTCAATACTGGGACACTAAATCTCACTAGTATCAGGGCGATACTGGAACATAAAAACGTTCCAGTATCGGTCGATACTGGAACAAATTTGTTGTTTCAGTATCGACCGATACTGGAATAGTAAAATCGAACCCGTATCGACCGATACTGGCAACCTTTATGGGCCGGTATTGAACGATACTGGTATACCAGATGTGTTAAAGATTGGTTTAGGTAAGCTATAGACAAGAGTTAGCTAGTTCCTTTTGTTGTTTCCACTAGTGCAGATGCCCCTTAATTTGGAGGCGAAATTATATTTGTGCCGGAGTAGAAGGAAACATAGTCCCAAGAGCATAGTCCGCCCTGTAGATTAAAGGATTGGTTGGTATGGGGCATCTCATCTTTACACGCAACACTAGTTTCACGCTTCATCACTGGGCACGTGTAGCTACCGAAATATATATCGCCGGTTTGAAAGGAGCCATTATAGTCCCCTGGAGCCATAGAGGTGTTTTTCAAATAATGTTCTTAGCAACCGGATATAGCAAAAATTGAGCTCATTGGACTCTAGTTTGCTATTTTAGTTTTAGTTGTTTTAAAATGCTTCACCGACGTTTATTGCATGTACAATAATGCGAATTCGTTTGAACAAATAAGTGCATTTCTGTACCTCTTTCAATTTCACACCCACCCTTTTAGTGATTGTAGTATCTATGATATATGGTATCGAATACCGCCCATCACTAATGCACCGTAAATGTTATGTACATCGCCCAACGCTTGTTTACAATGTTTGCAAGCTAAAATGACAACCGTAAAGCAGAAATCATAAGCCTGAGAGTCACTTTATTTCAATCACAGTCCGGATGTTAAAGTGATGACCCAAATGCATCTATCCGGTGAGCTAACATACAATACTAAACATAAATCGTTAGTTTTCATAATTTACCACATAATTCACCCTAATAAATGTTACTACTTTTTTTTTTTATATTTGATTTTTCAGCTCCCATTCGCCACCCCGTCTTTTATTTTGAACATCCAAATGTGGTGCCTCTTTGCGGCCTTCCCGCTTGTATTCTTTTCGTAATTGTAGCTATAATACTGTTTGGTCACGTACGAGTTCAAGACCTTTCAAGATATATCGGTGGCTGAATACAGGAGGGTCGTAAACGACATTTTGACAATTTTTCAGGAGAAGCAATTTCGTGCTAAAATTTCTGTTGTCTTTTATTGTTTTGACGTCTTATTTCTTTCATAAAATGTAACTACATTAACTCCGATTTCAGATTTGCACCATAGCTTAAAATGTGTGTATTTACCTTTATTTTCAATATTAATAGAAAATTAAATTTGACCCAAAATGTCATTTACGACCTTCTTGCATTCAGTTCAGCCGACGTTATGCTCTGTTGTCCCATCGTATAACAGTGAAACATACACTTGGGTAATAAAGTCATATGTATTATTATGTATCCGTATTGATTACACACCAACAACGTGTCAGAATAGTCTGAGCAACTGTCACTCCTCTGTGAATGATAGGTGATATTTTCTGTTTGGCTTGAAATATTATCAGCAATGTCATAGTCCTATACTTACATTAGTCGTCGAATGAAGCAAAGATCTGGAGCAAAAGGTGCCCCACAGGTGAGCCACTATCAGGGCGGTTATGTGGTACGTTCACTGTATTATTGCCCTGTTTCTCTATAATTATTATTTAAAAGTATACTACACATTTAAATTTGAAATCTAGATCCAACATAATCATAGCTAAAAGGTCATTTACACCATTTACAGACCGATATGGGCAAGATTAAATAAATGAGATGAATCCCTAACTTGATGGGTGCTGATCTGTAAACATTCTCACAATTTATAGACACTTCTGATGCCTTGACTTATAATTATTCACATAACAATAATGCAGCGCCAAGTTGTTAAAGGGGCACTGAGAGAAACGTATAGGAGTGCGCCCTCAATTTTTTTCTGAAAATCAATACTTATATCGTAATACTTTTAGACATATAATAATGTCATCTAACTACCATCTGAAACCGTTTAACTTAATTCGCCGTCTATCATGTGAAATTTCACGATTTGGTAATTTCGATGTAGATCACATCTAAATTATCAGCATCACTCACCACATAACTTGCCTCAAGGTTACTTCAAACGAAATTTCAATCTAGCGCCATTATTCATCCGTTTTCCTATAAATCATTACACTTCAGGGTTCCTACGTACCTTATCTATTGAAACAATTCCTTTTTTCCAATTTCATTTTTCTCGGCAATCTCTCGATGCCCCTTTTAACATTTAGTATACCTACCCTCAAAATGTAGATTACCTTTTTAGGAATTGAAACTGCGTTCATGATTCAAAGTATTATAGCTTACTATGATAATACCGTATCATGCCTACATATAAGTAAAACCAAAATGACGAAAAAAACCCCTATTCTTCTGAGACCGTTTTATAACACTACTACGGTAGAATAAGGCAGCGCATTATAGTAATTGCTGAAGGTGCACCCAGTGTCGACTAAACATCAATATTATGTAATCAAGGTGATTCGTCCAACAGGAAACACTGAGAAAAATATACAGGGTGAAACCAAAAGAATGGACATCTTTGTTAGCAAATGTTTGGCGATTATGTAAAAGCTATATATCCTAGTTCATTGAAATAAATATTTAGAAGAATTATTCATCATGCTTTTGAATTTGATGAAGTTTGTGGGACCTGTCATTTCTGTTATACAGAAAAACACCCCGAAAACACCCGGAACCAAACTAAAAACTGCACTAATGCATGACTAAATAGTGACATAAAGACACGTTGACCTTAAAGATATTAAGAGGCCATGGATAAGGAAACACAAATTTTCCCTCTCAAGCCTTTCTCATCGCGAGTTTTTATTATAACCTTTATCTGGGCAACTTATCGTTCGTCATGTTAGTAGCGGAGAATGGCTCCCGTTATATTATGGTGAGCTGCAACGGGCTACAATTATATACTAAATGTGCCATTACGTGCGACTGAGGGATATTTCGCATCGAATAGATAGAACCGATGTACCGTGAAACTTATTTTCCAATTTTCATTTCTTTTTTGCAAAGTGCTCCAAAATCATTATCCTGTTAATCCAATCCAATCTCACCGTGCATATCCACCTTTATCCGTGTTATACTAGCCAACATATGCTTGTTCGTTCTTTTGTCACCCTGTACACGACATATTCATCCGAGCGTATGCATTCTATGCTGATGCACATTGAAGGTGTTTGAAGGTATTCTTCTATATATACAACAACTCGATCATATATAATTTAAGAAATAAGAACTTGATGCTAGACGTTGTATTGTCATAGGGCTGTTTTATTTTAAATCTATTATAATACACACCTATGGAAGACATTACCATAATCTTTTCAACAAGGAGTGATCAAAATGGGGTTACCTGTATGGGCGATTCCATCTGAAATCTACACGTGTGAAAGATTAAGGTCATGTCTTCTGTAACTTGTAAGGGTGATGAATCTTAACAGGCATATCCCATTATTGACTATTATACTGAATGCTTAATGCTATAGCATTTGCTAGGTTATTGCCATATTACTTGCATACGCAGACATACAGAGCTCACTTTTCATTCTTATTACCGCTTATCAATATCATATGGTAATACAATCTCATTTATATACAACAACAGTCATGTCATAAATATAGTAGTTTACAAATAAGCATTCGAAATGAGTAATGTCCTTTCTGAATGAGACCCACCTTAAAGTATCAAGCCTGAACGCATTACATTAGTTTGAATATTTGAGAGGGTAAATGATCCAGTTTCCAATGTGTTCCATTGTCATTAACACTTTCCACACGGCTATTGGTTTTACCATTATATAAAACAGATTTTTTAGAAACCTTTTCAAACTTTCAAGGTCTATCCAAGGGGATTATTGAATAAATACTAGGCATGTTTGTACTTATCTCAATCCATTTCACATGGTGATTCCGAATATGGTAATGAAATTCTACAATTTTGACATACATGTCGCACAATTTAGATAATATGACCTCAAATAACAAGTTTCTAAGAAACATAGAAGAAGAAGAAAATGCCAATTGAACCTGGCCGCTGAGCAGGGTTCCTTAGGGTCTCGCTTTAATAGTGTTTAAGGCAATTTAAGCCACAAGTAGTTAACTATTATATAATATTGTAACCTTACCCACAAAGGACTGAACGTAAACAGCGCGACGACGCTGTTCAAGCCGACGAGTTGAGCATCAATACATCATGTGATTGCCAAGTGGTTTGCACGTGTATATTTGATTCGTGCATGAGGTCCAACGAATCCTCGCGATAATGTAGGGATGTTTTGGTTGTTCACATCATTGGTTGGCTGGGTAGTAAAGTACAGTTCAGTATCTATCTATGATTTAGTAAGACCACTATCTTTATTTAATATATATATGTTTCAATTGAAGAAATCAAACTTGGGTTTGTGCGTTGTCAGAAACAAAAATCAGTACTAAAGGGTACTGCTCACGACGCTTAAAAATTGAAGTCAAAGAACGGACAGTCGCACCATGACAACAACATATACGCGATTCCCAAAAAAACCAGCGTATCTACTCGCGTGTCAGTAGTGCGTCACTTATTTGCAGCCTCTCCGCGTGCCGCGCTTCCATTTCCAGCATCATTGATTGGTGGTGTTGATTTTACCATGTTTACGCCCGTCGCACAAGCTGCGCTAGAAATTCACGGCGCCATGGTACGTCTCCGACAATCCGTCAATATCGCCATATGGTGACGGTTCTATTTTTGGCTTCAACGAATTGCGTGTATTGGTACGCGCAATGAGCAGTCTTTTTAAAGACTGTTTTTAGTTAAAAGTAGTTAGTCTATGGCTGATTTTCTGACTCGAAAATGCGAGCCACGCTTAAACTAAAAACGCGCGCGTAGATTTATAGTATGCGACTCCCATGATATCCGTGCGACGGTGTACGCTAAACAAGTATCAAAAATCATTATCCTGTTAATCCAATCCAATCTCACCGTGCATATCCACCTCTATCCGTGTTACACTAGCCAACATGTGCTTGTTCGTTCTTTTGTCCCCCTGTACACTGTACACGACATATTCAACTGAGCGCATGCATTCTATGCTGATGCACATTGAAGGTGTTTAAAGGCATTCTTCTATAATTAAATAGAACAACTCGATCGTATATAATTTAAGAAATAAGAACTTGATGCTAGACGTAGAGAGTAAGTCATGGTTGTATTGTCATTGGGCTGTTTTATTCTAAATCTATTATAATACCGACCTATGGAAGACATTACCATAATCTTTTCAACAAGGAGTGATTAAAATGGGGTTACCTGCATTGGCGATTCCCTTTGAAATCTACACTACCCGTGTGAAAGATTAAGGTCATGTTTTCTGTAGGTTGTATTAATCTTAACAGGAATATCCCATTATTGACTATACTGAATGCTTTATAGTGCCGTAGCATTTGCTAGGTTATTGCCATAAGACTTCCATACCCAGACATACAGAGCTCACTTTTCATTCTTATTACCGCTTATCAATATCATGGTAATACAATCTCATTTATATACAACAACAGTCATGTCATAAATATAGTAGTTTAGAAATAAGCATTCGAAATGAGCAATGTCCTTTCCGAATGAGCCCCAACCTAAAGTATCAAGCCTTAACGCATTACATTAGTTTTTGAGATGGTAAATGATCCAGTTTCCATTGAATTCCATTGGCGTTAACACTTTCCACGCGGCTATTGGTTTTACCATTATACAAAACAGATTTTGTAGAAACCTTTCCAAACTTTCAAGGTCTATTTAAGGGATTACTGAATAAATACTAGGCATGTTTGTACTTATTTCAATCCATTTCATACGGTGATTTCAAATATGGTATTGAAATTCTACAATTCTGACTTTTTTGAAACAATTTGTGAAATTTTGGACTCGTCTGCAGTTCCCCGCCGCGTGTTAATATCTAACGAAATATAGAAGCCCATCGACTATGGTGTAGGCGCAATCTATCTACTGTAATTTAAATCTCAATCTAAATGGTAATGATAGGAGTAGCGAAAGAGTCTCAAACTGTATACTAACGAGATAAAATAGTAAATGAACCGGTATACACCTAACACAAAAAGTTCCAGATCAGGTGCTTTAACACTTTCCACGCGGCAGGCGTGTGCAGACGACATTCCAAAATGTCACAAAATGTTTCAAATGTCAACAAAATTGAATTTTATTACCATATTTGGAATCACCATGAGAAATGCCTTGAAATAAGTACAAACATGCCTAGTATTGGTTCAGTAATTCTTGAGATAGACTTTGACAGTTGGAAAAGGTTTCTGAAAAAGCTGTTTTGTATAATGGTAAAACTAATAAAGCCGCGCGGGAAGTGTTAATGTTAGCTAATTTAAAATCAGTAACCGGAAAATGAACAAATTCCCTATTCACAATATGACACCTCATTCATCATGTTCATAAAAATAGACTGGATACTTGAAATGAAAACGAAAGACATTTCTAAAGGCCTCTTTAAAATGCTTTGAAATTTTTGGTATCTTGAATAAAGATCATCACCACTAATTGAATCGGGGAGGTCATGACTTTGCTACAGATAACAAGTTACAGGTGTTATGGCAAACATTGGTACAAATTGGTAAAGGCTATCTGTGGCCATTTAGATGGATTTTGTGAATTTTGATATGATCTACATCGAAATTAAACAAACTATCATATTTATGAATTTAACACGAAATATTGCAAATTAAGCTCTTTAATTTCAGGTGGTATTTAGTACATGTGCAAACAATACATATGTGAAAAGCCCAACCCGGGGGATTTCTCAGTGCCTATTTAATCAAAACCTTGCCTGTTACATACGTATAATATCGTCGCTGTTCTGACATAACGACACATCACTTTACTTAATTCTGTTGTGATGTGTCGTTATGTCAGAACAGCGACGATATGTATAGGGAAGATGTCAGTACATGTAGCCTACTTGCTTCAGCTGCTCAAGCGTAGACAGTACGCTTCTCTACATTATACAGTAACTACATTTCTATACAAGGACAATGTTATGTAACTGAGTTTGTCATCACGTACACTCTCTGGCTATGTAATTACCACAGTCACAGACGAAACACACGCATTAAAGGTAAAGGTCCATGCTGCATGGCTAGTTCACCCAGGGTGTGAACTAGTTTACACCTGTTCATTTGGTGACAGATGAAATAGAGTTAAGATGGAGACATTTCAACGTTGAGATATTCCAAAGGATCTGGGTGGTAAGAGTGGAACTAAGGGTTTAAATTCACGGATATGGCTGAAGTAATTTCAATGTGTCGGTATCCTTGGTGTTAGACTAGCATAAAGACCCCAATTACGGAATAAAGTAGCTGTATAATCCTAAACCCGTCAATACAGATAAGGCTAGGATAATTCCGTGCTGTCCCAGTGGGCATGGTCATGGAAAATTACGTTGTAAAGACGTTGTATTTTGGGTTGCCCGACGTTCGACCGTAAAGGGTCGAACGTCGGGCAACCCAATTCCAACGTAAGAGCAACGTTATAATACTGACGTCCATTCACCTTTTCATGTTGACGTCGCGCAAACGTTGCCGTATAATCGGCCGTACGACGGTCATCGCGCGTCTTCAATACAACGTTGAGGCAACAAGTAATCTATGAGGTCGGTGCACCTATTGATGTTAACGTCGCACACACGTTGATGTACTCCGGCCATACGACGTTCATCGCGTGAGCTAATTTCCATATTTTACTTGGCCTTATATTAGCCGAGTAAATTGCGCCAATCGCTAATTAGCATAATTGCAATGGTACAAACATTAGCATCGGTGCTCGTGTGTACCATTTCAATTATGCTAATGAGCTAATATGCACCTTTTATTTATTTTAACCTATTAATTTTATTTGAATTAAGTCGATGCAATAATTTAACACCATTGAATGTTTATTAATATATGTATGTATATTTTCTCACTGGTTACAGGAAAGGGAAGCAATTGCTCATTTATGTAAATGCAAATACATTGAGCAAGAACATAAACATCAAAGAGCCATGACCCTGCAGCCCACCCCACCCCACACAACCATTCCTTGGTTACAAAGCGATAATTCACAAAGTACATGTACATTTTTGGAAGAAATCAACACATTTCTATCAAATGTTTATGTTGATTCAATTTTTTAACGTCGGCACAACGTTTAATGTGGACGTCACACCAACGTTGTATTTTGGTGTTAAAAAACTTTCATATTCACCTTCAAGGCACCATCATCCAATGTTAGATATTGACGTTGATACAACATTGTACCAAC
This sequence comes from Ophiura sarsii, assembly GCA_035610835.1. Lineage (NCBI taxonomy): Eukaryota > Metazoa > Echinodermata > Ophiuroidea > Amphilepidida > Ophiuridae > Ophiura > Ophiura sarsii. The sequence continues at coordinate 78,091,713 of CM069441.1, read as the reverse complement.
CAATTTGTGCCCACTGGGGTATGTCTTACACCAAGGATAAACCAATATTTCTGGCATAGGCTTAAAACTACCTTTGGAACATATTATTTTAGCCTCATGAAATTGCCATCGTTAAATATTGAATTGTTGTTGTATGTTGTTGTTGTTGTTGTTGTTACTATAGTGCTTTTGACTCATTGAATTAAGAATATAAAAAGGTGTTTTTAAAACGAAGACATTATCTTATAGCCGCGACACGTTACATTTTGCATGTTATTTTAATGCAGACTAAGTTAGACTTATTGCATTGCTGTATTAAAAACACACATATGTTATAAATGCATCACGCGTATTGACGAATCCAACTAACCTCTAGTATTTCTAGAGAAATAAGACAATATTGTCGCACAATTTAGATAATATGACCTCAAAAAAAAAGTTTCTAAGACACATAGAAGAAGAAGAAAATGCCAATTGAACCTGGCCGCTGAGCAAAGGTCCTTAGGTCCTTTAAGGCAATTTAAGCCACAAGTAGTTAATTATATATGATATTGTAACCGTACTCACAAAGGACTGCACGCAAACAGCGCGACACAATACTGTTCAAGCCACCGAGTTGAGCATCCATACATCAAGTGACTGCCCAGTGGTTTGCACGTGTTAGTGATTCGTGCATGAGGTCCAATGAATCCTCGCGATTAAATGTAGGAATGTTTTGGTTGTTCACATCATTGGTTGGTTGGGAAGTAAAGTACAGTTTAATATCTATCTCCGGAGCCATATTTTTCCAATGACGTAGCATGTTAGCATAGGCCTATATTCCAAACAAAATCTATGATTTTTGTAAGACCACTATCTTTATTTATTTTATATACATTATATGTTTCAATTGAAGGAATCAAACTTGGGTTTGTGCGTTGTCAGAAACGAAAATCAGTACTAAAGGGTACTGCTCACGACGCTTAAAATTGAGGTCAAAGAACGGACAGTCGCACCATGACAACATCAAATACGTGTTTCCAAAAAAACAGCGTACCTACTCGCGTGTCAGTAGTGCGTCACTTATTTGCAGCCTCTCTGCGTGCCGCGCTTCCATTTCCGGCATCATTGATTGGTGGTATTGATTTACGCCCGTCGCACAAGCTGCGCTAGATATTCACGGCGTCATGGTACGCCCCGGACAATCAGTCAATATCGCCATGGTGACGGTTCTATTTTTGGCTTGAACGATTGCGTGTATTGGTATGCGCAGTCTATGGCTGGCACAGTGCTAACTGATTTTCTGACTCGAAAATGCGAGCCTCGCGTAGACTAAAAACGCGCGCATAGATTTATAGTATGCGACTCCCATGCTATCCGTGCGACGGTGTACGCTAAACAAGTATCATCTGCGCGAACGATCTACACGCTGGTTCTGTAAGCACCTATTATTTAAAGATTCTCATTACATCTCATCACCACCCTAGTCCTCCTTACCCTACCAGTAGTATTGAACATTTATATTCAGCTATGAAGTATACCATTTTCGCATATCCAACAGAAATGGTTACATTAGGCGGAGCCGGGAAATTACTACGTTGGGCGTCAGAGTAAATGTGACTTTTACTCTTAGATTTGTTTACGATGATACCATCACATATCCGCGTATAAATATCCCCAATTTTCGCGACGTGTTGGTTGCAAACTATTATCTCAGTGTAGTCGTAAATGTCTAGAGCAAAATACATTTCCCCTCCCGATATATTTACACCTCATTTCACTTAAAAAAATATATTTACGACTTCTCTTGGTGTGTTTCGCGGACACGATCTCGTTTCTCCTTCAATACGGGTACACACGATTTGAGCGATATATGGGAATTGGGAATTGTTTATTTTATCACATAGTATAAGGCTTTATGGGTGACAATCGAATGTTACACCTTTAAAAATAAAGTAATACCATTAATGTTATACTTTTTAACACTTAGAATGTATATGAAAATATGAAAATAATAGTAAATACTACACTCAACATTGTTGCAACACACATTACATTAAGTCAATCTAAATTGTGCCCCTTTAAAAGTACAAGTAGGCCTATAATAAACCATTAATGGTAACGATATAGCCTACTTTTTACACAGCACATATTAAAATACTGCACTTTTCATTTACACAACACACGTTTCTTGGAATATTCAGAAATTGAAGAAATATTAAAAAGAAAACCCCAAAAGGCAGCAAATCAATGCAGGTTTAGAACTACAATACTCCAAATCGACACCGGATATCCAGGCGTTGGAATTACTCAATATATCAAGTGGCGTTCGTACGCCTGGAAGTAAAACGATATTTTAATATAGCTCTCGCTCTCCCAATCTCTATTTTTTCCTTCGATTTCTTTCATTTAACTCTCTTTGAACTCATCACGTTAACATGTTTAAGGTAATACGATATTTCCCCATAGATACTAAAATTGGGTATGAATTCGCACCTAGATTTAGAATGTTCTTCTTTCCGTATGAAAAATCAACCACTTCACCGGATTTCCCCGATTTATAGTCATATATACTTTTAATTTTGAACTGTTGGGATTGCCTAACGCTGATTGCATACTAATTTCGCTGAACGATCCAGGTCGTTCCCTGTGACGAGTTTTACGTTATCTGTTATTCAAACGTTTCCATTTTAGTCGGCGGCGTCTTTAAGCGACTTGCCAAAAAAATGGTTGGGACAGGTCGCTAGGCTTCAATCGATGCAGGAATTTTCGATTTAACCAGTGCGCGACTGGTCATTTGATCTGCGAAGTAGTTGTGAGCGATTTGTGTTCATAGTCCACTCGAGCGACTCCAAATCGTCACGACCTGCGACTGAAAGTATGTTATTACTAATAAGTAACCCTGAGTCGCGTTGCAAGGATTTGTTATCTGTAATGACTGTACTTCTTTCTGACTAGATTGATGTACAGTGACATTTCACTGATGTTAATTTTGATATGGAAATAGCCATTAAATGATGTGTAATGAATTGCAATTTCCTATATTATTTGCGAGTTCAACTTAGAGCTGGTGATCCATGTAAACTCAATTTGTCTTGAGCCACATAGCACGCCTCACTTTAATCACATAACTAATGGCTTTCGGTTCTCAGTGTCCTACTGGTTCCCATGTGATTTCATGACAATTCTTTCTTGTCTTGTTAAACACTCCTTGCATGAATCTGGACTGTAACACACATTTTAAAGAAGATGATCTAAGCGGGCCCAAAGGAAACTACAAACGGTACCCATCTTTGCTGTGGATAAGACAGTTGTAGAAAGATGTATTTGATCTGCTAGATACTCTGGCACATGTCAGGCACCTTTCATGTGAAACGAAACGCCTGCTGGCGCTGCAGCGTTACAAATCAGTCTGGCGTTCAAACACAAAATCTTCTTTACTTTGTGAGATACGGTACTTCAATGTGAAAACTCTCTATATAAGCCTGAGAACTGAATAAGGGAATATACACGTGTGTACATGTTTTTCATAAAAAAGGAAAAGTAAAGGTAAGACATACACAATATAGGTGTTTTGTCATTGGATAGGACACGTTATTGATATATGTGTGTGTCGGTGAATCGTTTGTGGTAACGATAGAGCATACTATGACATACGAAAATATTAAAATTGTAGCAGCGAACCAATAAATATGTATCCCCATACCATGGCTTTCAATATACGAATGTTCCTACCGAGATCAAATGTTCAATACTTTCACCTGTGAACCATATTTTCACCATAATAATTGTAAATGTCATAATATCAGTATTCTCATACGATGAAAATACACGAATCACAATACTGAACCGAAATATACATACATCAGAATATTATACGAATGTTAGCTGGTGCAGATGGATGAAGAGGGATTTTCTAATGTTTTAAAAATGTCTTAGCGTCTGCTTATAAAACAAACAAAAAAATGACTCCAATACTTTGCTGGTGCCGTGTGCTCAGACCTAATTAATTACCAGATACAGGTAAGGTCAGTTCTTTTAGGGTTATTAGGTTTCGAGAGTATGAGTGATCCCAATATCCGACATTGAAGATGTTTTAGTTAGCGAAGGGAGGCCGCCTCACCCGGGCTGACGTACGTCGCTTTTATGAAACAGAAACTTCAGCCAATATTTTCCTGTCGATATTTGTCTTCCGACTTTATTCAAGACAGTCATACCGTCATGAAAATCAAAGAGGCTCTCTCTATATTCCACCATTATTAATGCTCTAAATACCTTATACGGCATCGCGGCACCTTAAATGTCAGTTTTTATATAGCGCTTTTCCAATTATTATGCTCAAAGCGCGTACAATTAATCCGCTGCCGCCACTATTATAGGATACATCAGAATCAGTTCGCTTCACTTAGGAGTCGCTGCATATCATACAAATTCTGATAATTGCGCGTATTCCTACCAGACACTTAGATTGTGATTATCCTTAGACAGCTACCCATTTTAACACTTGTGTTGTGAGAAGCAAGTGCGGTTAAGTGTCTTGCCCAAGGACACAACACGTTGGCTAAAGTGGGACTCGAACTCACAACCGAATATGAATGTGGTGCTCATTCCACTGGACGTGCCCACAAAACATTTCTTTAAGTACTCTTACAACTTACAACGTATTTTTCTAATAAATTCCGGAGGCCAAAGACCCGTTCCGAGGGTACCGTGGCCACATATGTATCTAATACAGATCGTTGGAATCTTACCATTAATGAAAAGTGACATATGTACGTAAAAGAGTCTGGCAACAGCGTCTGAACTTGATTCACAACTAACCTTTTCAAAACGGTTATATTTTGGTAAGGCAAATCAAATAGGTAAGTAGGCTAAGTAGTCTTATCTTATAAATTGTGGAAGAGGGATTTTACACAATACAATTTTCGGAAAAAGTGTACTTATATAGATCTCAGATTCTGGACTGTGCTAGTATCGTCCTATACTGGAACACCTAGTATTGTCAGTTACCGGTACAAATGCAGGTTTCCAGTATCATACTGGCACATATAAAATGTGCCAGTATCGGGCGATACTTGAACATAAGTATGTACCAGTATCGTGTAATAGTTGAACAAATCTCATTGGAATCATGTGTACCAGTATCGACCGACACTGGAACATAAAAACGTTCCAGCATCGATCGATACTGGAACACGATTTGTTGTTCCAGTATCGAACGATACTGGAACAATAAAATCGTACCATTATCGACCGATATTGAGAACTTTTATGTTCCAGTATTGCACGATACTGATATACCAGTATGTGGGAACTAAAATACACTTTTTCTCAATTTTCTTATATAATATTGCGTAGTTATGCAAATCCGAAGAGACAAATATGTTGCAAATACATTCAATATGTACAATTTTGTGACCTGATTTCAATTTTCTAGTATATACATTATGAGAGTAATGCTTATCTTGTATGAAATAATGCTAACATTGCCGCGGTGTGACGTGAAACTACCTACGCATGATTTCTACCATTGTACTTTTTAAGGCCGTATACGATTCTTGAGTAGGCTATGTTGTTTCTAAGAATTATATTTTGATGTATGATGAGATGTTTATTTTGATACAAATCATTTCATCGCAATTCGTTGACAGAATTTGGGGTAGTAAGCAGTTCATGAAAAAAACACCGAGATCGAAGTAAAATTATTCAAAGGAAAACGAATACGCAAGTAGGCTGAAGTGCTCTTTGTATACATCCAAAACAATCTGCTACTGTGTATCTTCAATTTCATCCCGATATGTAGGTCATTTACGCATGGGTGACACACAAATTCATCCATTGTAATTGTTTTTTGAACTACTCAAATTGTCATCGAATGAGATGAGGTGCGCAAGAACAAGGGCGAGGCATGTTTTAAAATGAAATTAACATGGTGAATGTAAAACCACAACATATACAACATGTACAACGCGCACAACATATACAACATGCACAACATATACAACATGTACAACGCGTATTCAACTAACTCTTATTTTAAATTATCGAGGAAGAACTTCAGTGTGTCAGATTTCTACCTTTCTGGAAATCAATTGTCATCGTAGATGAATTTGGTCAAGTCAAATGAGGCCCAAAATCGAATTGACCAGATTCGGCCCCAAAAGAATTGTTCACCGAAACAAAAGATATATTACAGTTTGCATGTAAATGACTATTACGACCTTTAGATCCCAGATTACGGACTGATCGTTCGATACTGGTACACCCAGTATCGTTCGATACTGGTACAAAGTCTCACTGGTATCATGTGTACCAGTATCGTCCGATACTGGAACATAAACACTTTCCAGTATCGCTCGATACGGGAACAAATGTGTTGTTTCTTTATCGACCGATACTGGAATAGTAAAATAGACAATGATAGACATGAGTTCGGTAGTCCTTTCGTTGTTTCCACTAGTGTAGATACACTTCAATTTGGACGGCGAATACCTTCGGTTTGAAATTATATTTTGTGCCGGCGTAGAAGAGACATAAAGTCCCCAGAGCCATAGTCCGCCATGTAGATCTAGAGTAAAGGTTTGGTTGGGATAGGGCATCTCATCTTTACATGCAATACTAGTTTCACGCTTCATTCTGAGTATGTCTTGTGTTTTGCCCGGGTGTTTTGTTTGTTTGTATGTTTGTTTAGCAGACTCGTCCCAACAGGAAAGTCGGCAATCGCGTACATATGCACACATTGTAACCGGTCTGGTCTAAGTGGCCACTCGTAACAAACGAGGTTTTACGTCCAGTTGAGTTGAGAAACGATTAAAGCATACTGGTTACCCTGTAGACGAACCAAATTGATTTAGGCACTCGGGTTCACAGACAGGGGAAATGGCTCCTTTCAAACCGACTATTTTATCGTTGAGCACTGGGCACGTGTAGTTAACCGAAATTTATATCGCCGGTTTGAAAGGAGCCATGCCATAGTTTGGCTTCCATAGAGGTGTTTTTCAAATAATGATTTTAGCAACCGGATATAGCAAAAATTGAACTAATTGGACTCCAGTTTGCAATTTTAGTTTTAGTTGTTTTATAATGCTTCACCGACGTTCATATACAATAATGCGAATTCGTTTGAACAAATAAGTGCATTTCTGCACCTCTTTCAATTTCACACCCACCCTTTTTAGTGATTGTAGCATCCACGATTTATGATATCGTATACCGCCCATCACTAATGCACCGTAAATGTTCTGTACATATCGCCCAACACTTGTTTTCAATGTTTGCAAGCTAAAACTAGAGCGGTTCTCGGGCTTCGCGGTTCTCGAGCTTCGCGGTTCGCGGGTTTTGCGGTTATCGGGTTGCATGGTTTTTGGTTGACCGGTTTCGGTAGACATGGTTTGTGGTTGGTACTTTAGGATCCCAGCGGAACCAGATTCGATGACTGTCACATTGTTAGCGATGGGTTGTTATAATGGATAGTTTGATTCTCGAAATGTCTCTTAACATTTGATTCGAAAATTATCCATCATTTCATTCATCAAAATAATAAACAAAAATAATAAAGATAAGCTTACTTAAAAAACACCTTTTCGGCTAAATCACGATTATTCAATGTAAACTTATATTAGAGATAAAATTTGAAATGCGAACATCATTTGTTCAGTCAAATGTGTTACGGTTTGACCAGTTCATTATACACAGACTTTATACGTAGCTAAAAATGTGAAATCATTTTCATAAAACCAAATCGGGACACATTTTAGGGTATCCGTCATTTTTTAGGCTAAATCACACGCAATTTTTTTCTTGCTATTTGTTCCGTCAAATGTGTTGCGGTTTGACTGGTAAGCTACACTGACTTTATACGTAGCTCAAAATGTGAAATCATATCCAAAAAATCAAATCGGGACACATTTCATGGTGTCCGCCATTTTTTAGGCTAAATTGCCGGAATTTTTTTTCTGCGTCAAATGTGTTGCGGTTTGACCCGTAAGCTACACAGACTTTATACGAAGCTCAAAATGTGAAATGCTATCCAAAAAATCAAATCGGGACACATTCTATGGTGTCCGTCATTTTTTAGGCTAAATTGCCGGAATTTTTGTTCTCCATCAAATATGTTGCGGTTTGACCGGTAAGGTACACAGACTTTATACGAAGCTCAAAATGTAAAAATGCTATCCAAAAAATCAAATAGGGACACATTTTATGGTGTCCGATATTTTTTAGGCTAAAGTGCCGGAATGTTTTTTTCTCCATCAAATATGTTGCGGTTTGACCAGTTAGCTACACAAACTTTATATGTAGCTCAAAATGTGAAATGCTATCCAAAAAATCAAATCGGGACACATTTTATGGTGTCCGTCATTTTTGTAGGCTAAATTGTCGGCATTTTTTTTCTCCATCAAATATGTTGCAGTTTGACTGGTTAGCTAGCTACACAGACTTTATATGTAGCTCAAAATGTGAAATCATGTGTTGCGGTTTAACCGGTTACCCACACGGACTTGATACGTAGCTCAAAATGTGAAATCATATCAAAAAATCAAATCAGGACACATTTTATGGTGTCCGTCAATGGTGTCCGTCATTTTTTAGGCTAAATTGCCGGATTTTTTTTTCTGCGTCAAATGTGTTGCGGTTTGACAAGTTAGCTACACATACTTTATTATGTAGCTCAAAATGTGAAATTATATCCAAAAAATCAAATCAGGACACATTTTATGGTGTCCGTCATTTTTTAGGCTAAATTGCCGGATTTTTTTTTCTCCATCAAATATGTTGCAGTTTGACCGGTTAGCTACACAGACTTTATACATAGCTCAAAATGTGAAATCAAATCCAAAAAATCAAATCGGGGCACATTTTATGGTGTCCGTCATTTTTTAAGCTAAATTGCCGGCATTTTTTTTCTCCATCAAATATGTTGCGGTTTGACCGGTAAGCTACGCAGACTTTATATGTAGCTCAAAATGTGAAATCATATCCAAAAAATCAAATCAGGACACATTTTATGGTGTCCGTCATTTTTTAGGCTAAATTGCCAGCATTTTTGTTCTCCATCAAATATGTTGCGGTTTGACCGGTTAGCTACACAGACTTTATACGAAGCTCAAATGTGAAATCATATCCAAAAAATCAAAATTGGGACACATTTTATGGTGTCCGTCATTTTTAAAGCTAAATTGCCGGAATTTTTTTCTGCGTCAAATGTGTTTCGGTTTGACCCGTAAGCTACACAGACTATACACGAAGCTCAAAATGTGAAATGCTATCCAAAAAATCAAATAGGGACACATTTTATGGTGTTCGTCATTTTTTAGGCTAAAGTGCCGGAATTTTTTTTCTCCATCAAATATGTTGCGGTTTGACCAGTTAGCTACACAGACTTTATATGTAGCTCAACATGTGAAATGCTATTCAAACAATCAAATCGGGACACATTTTATATTGTCCGTCATTTTTTAGGCTAAATTGCCGGCATTTTTTTTCTCCATCAAATATGTTGCGGTTTGACCGGTTAGCTACACATACTTTATATGTAGCTCAAAATGTGAAATCATATCCCAAAAATCAAATCGGGACACAGTTCATGGTTTCGTCATTTTTTATGTTAAATTGCCAGACATGTTTTTTCTCCGTCAAATGTGTTGCGGTTTAACCGGTTACCCACACGGACTTTATTATGTAGCTCAATATGTGCAATTATATCCAAAAAATCAAATCAGGACACATTTTATGGTGTCCATCCTTTTTTAGGCTAAATTGCCGGAATTTTTTTTCTCCATCAAATTTGTTGCAGTTTGACCGGTAAGCTACACAGACTTTATACGTAGCTCAAAATGTGAAATCAAATCCAAAAAATCAAATCGGGACACATTTTATGGTGTCCGTTCATCTTTTAGGCTAAATTGCCGGCAATTTGTTTGCTCTCCCAAATGTTTTGCAGTATGACCGGCTAGCTACACATACTTTATACGAAGCTCAAAATGTGAAATCATATCCAAAAAATCAAATCGGGACACATTTCATGGTGTCCGCCATTTTTTAGGCTAAATTACCGGAATGTTTTTTTCTCCGTCAAATGTGTTGCGGTTTGACCCGTTAGCTACACAGACTTTATACGTAGCTCAAAATGTGAAATCATATCCAAAAAATCAAATCGGGACACATTTTATGGTGTCTGTCATTTGTTAGGCTAAATTGCCGGATTTTTTTTCTCCGTCAAATATGTTGCGGTTTGACCGGTTAGCTACACAGACTTTATACGTAGCTCAAAATGTGAAATCATATCAAAAAAATCAAATCAGTACACATTTTATGGTGTCCGTTCAATTTTTAGGCTAAATTGCTGGAATGTTTTTTCTGCGTCAAATGACCATGTGTTGCAGTTTGACCCGTCCCTTATAAAAATCGCAATCAATTCTGCACCCTTGCGCAAGGTTAAATTTGGGAAACTACAACCTTGCGCAAACCGTGCGCAACCAAACTTGTGCAACAAACTTGTGCTACCTTGCGACAACCTTGCGCAACGTGGTACCACCTTGCTGCAACCACATTTTCGTGATTGCATTTTCGTAAGGGGTTAGCCACACCTTTCCTGGCTACACAGACTTTATAAGTAGCTCAAAATATGAAATCATCCAAAAAATCAATTCGGGACACATTTTATGGTATCCATCATTTTTTAGGCTAATTCGTAATCCCGGGGCCCGTTTTTTGTTTTTGGGTGAGACCCGGGATTCCCGAAATGTTTCTAAACATTTGATTCTGAACTTATCCATCATTTCATTCATCAAAATAAAAATCAAAATAAATAAAAATAAGCTTATTTAAATTTAAAAAAAACCCACCTTGTCGGCTAAATCACGATTATGCACATTTAATGTGGAGATTTATTAGAAATGGATTTATTTTGTATTTAATCTGTGCATTACTTGTACTCTTTATTATGCTTACTAAAATGTGATTCTTCGCCGCGTATTTTTATTTTCGTAACGTATGTGATTGTGAGCTCTAGTTTCGATAGAAACCAAATCTGTGAATTTGGGTATCGGGTAAAGGCAGAATGTTGAAGGGAATTATTTTAGACCTGAAAATCCTCAGTTTTTATGTCTCGATCTTGTCCATAAATGTTCTCTTTCGAATTCGTGACATTGCTATGAAACTAAGAGCTAGCAAAAGTGTTCAGAAAATTCGTTTTCGATCTTTTTATTTACGACTAGCAAGTAAACAACCACCTTCACCAGTGGTAATACACAATCATCTTCGTCGGCCATCTTAAAAAACAATAATCACATGTATGGTAAATTTGGTAATTTTGTTTTTCTGTGTAAGGCTACCGGATTGAATTTCATCCGAATAATAGATGCATATTGGTCAAGAAACAGGTGAGCACTCATTTTAAAGTTAAACCTGTCCAATATGTCCGTGAAATAGTCACATGATAGCCTTGTCTTTTTGGTATGGTTCCCCCTTACACATTTGCCTGAACAAGTACTGAAAAGGACTACGTGAGCTACGTGAGCTCATGGTATCAATGAATTCACGCCAGCCGATTACCTTGAATTATAATTGACTATAACTATCCGCATTCATTAACGTAGGCAAATAACCTTATAAATAGCGTATAAATGACAACAAACACCAACATATTATGCCAGTGAGAAGAATGAGAGGAAAATGATTGATGAAATACAATAAATACAAACACAAACCACATTTTAATTCCATGTAATTCGGGGTCTACTTCTTATGCGTAGAGACTATCGATGGGGCGCATCACTGTACATCCTAATTATATATAGCGAAATCGCACGCAAAAGATTCTGGCCTTATTATTATGCTCCCGGAACACATGTACGCAATATCGAATATCGAACGCGATAATAATATATATAGAACTAGGAGCATAACATATGGCCGAGAATTTTTTCCCGCCATGGCTTACAGAAACGTGCCTTGGTTATCGGCCTAAAACACCTTAGATACGCCTTATTCTAAATTATTTTGGACCTCAAAATTATTTTCATGCAGTAGGTATGAATATAATATTAATATACAACATATTAAAGTTTCGTCCAACCTACACCCTTACTTTTTTAAACTTTTTTTCACAAACGAACCACGCTATAACGCAGTAACTGTACCGTGATTACACAACACATACGACAAAACCCACCAAAAATGAGCCGCTCAGATGAGCCGCTCAGAATCCCCGTCAGAATCATGCCGACGAATACAGTATTCGAGGACTGGTAGTCATCTCATAATGACTATCGTAATGTAGAAATCATAAGCGTGAGAATCACTTTATTTCAATCAAAGTCCGGATATTAAAGTGATGACCCAGATGCATCCATGCATCGCCTAAAAGTACTAATTCTCTTCTACCTCCCTACTTACCACTGTACCCCATTTTTACTGCAGGCCGGTGAGCGTACATGAACGTGAATCGGTTTTTTGTTATCATTTACCATAATTCACCATAATAAATATGGCTACCTTTTTTATTTTTTATTTATTTTTTCTCCTCCCATCCGCCACCCCGTCTTTTATTTTGAACATCCAAATGTGGTGCCTCTTTGCGGCCTTCCCGCTTGTATTCTTTTCGTAATTGTAGCTATAATACTGTTTTGGTCACGTACGAGTTCAAGACCTTTCAAAATATATCGGTGGCTGAATGCAGGAGGGTCGTAAATGACATTTTGACAATTTTTCAGGAGAAGCGATTTTTTTGTGCTAACATTTCTGTTGTCTTTTATTGTTTTGACGTCTTATTTCTTTCATAACATGTGTCACGGGGATATCCTATCAGGGTATCACCACGCGTGGTTGTGTACTGCCATTTTAAGGGACATTCTTGTTGTACAGTAACTTGACTCGATAAACGCCATGAGGCATCAATCAGCCAATCAGATCTTCGATAGCGTGAATATTAGAGTTCGCACCACCAGTTAGGCCTCAGCGCGGGAGAGTTTCATCGGGGCCAGTCTTCTAAGATCTGTGATTGAGCCAGACGTGTCAAACATTTGTTCCATTGGATATTTACAAATGTACCCTTCACGGACAACACGTTATAGCTAGCAGCTTAAAACTACTTGTATGTGTCTGACTCCTTATTTAGTGTGAATATCAAGTGTTTAATACGTTTTATGAGAAGAGTAATATTAGGAGCTACCGAAAAGTGAGAGTGGAAAACCACTCGGCCACACGACTACCGTAACAACATGTAACTACGACATTTACTCTGATTTCAGACCAGTACCATAGCTGAAAAATGTGTGTATTTAACTTTATTTTTAATATTAATAGAACATTAAATTTGACCCAAAATGTCACTTACGCCCCTCTTGCATTCAGCCGACGTTATGCTTCTTTTGTCCCATCGTAAAACAGTGAAACATACACTTGGGTAAACGAAGTCATATGTATTATTATGTATCCGTATTGATAACACCAACAACATGTCGGAATAGTCTGAGGAACTCTTCTGTGAATGATAGGTGATATTTTCTGCAATGTCACAGTCCTATACTTACATTAGTTGTCGAATGAAGCAAAGGTCTGGCAAAACGTGCCCCACAGATGAGCCACTATATCATGGCGGTTATGTGGTACGTTCACTGTTTTATTGCACTGTTTCTCTATAATCATTAAAGTATAGGCCTACTGCATATTTAAAATTTGAAATCCATAGATCCAACATAATCATAGCTAAAAGGTCATTTATACCATTTACAGACCGATATGGGCAAGATTAAATAAAGGAGATTAATCCCTATCTTGGTGAGTGCTGACCTGTAAACATTCTCACAATTTATAGCCACTTCTGATGCCTTGACTTATATTGGCACAACAATAATGCAGCGCCAAGTTGTTAAAGGGGCAGTTACAGATAGGTATGGGGTGCGCCCTCAATTTTTTCTGAAAATCGATACTTAACGTAATACTTTTAGGCATGTAATAATATCATCTAACTACCATGTGAAACCGTTTATCTAATAATTCGCCGTCGATCATGTGAAATTTCACGATTTGGTAATTTCGATGTAGATTACATCGAAATTATCAGCATCACTCACCACATAACTTGCTTCAAACGAAATATTAATCTAGCGCCATTATTCGTCCGTTTTCCCATAAATCATTACACTTCAGGGTTCCTACGTACCTTATCTATTGAAACAATTCCTTTTTTTCCAATTTCATATTTTTCGGCAATCTCTCGATGCCCCTTTTAACATTGTTTAAACCTTTAGTATAACTACCCACAAATTGTAGCGATTACCTTTTTAGGAATGGAAACTGCGTTCATGAATAATTGATCAAAGTATTATATTTTACTATGATAATACCGTATCATGCCTACATAAGTAAAACCAACATGACGGAAAAAACCACTATTCTTCTGAGACCGTTTTATAACACTACTACGATAGTATAAGGCAGCGCGTTATAGTAATTGCTGAAGGTGCACCCAGTGTCGACTAAACATCAATATTACGTAGTGATTACCTTTTAAGGATACTGCGTTCATGAATTGATCAAAGTATTATAGCTTACTATGATAATACCGTATATGCCTACATTAAGTAAAACCAATATGACGAGAAAAAAACCCCTATTCTTCTGAGACCGTTGTATAACACTACTATGGTAGATTAAGGCAGCGCATTATAACGTTATAGTAATTGCTGAAGTTGCACCAAGTGTCGACTAAACATCAATATTATGTAATCAAGGTACTTTGTCCAACAGGAAACACTGAGAAGAATATACAGGGTGAGACAAAAAGAATGGACATCTTTGTTAGCAAATGTTTGGCGATTATGTAAAAGCTATATATCCTAGTTCATTGAAATAATTATTTGGAAGAATTATTCATCATGCTTTTGAATATGATGAAGTTTGTGGGACCTGTCATTTCTGTTATACAGAAAAACACCCCGAAAACACCCAGAACCAAAACTAAAAACTGCACTAATGCATGACTAAACAGTGACATAAAGACACGTTGACCATAGAGATGTTAAGAGGCCATGGATAAGGAAACACAAATGTTCCTTCTCAAGCATTTCTCATCGCGAGTTTTTATTATAACCTTTATCTGGGCAACTTATCGTTCGTCATGTTAGTAGCGGAGAATGGCTCCCGTTATATTATGGTGAGCTGTAACGGGCTACAATTATATACTAAATGTGCCATTACGTGCGACTGAGGGATATTTCGCATCGAATAGATAGAACCGATGTATTTTTGCAAAGTGCTCCAAAATCATTATCCTGTTAATCCAATCCAATCTCTACGTGCATATCCACCTTTATCCGTGTTACACTAGCCAACATGTGCTTGTTCGTTCTTTTGTCACCCTGTACACGACATATTCATCCGAGCGTATGCATTCTATGCTGATGCACATTGAAGGTGTTCGAAGGTATTCTTCTATATATAGAACAACTCGATGGTATATAATTTAAGAAATAAGAACTTGATGCTAGACGTAGAGAGTAAGTCATGGTTGTATTGTCATTGGGCTGTTTTATTCTAAATCTATTATAATACCGACCTATGGAAGACATTACCATAATCTTTTCAACAAGGAGTGATCAAAATGTTGTTGTGCATTCAGGCCGTGTAGACATGCTCTATTTGGCTCTCTGTTTTTTGTGTTCAAAGTTGCGTTTTTTGTAGACCTTTGGATTCCAAACTCATATTACACTGTTCCTCTACCATCCTGACATTAATGTGACCACCAGATTCCACTTTTGTGCTGATTTTGGACCAAATCTTGGGATTCTTTTCGACAACCCCAGCCGCACTTTTTGGAAGTGCCAAATTTGGAAGCCTCACCAGGACGCAGCATGGCTAATAAGCTTACAGAATACAGCCTACTAATTCACTGCACTGGCGAACCTGACCTGGATTGGTGACACGCAAGTAGAAAATTAACTTTCATTGATCCATTCATCTTCATCTTCATCTTCAATTAAACTTTTTATTGATACATCCATCATTCTACACTCCCATTGTAACGGATAATGTAGGCCGGCCTAGGCCTACCTTTAAATGACTGGACTATGCCTTCAGCCTGTTCCTCCACACCTCGTGTAAAGAATGCTTTTCCCCAGCTACTTATGCGCTCTTGTCATCAACTGCCGCAGTATCAAAAGTAAAACAGTTGAGCTCTGGAATATTCTGGACACAACCAAACCCGGCATTGTTATTCTCAGCGAGACATGGTTGAACCCCAACATCGGCACCAATGAAATATTTCCCCCAAAGCTGGACTACGAAGTGTATAGAAGAGACCGCTCTGACGGCTATGGTGGTGTGGCAATTGGCTTAGGTCCTGGCCTAGATAGGAAACTTCTGCATACCGGCAAGGATTGCGAGGCCATTTTTGTTGAGATCGACCTCAAGTCCCACAACAAATCACGCTCTGGGAAATCGCTTATCATCGGTGCCTGTTACCGCCCCACAGACAACAATGCTGAGTACATGGACCGTTTGTGTTGCACCATCCACGAAGTTGCAACTAAAAACAAGAAAGCAATTCTTTGGATAGGTGGTGACTTTAATCTCCCGGACATAGACTGGAAGAGTCACTCAATTGTCGGTCACCAATACCCGCATGCTATCAGTAACAACATCATTGACACCATGGCTCAAACAGGGTTAGATCAGATTGTCACCTTTCCTACAAGATTGGAGAACACGCTTGACCTTTTCTTTACAAACCGCCCTTCGTGCGTCAACAAGTGTCAACCAATACCAGGCATTAGCGATCATGAAATTGTCCACATTGACACCGACATCAAGCCAAAACGTAGGAAACCAACAAAAAGGAAAATCTACCTTGGGACGAAGCAGACATTGATGCTCTCCACGAAGAGGGCAACAAGATGATGGAAGATTTTATCTCCAAGTACGACATCACTTCATCCGTGTCTGAGATGTGGAACACCATTGAATGCAGTCTCAAGCACATTCTTGAATTTGTTCCTAGCAAATTTACTACCACTCGCTTCAATCAACCTTGGGTAACCCGCAAAGTCAAGCAGCTCAGTAGACAGAAACAACGTGCCTACAACAAAGTTCGCTCATGCCGTAGTAAACACAAAACGCGTCTCTGGGAAAGATACAACACCCTCAAGAAGAAGATGCAAAAGTGTGCAAACAGGCATACAGTAACTACATCAATACTATTATATGCCCAGATCTGCAGTCAAACCCGAAGCGATTTTGGAATCACATTTATAGCAAGCGCTGTGACAACAATGGAGTAGCCCCCCTCCGGGGACCCAGAGGAGCCATCTACACAGGAAGCAAGGACAAAGCTAATATCTTGAATCAGCAATTCTGCTCAGTCTTCAACAAAGATGAAGATCCATCAACTCTTCCTGATCTTGGACCGAGTCCTTTCCCCAGCATCAACAGAATTGAAGTCTCAACAAATGGCGTGATCAAACTTCTGAAGAAGATCAACCCTCACAAAGCAACCGGCCCAGATAACATCCCAGCCCGCCTCATCAAAGAGCTAGCTGACAGCCTTGGTCCTATGTTATCCATCTTGTACCAAGCATCATTGGACAGCGGTAACCTGCCTGAAATCTGGAAATCGGCCACAGTTACACCAATCTTCAAGAAGGGGGACAGGAACAAACCCTCCAACTACAGGCCTATCTCATTGACTGTCATCTGCTCCAAATTTCTCGAGCATATCATCCACAGCTCCGTGATGCGTCACTTTGATTTCTGTAAGATCTTGACTGACTTCCAACATGGTTTCCGTAAGGCTCGTTCCTGTGAATCCCAACTGATCATCACTGTTGACGACATAGCTCATAACCTGGATGATGGCTTACAGACGGACCTTATACTGCTCGACTTCTCCAAAGCATTCGACAAGGTCCCTCACCTTCGTCTCCTTCACAAACTCGAACACTACGGCATCCATGGTAGCCTCCTAACCTGGATTGGGAACTTCCTTCAAGGTCGAGTCCAGAAAGTTGTTCTAGATGGCGAATCTTCAGAGAAATCTCCCGTTTCATCTGGAGTGCCCCAGGGTACAGTACTAGGCCCACTTCTATTCCTGGCTTACATTAATGACCTGCCAGACTGCATTTCTGCCGACACCCATGTCAGACTATTTGCGGATGACAGCGTGGTATATCGTGTGATCAAGAACACAGACGACGCTATCAAACTCCAACAGGATCTAGACGCACTTCAGAAATGGGAAAGTCAGTGGCTCATGGAATTCCATCCTGAGAAATGCCAAGTACTCAACATCACCAAGCGTCGGAATCCAGTGAAATTCGCCTATTCTATCCATGGCCACCCACTTGAAGTGGTTTCATCAGCCAAATACCTGGGAGTTGAACTAACCAACAACCTATGCTGGGACAAACACATAGATAACATCACCAAGAAAGGTAAGAGAGCCATTGGCTTCCTCCGTCGCAACCTTGGCACCTGCCCACGTGAAGTCAAAACCCGATGTTACAACACATTTGTGCGTCCAATCACAGAGTATGCCAGTTGTGTATGGTCTCCATCTACCAAGAAAGGCATCGCCAAAGTTGAAACCACCCAGCGTAGTGCAGCACGGTTTGTCATGAACAATTACTCACGTGAAAATACTAGCGTCACCAACATGCTCAATGACTTAGGATGGAACTCTCTCCAACATCGAAGAGCAGTCGCCAAAGTTACCATGATGTACCGTATTACCAACAAGCTCATAGACATCCCTGATGATCAACTCGCCCCAGTCAACAGAATGACAAGAGGCCACAACAAGAAATTCACCATTCCTACCACCCGCACCAACTTGATGAAAGGCTCGTATTTTCCTGACACCATCCGTCTGTGGAATCTACTACCCCAGCAAGTCGTGGACTCTCCATCACTAGACGTCTTCAAGACCCGGGTCTGCGACGTCCAGTCTTTCACCTAGTCATCGCCCCACAACAATATTTTTTAACTTGTATATATACTATTTTTATACCTGTGGAGTTTTATGTCTACTCCAAACCTGAATGCACCTCAACACATGTGCGAGTATACTCTGTTACAGAGGTTTCTGCACAGTATAGGAAGATGATGATGAATGGGGTTATCTGCATGGGCGATTCCATTTGAAATCTACACAACCCGTGTATGTCTTCTGTAACGGTGATGAATCTTAACGGGAATATCCCATTATTGACTATACTGAATGCTTAATGCCGTAGCATTTGCTAGGTTATTGCCATATGACTTGCATACCCAGACATACAGAGTTCACTTTTCATTCTTATTACCGCTTATCAATATCATGGTAATACAATCTCATTTATATACAACAACAGCCATGTCATAAATATAGTAGTTTAGAAATAAGCATTTGAAATGAGTAATGTCCTTTCCACCTTAAAGTATCAAGCCTAATAACGCATTACATTAGTTTGAATATTTGAGACTGTAAATGATCCAGTTTCCATTGTATTCCATTGGCATTTACACTTTCCACGCGGCTATTGGTTTTACCATTATACAAAACAGATTTTTTAGAAACTTTTCCAAACTTTCAAGGTCTATCCAAGGGATTACTGACTAAATACTAGGCATGTTTGTACTTATTTCAATCCATTTCACATGGTGATTCCGAATATGGTAATGAAATTCTACAATTTTGACATATTGTCACACAATTTAGATAATATGACCTCAAATAACAAGTTTCTTTACTGATATCTATGATTTTAGTAAGACCACTATCTTTATTTATTATATATATGTTTCAATTGAAGAAATCAAACTTGGGTTTGTGCGTTGTCATAAACGAAAATCAGTACTAAAGGGTACTGCTCACGACGCTTAAAAATTGAAGTCAAAGAACGGACAGTCGCACCATGACAACAACATATACGCGATTCCAAAAAAACAGCGCACCTACTCGCGTGTCAGTAGTGCCTCACTTATTTGCAGCCTCTCCGCGGCCGCGTGCCGCGCTTTCAATTCCAGCATCATTGATTGGTGGTGTTGATTTACGCCCGTCGCACAAGCTGCGCTAGAAATTCACGGCGCCATGGTACGTCCCCGACAATCCGTCAATATCGCCATGGTGACGGTTCTATTTTTGGCTTCAACGAATTGCGTGTATTGGTATGCGCAATGAGCAGTCTCTACGTAGTTAGTCTATGGCTGGCACAGTGCCAACTGATTTTCTGACTCGAAAATGCGAGCCTCGCGTAAACTAAAAACGCGCTGGTATATTTATAATATGCGACTCCCATGCTATCCGTGCGACGGTGTACGCTAAACAAGTATCATCTGCGCGAACGATCTACACGCTGGTTCTGTAAGCACCTATTATTTAAAGATTCTCATTACATCTCTTCACCACCCTAGTCCTCCTTACCCTACCAGTAGTATTGGACATTTATATTCAGCTATAAATATACCATTTTCGCATATCCAGCAGAAATGGTTACATTAGGCGGAGACGGGAAATTACTACGTTGGGCGTCAGAGTAAATGTGACTTTTACTCTTAGATTTGTTTACGATGATACCATCACCTATCCGCGTATAAATATTCCCAATTTTTGCGACGTGTTAGTTGCAAACTTTTACCCCAGTGTAGTCGTAAATGTCTAGAAAAAAGACATTTTTCTCTCCCGATGTCTAGAGCAAAAGACAATTTTCTCTCCCGATATGTCATTTTACTTCTCTTGGTGTGTTTCGCGGATACGATCTCGTTCTCCTTCAATAAGGGTACACCCGATTTGAGCGATATATTGGAATTGTTTGTTTTATCACATAGTATAAGATTTTATGGTTGACAATCAAATTTTACACCGTTAAAATACCATTTATGACATACTTTTTAGAATGTGTATTAATGAAAATAATAGTAAATACTACGCTCACCATTTTCGCAACACACATTACATTAATCCAATCTAATTCCACCTTTAAAAGTACAATTAGGCCTATAATAAACTAATGGTACCGATATAGCCTACTTTTTACACAACACATATTACTTAAAATGTATATAAATACCAAATACTTTGCATTTGCATTTTGTATTTACACAACACACGTTACTTGGATTTTTCAGACATTAAAGCAATTTTAAAAAGAAACCCCAAAAGGCAGCAAATCAATGCAAGTTTAGAACTACAATACTCCAAATCGACACCGGATATCCAGGCGCTTGGAGTTACTCAATTTATCAAGTGGCGTCCGTACGCCTGGCAGTAAAACGATATTTTAATATAGCTCTCGCTCCCCCAATCTCTATTTTTTTCCTTCGATTTCTTTCATTTAACTCTCTTCGAACTCAAAACTTTAACATGTTCAAGGTAATACGATATTTCCCCATAAATACTAAAAATGGGTATGAATTCGTACCTAGATTTAGAATTTTCTTCTTTCCGTATGAAAAATCAACCAATTCATCGGATTTCCCCGATTTATAGTCATATAAACTTTTATTTTGCACTGTTGGGATTGCCTAACGCTGATTGCATACTAATTTCGCTGACAGATCCAGGTCGTTCCCTGTGACGAGTTTTACGTTATCTGTTATTCAAACGTTTCCATTTTAGTCGGCGGCGTCTTCAAGCGACTTGCCAACAGTATGGTTGGGACAGGTCGCTAGGCTTCAATCGATGTAGGAAATTTCGATTCAACCCGTGCGCGACTGGTCATTTGATCTGCCGAGCAGTTGTGAGCGATTTGTGTTTCATAGTCCACTCGAGCGACTTCAAATCGTCACGACCTGCGACTGAAAGTATGTTATTACTAATAAGTAACCCTGAGTCGCGTTGCAAGGTTTTGTTATCTCTAATGACTGTACTTCTTCCTGACTAGATTGATGTTCAGTGACATTTCACTGATGTTAATTATGATATGGAAATAGCCATTAAATGATGTGTAATGAATTGCAATTTCCTATATTTGCGAGTTCAACTTAGAGCTGGTGATGCATGTAAACTCAATTTGTCTTGAGCCACATAGCACGCCTCACTTTAATCACATAAATAATGGCTTTCGGTTCTCAGTGTCCACTGGTTCCCATAAGATTTCATGACAATTCTTTCTTGTCTTGTTAAACACTCCTTACATGAATCTGGAATGTAACACACATTTTAAAGAAGATGATCTAAGCGGGCCCAAAGGAAACTACAGACGTTACCCATCTTTGCTGTGGATAAGACAGTTGTAGAAAGCTGATGTATTTGATCTGCTAGATACTCTGGCACATGTTTAGGCACCTTTCATGTGATGTGAAACGAAACGCCTGCTGGCGCTGCAGTGTTACGAATCAGACTGGCGTTCAAACACAAAGTCTTCTTTGCTTCATGAGATACGGTACTTCAATGTGAAAACTTTATATATAAGCCTGAGAACTGAATAAGGGAATAAACACGTTTGTGCATGTTTTTCAAAAAATATAAAAGTAAAGGTAAGACATATACAATATAGATGCTTTGTCATTGGATAGGACACGTTATTGATATATGTGTGTGTCGGTGAATCGTTTGTGGTAAGGATAGAGCGTACTATGACATACACAAATATTGAAATTGTAGTAGTGAACCAATTTATATGCATCCCCCATACCATGGCTTTCAATGTACAGGCTTATTGAATGTTCCTACCGAGATCAAATGTTCAATACTTTCACCTGTGAACCATACTTTCACCATAATAATTGTAAATGTCAAAATATCAGTATTTTCATATGATGAAAATACACGATTCACAATACTGAACCGAAATATACATAAATCAGAATATACGAACGTTAGCTGGTGCAGATGGTTTAAGAGGGATTCTCTAACGTTTTAAAATTTACTCGAGATTCAGCGCCTGCTTATAAAAAGAAAGAAGAAATAACTCCAGTACTTTGCTGGTGCCGTGTGCTCAGACCTAACTACGGTAAGGTAAGGTCAGATCTTTTAGGGTAATTAGGTTTCGAGAGTATGAGTGGTCCCAATATCCGACATTGAAGATGTTTTAGTTAGCGAGGGAAGGCCGCCGCACCCGGGCTGACACGTACGTCGCCTTTATGAAACAATAACTTCAGCCAAGATTTTCCTGTCGATATTTGGCTTCCGACTTTATTCAAGACAGTCATACCCTCATGAAAACCAAAGAGGCTCTCTCTCTATTCCACCATTATTAATGCTCTAAATACCTTATCATGCTTATACGGCATCGCGTCACCTTAAATGTCAGTTTTTATATAGCGCTTTTACAATTATTACGCTCAAAGCGCGTACAATTTATCCACTGCCGCCACTATTATAGGATACATCAGAATCAGTTCACCTCACTTAGGTTTTGCTGCATATCATACAAATTCTGATAATTGCGCGTATTCCTACCAGACAATTAGATAGTGATTATCCCAGACAGCTACCCATTTTTACACCTGGTTAGAGAGAGTCAGGGGGCGGTTAAGTGTCTTGCCCAAGGAAACAACACGTTGGCTTAAGTGGGACTCGAACTCACAACCGATTATGAATGCGATGCTCATTCCACTGGACCACACGTGCCCACAAAACATTTCTTAAATACTCTGCACTTACAACTTGCCGTATTTATCTAAATCAATTCCGGAGGCCAAAGACCCGTTCCGAAGGTACCGTGGCCACATATGTATATAATACAGATCGTTGGAATCTTACCATTAATGAAAAGTGACATATGTACGTAAAAAGCGTCTGGCAACAGCGTCTGAACTTGATTCACAATTAACCTTTTCAAAACTGTTATATTTCGGTAAGGTAAATCAAATAGGTAAATAGGCTAAGTAGTCTTCTCTTATAAATAGTGAAAGAGGGATTTTAAACAATACAATTTTCGGAAAAAGTGTACTTAGATCCCAGATGTTGGACTGTACTAGTATCGTCCTATATTGGAACACCCAGTATTGTTCGATACTAGTACAAAGGCAGTGTTCCAGTATCAGTATAAAATGTGCCAGTATCGGCCATACTTGAACATAAGTATGTACCAGTATCGTTCAAAAGTTGGACAAATCTCACTGGAATCATGGGTACCAGTATAGACCGATACTGGTACATAAACACTTTCCAGTATCGCTCGATACTGGAACACAATTTGTTGTTCCAGTATCGACCGATACTCGAACACTAAAATCTTATATATTAAGAATTTTTATGTTCCAGTATTGCACGATACTGATATACCAGTATATGGGACCTAAAGTACACTTTTCTCAATGTTCTTATAATTATAATATTGCGTAGTTTTGCAAATCCGAAGAGCCAAATATGTTGTAAATACATTTAATATGTAAAATGTTGTGACATGATTTCAATTTACTAGTATATACATTATGAAAGTAATGCTTATCTTGTATGAAATAATGCTAACATCGCCGTGGTGACGTGAAATTACCTACACTTGATTTATACCATTATCCTTTTAAGGCCGTGTACGATTCTTGAGTAGGCTATATTGTTTCTAAGAATTCTATTTTGATGTATGAGATGTTTATTTTGATACAAATCATTTCATCGCAGTTCGTTGACAAAATGTGGGGGTAGTTAACAGTTCATGAGAAGAAAAACCCGAGATCGAAGTAAAATTGTTCAAAGGAAAACGAATACGCAAGTAGGCTAAAAAGTGCTCTTTGTACATCCAAAACAATCTGCTCCTGTGTATCTTCAATTCCATCCCGATATGTAGGTCATTTACGCATGGGTGACACATAAATTCATCCATTGTATTTGTTTTTGAACTACTCAAATTGTCATCGAATGAGATGAGGTGCGCAAGAACAAGGGCGATGCATGTTTTTTAAAATGAAATTAACATGGTGAATATAAAACCACAATATATACAACACGTACAACGCATGTCCGTATTCAACTAAATCTTATTTTAAATTATCGAGGAAGAACTTCAGTGTGTCAGATTTCTACCTTTCTGGAAATCAATTGTATCATCGTAGATGAATTTGGTCAAGAAAGATGAGGCCGAAAATCGAATTGACCAGATTCGGCGCCAAAAGGATTGTTCATCGAAACTAAATGTTCATTACAGCTTGCATATAAATGACTATTACGACCTTAGGGACTTCAACTATAATGGGAAAAAGATGTGCTTTAGATCCCAGATTTCGAACTGATCGTTCAATACTGGAACACCAGTATCGTTCGATACTGGCACAAAGGAAGTGTTTCAGTATCGGGCGATACTGTAATATAATTATTCAACTATATGTACTTTAGATCAGAGATTCCGGACTGATTGTTCGATACTGGAACACCCAGTATCGTTTGATACTGGTACAAAGCCAGTGTTCTAGTATCGGGCGATACTGGAATATATGTATCGTTCAATACTGGGACAATCTCACTGGTATCATGTGTACCAGTATCGCCCGATACTGGAACATAAAAACGTTCCAGTATCGCTCGATACTGCACCAAATTTGTTGTTTCAGTATCGACCGATACTGGAATAGCAAAATCGTACCCGTGTCGACCGATACTGGCATCCTTTATGTTCCAGTATTGAACGATACTGGTATTATATACCAGATGTGTTCAAGATTGATTGACGTAAGCTATAGACATGAGTTAGATAGTTCCTTTTGTTGTTTCCACTAGTGCAGTGTCCCTTAATTTGGACGGCGAATACCTTCCGTTTGAAATTATATTTGTGCCGGAGTAGAAGGAGACATAGTCACTAGGTTTGGTTGGTATGGGGCATCTCATCTCTACACGTCACACTAGTTTCACGCTTCATTTAGAGTATGTCTGTGTTTTTAAAGTTTTTTTATGTTTGTTTAGCAGACTCCAGTTTGCCATTTTAGTTTTAGTTGTTTTAAAATGCTTCACCGACGTTCATGTACAATAATGCGAATTCGTATGAATTAATTCGTTTGAACAAACAAGTGCATTTCTGCACCTCTTTCAATTTCACACCCACCATTTTTAGTGGTTGAAGTATCCAGGAATTCAAATGCAGGAAAGCACAAGCATGGGTTGCCTGCAATAAACTGCAGAAGATCTGGAAGTCTACTACTACAAAAATCAGATTGTTCAAAGCCTGCGTAGAAAGAATTTTTGTTGCACGGCTCTGAAACATGGACCATCAGCAGGAAAATTGAAGACAGAATCAACGGATGTTATACTCAACTGTTACGTAGAATATTTGACATCAGTTGGAAGGATCACATCCCAAACAGCGTGGTATATGGCGATATCCCCCTATAACATCAATAATCAGGCAGCGCCGTTTAAGTTTCGCTGGACACTGCATGCGAACAACCAACCTGCCTATCTCCCGTCTAATTTTCTGACAGAGCTAACAGAGGCAGAAGACACCTTCAGTATCCTGATACCGTCAAGAATGATATGGGTTTAGATCCTCCAGAGATCCGCCAACTCATGAATGACAGGAAATCTGGGCCCAGTATGTTGCGATTGCTTCCTCCATTTCGTCCACGGACGACCAATGATGATGATCCATGATTTATGGTATCGAATACTGCCCATAAATGCACCGTAAATGTTATGTACATCGCCCAACACTTGTTTACAATGTTTGCAAGCTAAAATGACTACCGTAACGCAGAAATCATAAGCCTGAGAATCACTTTATTGCAGTCAAAGTCAGGATGTTAAAGTGATGACCCAAATGCATCCATGCATCGCCTAAGAGTAATAATTATCTTCAAGCTCATTACATACCCCTGTACCCCATTTTCACTGCAGGCCAGTGAGCTAACATACACTACTGAACATGAATCGTTAGTTTTCATAATTTACCACATAATTCACCCTAATAAATGATACTACCTTTTTCATTTTGATTTTGATTTTTCTCCTCCCATCCGCCACCCCGTCTTTTATTTTGAACATCCAAATGTGGTGCCTCTTTGCGGCCTTCCCGCTTGTATTCTTTTCGTAATTGTAGCTATAATACTGTTTTGGTCACGTACGAGTTCAAGACCTTTCAAGATATATCGTCGGCTGAATACAGGAGGGTCGTAAATGACATTTTGACAATTTTTCAGGAGAAGCAGCTTTGTGCTAACATTTCTGTTGTCTTTTATTGTTTTGACATCTTATTTCTTTCATAAAATGTCACTACATTTACTCCGATTTTAGACCAATACCATAGCTTAAAATGTGTGTATTTAACTTTATTTTTCAATATTAATAGAAAATTAAATTTAACCCAAAATGTCACTTACGACCCTTTTGCATTCAGCCGACATTATGCTTCTGTTGTCTCATCGTAAAACAGTGAAACATACACTTGGGTAATAAAGTCATATGTATTATTATGTATCCGTATTGATTACACACCAACAAACGTGTCAGAATAGTCTGAGGAACTCCTCTGTGAATGATAGGTGATATTTTCTGTTTGGCTTGAAATATTATCAGTAATGTCACAGCCCTATACTTACATTAGTTGTCGAATAAATCAAAGGTCTGGAGCAAAACGTGCCCCACATATGAACCACTATAACATGGCGGGTATGTGGTACGCTCACTGTTTTATTGAACTGTTTCTTTATGATTAAAGTATACTACATATTTAAATTTGAATCTCTAGATCTAACATGATTATAGCTAAAAGGTCATTTGTTCCGTCTACAGACTAAGGAACTTTCACTGTCTTACTGCGCTGTTCCTCTATGATTAAAGTAAGAAACTACAGAGTTGAATTTGAAATCCCTAGATCCAACATGATTATAGCTAAAAGGTCATTTATATCTACAGACCGACATTGAATGCAATTTATAGCCATTTTTGATACCTTGACTTTAAATTGACATTATGCAGTGCCAAGTGGTTTAAGGGGGCACTGAGAGATACGTAAGGGAGTGCGCCCTCACTTTGTCTGGAAATCTTTTTTTTTTGCACCTACAGTACGTGTTTTTGATATTTTGTTAGTCAAGTTGAACAAGATGGCGTCAGAAACGTTTTCTGGACCTTTTTTTTTTGCGCGCTTCGCGCGAATTATTTTCACTGTTTAATATTTTTATTCTTGCGTAACAAGAAGAACTACTATCTGAAACCGTTTAACTTAATTCGCCGGCTATCATGTGAAATTTCACGATTTTATCTGGGCAACTTATCGTTCGTCATGTTAGTAGCGGAGAATGGCTCCCGTTATAATATGCTGAGTTGGTGGTGGGCGGACTAGCCCCGCTCTCCCCTACATCGAAATTATCAGCATCACTCACCACATAACTTGCTTCAAACGAAATTTCAATCTAGCGCCATTATTCATACGTTTTCCCATAAATCATTACACTTCAGGGTTCCTACGTACCTTATCTATTGAAACAATTCCTTTTTTCCCAATTTCATTTTTCTCGGCAATCTCTCGATGACCCTTTTAAACATTTAGTATACCTACCCACAAAATGTAGCGATTACCTTTTTAGGAATGGAAACTGCGTTCATGAATAATTGATCAAAGTATTATATTTTACTATGATAATACCGTATCATGCCTACATAAGTAAAACCAACATAACGAGAAAAAAAACCCTATTCTTCTGAGACCGTTTTATAACACTACTACGGTAGAATAAGGCAGCGTTATCATGGTTATAGTAATTGCTGAAGTTGCACCCAGTGTCGACTAAACATCAATATTACGTAATCAAGGTACTTCGTCCAACAGGAAACACTGAGAAGAATATACAGGTTGAGACAAAAAGAATGGACATCTTTGTTAGCAAATGTTTGGCGATTATGTAAAAGCTATATATCCTAGTTTCATTGAAATAATTATTTGGAAGAATTATTCATCATGCTTTTGAATATGATGAAGTTTGTGGGACCTGTCATTTCTGTTATACAGAAAAACACCCCGAAAACATCCGGAACAAAACTAAAAACTGCACTAATGCATGACTAAACAGTGACATAAAGACACATTGACCTTGGAGATATTAAGAGGCCATGGATAAGGAAACACAAATGTTTCTTCTCAAGCATTTCTCATCGCGAGTTTTTATTATAACCTTTATCTGGGCAACTTATCGTTCGTCATGTTAGTAGCGGAGAATGGCTCCCGTTGTAATATGCTGAGTTGTAACGGGTTACAATATACTAAATGTGCCATTGTGACAACTGAGGGATATTACGCTTCGAATAGATAGAACCGATGTACCGTAAAACTTATTTTCCAATTTCATTTCTTTTTTGCAAAGTGCTCCAAAATCATTATCCTGTCAATCCAATCCAATCTCACCGTGCATATCCACGTTTATCCGTGTTATACTAGCCAACATATGCTTGTTCGTTCTTTTGTCACCCTGTACACGACATATTCATCCGAGCGTATGCATTCTTTGCTGATGCACATTGAAGGTGTTTGAAGATATTCTTCTATATATCGAACAACCCGATCGTATATAAATAAGAAATTAGAACTTGATGCTAGACGTAGAGAGTAAAGTCATGGTTGTATTGTCATTGGGCTGTTTTATTTTAAATCTATTATAATACACACCTATGGAAGACATTACCATAATCTTTTCAACAAGGAGTGATAAAAATGGGGTAACCTGCATGAGCGATTCCATTTGAAATCTACACTACCCGTGTGAAAGATTAAGGTTATGTCTTCTGTAAGTTTGATGAATCTTAACGGGAATATCCCATTATTGACTATACTACATGCTTAATGCCGTAGCATTTGCTAGGTTATTGCCATATGACTTGTATACCCAGACATACAGAGCTCACTTCTCATTCTTATTACCGCTTATCAAAATTATGGTAATACAATCTCATGTATATACAACAACAGCCATGTTATAAATATAGTAGTTTAGAAATAAGCATTCGAAATGAGTAATGTCTTTTCCGAATGAGACCCACCTTAAAGTATCAAGCCTCATTGCATTACATTTATTTTTGAGACGGTAAATGATCCAGTTTCCATTGTATTCCATTGGCGTTAACAATTTCCACGCGGCTATTGGTTTTACCACAATACAAAACAGATTTTTTAGAAACGTTTCCAAACTTTCAAGGTCTATCCAAGGTATTACTGAATAATTACTAGGCATGTTTGTACTTATTTCAATCCATTTCATACGGTGATTCCAAATATGGTAATGAAATTCTACAATTTTGACATTTTTCAAACAATTGGTGAAATGTTGGACTCGTCTGCAGACCCCCGCCGCGTTGAAAGTGTTAATATCTAACGAAATAAAGAAGCCCATCGACTATGGTGTGAGGCGCAATCTATCTACCGGAATTTGAATCTCAATCTAAATGGTAATGATAGGAGAAGCGAAAGAGTCTCAAACTGTATACTAACGAGATAAAAATTAGATAAACCGGTATACACCTTACACAAAAGGTTCCAGATCAGGTGCTTTAACACTTTCCACGCCGCAGGCGTCTGCAGACGACATTGTAAAATGTCACAAAAAGTTTCAAATGTCAACAATATTTAATGTTATTACCATATTTAAAATCCCCATAAGAAATGCATTGAAATAAGTACAAACATGCCAAGTATTGGTTCAGTAATTCTTGAGATAGACTTCGACAGTTGGGAAAGGTTTCTGAAAAATCTGTTTTGTATAATGGTAAAACTAATAGCCGCGTGAAAAGTGTTAATGTTAGCTAATTTAAAATCAGTAATCGGAAAACGACCAAATTCCCTATCCACAATATGACACCTCATTCATAAAAATAGACTGGATACTTTGGCCTCTTTAAAATGCTTTTGAACTGTTTTGGTATCTTGAATAAAGATCACCACTAATTGAATCATGGAGGTCAAGACTTTGCTACAGATAACAAGTAACAGGTGGTATGGCAAACATTTGACAGTACAAATTGGTAGAGGCTATCTGTGGCCATTAAGATGAATTTGGTTAATTTTCATATGATCTACATCGAAATTAAACAAACTATCAAATTCGTGAATCTAACACGAAATATTGCAAATTAAGCTCCTTAATTACAGGTGGTATTTAGTACATGTGCAAACAATACATATATGTGAAAAGCCCAACCCGGATGATTTCTCAGTGCCTATTTAATCAAAACCTTGCCTGTTACATACGTATAATATCGTCGCTGTTCTGACATAACGACACATCACTTTACTTAATTCTGTTGTGATGTGTCGTTATGTCAGAACAGCGACGATATGTATAGGGAAGATGTCAGTACATGTAGCCTACTTGCTTCAGCTGCTCAAGCGTAGACAGTACGCTTCTCTACATTATACAGTAACTACATTTCTATACAAGGACAATGTTATGTAACTGAGTTTGTCATCACGTACACTCTCTGGCTATGTAATTACCACAGTCACAGACGAAACACACGCATTAAAGGTAAAGGTCCATGCTGCATGGCTAGTTCACCCAGGGTGTGAACTAGTTTACACCTGTTCATTTGGTGACAGATGAAATAGAGTTAAGATGGAGACATTTCAACGTTGAGATATTCCAAAGGATCTGGGTGGTAAGAGTGGAACTAAGGGTTTAAATTCACACGGATATGGCTGAAGTAATTTCAATGTGTCGGTATCCTTGGTGTTAGACTAGCATAAAGACCCCAATTACGGAATAAAGTAGCTGTATAATCCTAAACCCGTCAATACAGATAAGGCTAGGATAATTCCGTGCTGTCCCAGTGGGCATGGTCATGGAAAATTACGTTGTATAGACGTTGTATTTTGGGTTGCCCGACGTTCGACCGTAAAAGGTCGAACGTCGGGCAACCCAATTCCAACGTAAGAGCAACGTTATAATACTGACGTCCATTCACCTTTTCATGTTGACGTCGCACAAACGTTGCCGTATAATCGGCCGTACGACGGTCATCGCGCGTCTTCAATACAACGTTGAGGCAACAAGTAATCTATGAGGTCGGTGCACCTATTGATGTTAACGTCGCACACACGTTGATGTACTCCGGCCATACGACGTTCATCGCGTGAGCTAATTTCCATATTTTACTTGGCCTTATATTAGCCGAGTAAATTGCGCCAATCGCTAATTAGCATAATTGCAATGGTACAAACATTAGCATCGGTGCTCGTGTGTACCATTTCAATTATGCTAATGAGCTAATATGCACCTTTTATTTATTTTAACCTATTAATTTTATTTGAATTAAGTCGATGCAATAATTTAACACCATTGAATGTTTATTGATATATGTATGTATATTTTCTCACTGGTTACAGGAAAGGGAAGCAATTGCTCATTATGTAAATGCAAATACATTGAGCAAGAACATAAACATCAAAGAGCCATGACCCTGCAGCCCACCCCACCCCACACAACCATTCCTTGGTTACAAAGCGATAATTCACAAAGTACATGTACATTTTTGGAAGAAATCAACACATTTCTATCAAATGTTTATGTTGATTCAATTTTTTAACGTCGGCACAACGTTTAATGTGGACGTCACACCAACGTTGTATTTTGGTGTTAAAAAACTTTCATATTCACCTTCAAGGCACCATCATCCAATGTTAGATATTGACGTTGATACAACATTGTACCAACCAATTTGTGCCCACTGGGGTATGTCTTACACCAAGGATAAACCAATATTTCTGGCATAGGCTTTCAAAACTACCTTTGGAACATATTATTTTAGCCTCATGAAATTGCCATCGTTAAATATTGAATTGTTGTTGTATGTTGTTGTTGTTGTTGTTGTTACTATAGTGCTTTTGACTCATTGAATTAAGAATATAAAAAGGTGTTTTTAAAACGAAGACATTATCTTATAGCCGCGACACGTTACATTTTGCATGTTATTTTAATGCAGACTAAGTTAGACTTATTGCATTGCTGTATTAAAAACACACATATGTTATAAATGCATCACGCGTATTGACGAATCCAACTAACCTCTAGTATTTCTAGAGAAATAAGACAATATTGTCGCACAATTTAGATAATATGACCTCAAAAAAAAAGTTTCTAAGACACATAGAAGAAGAAGAAAATGCCAATTGAACCTGGCCGCTGAGCAAAGGTCCTTAGGTCCTTTAAGGCAATTTAAGCCACAAGTAGTTAATTATATATGATATTGTAACCGTACTCACAAAGGACTGCACGCAAACAGCGCGACACAACACTGTTCAAGCCACCGAGTTGAGCATCCATACATCAAGTGACTGCCCAGTGGTTTGCACGTGTTAGTGATTCGTGCATGAGGTCCAATGAATCCTCGCGATTAAATGTAGAATTGTTTTGGTTGTTCACATCATTGGTTGGTTGGGAAGTAAAGTACAGTTTAATATCTATCTCCGGAGCCATATTTTTACAATGACGTAGCATGTTAGCATAGGCCTATATTCCAAACAAAATCTATAATTTTTGTAAGACCACTATCTTTATTTATTTTATATACATTATATGTTTCA
Organism: Ophiura sarsii; assembly: GCA_035610835.1. NCBI lineage: Eukaryota > Metazoa > Echinodermata > Ophiuroidea > Amphilepidida > Ophiuridae > Ophiura > Ophiura sarsii. The sequence goes on along the minus strand of CM069441.1, from coordinate 78,058,339 downwards.
ATTGAAGGAATCAAACTTGGGTTTGTGCGTTGTCAGAAACGAAAATCAGTACTAAAGGGTACTGCTCACGACGCTTAAAATTGAGGTCAAAGAACGGACAGTCGCACCATGACAACATCAAATACGTGTTTCCAAAAAAACAGCGTACCTACTCGCGTGTCAGTAGTGCGTCACTTACTTGCAGCCTCTCTGCGTGCCGCGCTTCCATTTCCGGCATCATTGATTGGTGGTATTGATTTACGCCCGTCGCACAAGCTGCGCTAGATATTCACGGCGTCATGGTACGCCCCGGACAATCAGTCAATATCGCCATGGTGACGGTTCTATTTTTGGCTTGAACGATTGCGTGTATTGGTATGCGCAGTCTATGGCTGGCACAGTGCTAACTGATTTTCTGACTCGAAAATGCGAGCCTCGCGTAGACTAAAAACGCGCGCATAGATTTATAGTATGCGACTCCCATGCTATCCGTGCGACGGTGTACGCTAAACAAGTATCATCTGCGCGAACGATCTACACGCTGGTTCTGTAAGCACCTATTATTTAAAGATTCTCATTACATCTCATCACCACCCTAGTCCTCCTTACCCTACCAGTAGTATTGAACATTTATATTCAGCTATGAAGTATACCATTTTCGCATATCCAACAGAAATGGTTACATTAGGCGGAGCCGGGAAATTACTACGTTGGGCGTCAGAGTAAATGTGACTTTTACTCTTAGATTTGTTTACGATGATACCATCACATATCCGCGTATAAATATCCCCAATTTTCGCGACTTGTTGGTTGCAAACTATTACCTCAGTGTAGTCGTAAATGTCTAGAGCAAAATACATTTCCCCTCCCGATATATTTACACCTCATTTCACTTAAAAAAATATATTTACGACTTCTCTTGGTGTGTTTCGCGGACACGATCTCGTTTCTCCTTCAATACGGGTACACACGATTTGAGCGATATATGGGAATTGGGAATTGTTTATTTTATCACATAGTATAAGGCTTTATGGGTGACAATCGAATGTTACACCTTTAAAAATAAAGTAATACCATTAATGTTATATTTTTTAACACTTAGAATGTATATGAAAATATGAAAATAATAGTAAATACTACACTCAACATTGTTGCAACACACATTACATTAAGTCAATCTAAATTGTGCCCCTTTAAAAGTACAAGTAGGCCTATAATAAACCATTAATGGTAACGATATAGCCTACTTTTTACACAGCACATATTAAAATACTGCACTTTTCATTTACACAACACACGTTTCTTGGAATATTCAGAAATTGAAGAAATATTAAAAAGAAAACCCCAAAAGGCAGCAAATCAATGCAGGTTTAGAACTACAATACTCCAAATCGACACCGGATATCCAGGCGTTGGAATTACTCAATATATCAAGTGGCGTTCGTACGCCTGGCAGTAAAACGATATTTTAATATAGCTCTCGCTCTCCCAATCTCTATTTTTTCCTTCGATTTCTTTCATTTAACTCTCTTTGAACTCATCACGTTAACATGTTTAAGGTAATACGATATTTCCCCATAGATACTAAAATTGGGTATGAATTCGCACCTAGATTTAGAATGTTCTTCTTTCCGTATGAAAAATCAACCACTTCACCGGATTTCCCCGATTTATAGTCATATATACTTTTAATTTTGAACTGTTGGGATTGCCTAACGCTGATTGCATACTAATTTCGCTGAACGATCCAGGTCGTTCCCTGTGACGAGTTTTACGTTATCTGTTATTCAAACGTTTCCATTTTAGTCGGCGGCGTCTTTAAGCGACTTGCCAAAAAAATGATTGGGACAGGTCGCTAGGCTTCAATCGATGCAGGAATTTTCGATTTAACCAGTGCGCGACTGGTCATTTGATCTGCGAAGTAGTTGTGAGCGATTTGTGTTCATAGTCCACTCGAGCGACTCCAAATCGTCACGACCTGCGACTGAAAGTATGTTATTACTAATAAGTAACCCTGCGTCGCGTTGCAAGGATTTGTTATCTGTAATGACTGTACTTCTTTCTGACTAGATTGATGTACAGTGACATTTCACTGATGTTAATTTTGATATGGAAATAGCCATTAAATGATGTGTAATGAATTGCAATTTCCTATATTATTTGCGAGTTCAACTTAGAGCTGGTGATCCATGTAAACTCAATTTGTCTTGAGCCACATAGCACGCCTCACTTTAATCACATAACTAATGGCTTTCGGTTCTCAGTGTCCTACTGGTTCCCATGTGATTTCATGACAATTCTTTCTTGTCTTGTTAAACACTCCTTGCATGAATCTGGACTGTAACACACATTTTAAAGAAGATGATCTAAGCGGGCCCAAAGGAAACTACAAACGGTACCCATCTTTGCTGTGGATAAGACAGTTGTAGAAAGATGTATTTGATCTGCTAGATACTCTGGCACATGTCAGGCACCTTTCATGTGAAACAAAACGCCTGCTGGCGCTGCAGCGTTACAAATCGGTCTGGCGTTCAAACACAAAATCTTCTTTACTTTGTGAGATACGGTACTTCAATGTGAAAACTCTCTATATAAGCCTGAGAACTGAATAAGGGAATATACACGTGTGTACATGTTTTTCATAAAAAAGGAAAAGTAAAGGTAAGACATACACAATATAGGTGTTTTGTCATTGGATAGGACACGTTATTGATATATGTGTGTGTCGGTGAATCGTTTGTGGTAACGATAGAGCATACTATGACATACGAAAATATTAAAATTGTAGCAGCGAACCAATAAATATGTATCCCCATACCATGGCTTTCAATATACGAATGTTCCTACCGAGATCAAATGTTCAATACTTTCACCTGTGAACCATATTTTCACCATAATAATTGTAAATGTCATAATATCAGTATTCTCATACGATGAAAATACACGAATCACAATACTGAACCGAAATATACATACATCAGAATATTATACGAATGTTAGCTGGTGCAGATGGATGAAGAGGGATTTTCTAATGTTTTAAAAATGTCTTAGCGTCTGCTTATAAAACAAACAAAAAAATGACTCCAATACTTTGCTGGTGCCGTGTGCTCAGACCTAATTAATTACCAGATACAGGTAAGGTCAGTTCTTTTAGGGTTATTAGGTTTCGAGAGTATGAGTGATCCCAATATCCGACATTGAAGATGTTTTAGTTAGCGAAGGGAGGCCGCCTCACCCGGGCTGACGTACGTCGCTTTTATGAAACAGAAACTTCAGCCAATATTTTCCTGTCGATATTTGTCTTCCGACTTTATTCAAGACAGTCATACCGTCATGAAAATCAAAGAGGCTCTCTCTATATTCCACCATTATTAATGCTCTAAATACCTTATACGGCATCGCGGCACCTTAAATGTCAGTTTTTATATAGCGCTTTTCCAATTATTATGCTCAAAGCGCGTACAATTAATCCGCTGCCGCCACTATTATAGGATACATCAGAATCAGTTCGCTTCACTTAGGAGTCGCTGCATATCATACAAATTCTGATAATTGCGCGTATTCCTACCAGACACTTAGATTGTGATTATCCTTAGACAGCTACCCATTTTAACACTTGTGTTGTGAGAAGCAAGTGCGGTTAAGTGTCTTGCCCAAGGACACAACACGTTGGCTAAAGTGGGACTCGAACTCACAACCGAATATGAATGTGGTGCTCATTCCACTGGACCACACGTGCCCACAAAACATTTCTTTAAGTACTCTTACAACTTACAACGTATTTTTCTAATAAATTCCGGAGGCCAAAGATCCGTTCCGAGGGTACCGTGGCCACATATGTATCTAATACAGATCGTTGGAATCTTACCATTAATGAAAAGTGACATATGTACGTAAAAGAGTCTGGCAACAGCGTCTGAACTTGATTCACAACTAACCTTTTCAAAACGGTTATATTTTGGTAAGGCAAATCAAATAGGTAAGTAGGCTAAGTAGTCTTATCTTATAAATTGTGGAAGAGGGATTTTACACAATACAATTTTCGGAAAAAGTGTACTTATATAGATCTCAGATTCTGGACTGTGCTAGTATCGTCCTATACTGGAACACCTAGTATTGTCAGTTACCGGTACAAATGCAGGTTTCCAGTATCATACTGGCACATATAAAATGTGCCAGTATCGGGCGATACTTGAACATAAGTATGTACCAGTATCGTGTAATAGTTGAACAAATCTCATTGGAATCATGTGTACCAGTATCGACCGACACTGGAACATAAAAACGTTCCAGCATCGCTCGATACTGGAACACGATTTGTTGTTCCAGTATCGAACGATACTGGAACAATAAAATCGTACCAGTATCGAGCGATATTGAGAACCTTTATGTTCCAGTATTGCACGATACTGATATACCAGTATGTGGGAACTAAAATACACTTTTTCTCAATTTTCTTATATAATATTGCGTAGTTATGCAAATCCGAAGAGACAAATATGTTGCAAATACATTCAATATGTACAATTTTGTGACCTGATTTCAATTTTCTAGTATATACATTATGAGAGTAATGCTTATCTTGTATGAAATAATGCTAACATTGCCGCGGTGTGACGTGAAACTACCTACGCATGATTTCTACCATTGTACTTTTTAAGGCCGTATACGATTCTTGAGTAGGCTATGTTGTTTCTAAGAATTCTATTTTGATGTATGAGATGTTTATTTTGATACAAATCATTTCATCGCAATTTGTTGACAAAATTTGGGGTAGTAAACAGTTCATGAGAAAAATAACCGAGATCGAAGTAAAATTTGTTTAAAGGAAAACGAATACGCAAGTAGGCTAAAGTGCTCTTTGTATACATTTAAAACAATCTACTCTTGTGTATCTTCAATTCCATCCCGATATGTAGGTCATTTACGCATGGGTGATACATAAATTCATCCATTGTATTTGTTTTTGAACTACTCAAATTGTCATCGAATGAGATGAGGTGCGCAAGAACAAGGGCGAGGCATTTTTTAAAAATGAAATTAACATGGGGAATGTAAAACCACAATATATACAACATTTACAACGCATGTCCGTATTCAACTAACTCTTATTTATATTATCGAGGAAGAACTTCAGTGTGTCAGATTTCTACCTTTCTGGAAATCAATTGTATCATCATTGATGAATTTGGTCAAGTTAAATGAGGCCCAGAATCGAATTGACCAGATTCGGCGCCAAAAGGATTGTTCAGCGAAACAAAATATTTATTACAGTTTGCATGTAAATGACTATTACGACCTTAGGGACTTCAACTATAATGGAAAAAGTGTACTTTAGATCCCAGATTCCGGACTGATCGTTCGATACTGGTACAAAGCCAGTATTCCAGTATCGGGCGATACTGGAACAAATCTCACTGGTATCATGTGTACCAGTATCGTCCGATACTAGAACATAAAAACGTTCCAGTATCGCTCGATACGGGAACAAATGTGTTGTTTCTTTATCGACCGATACTGGAATAGTAAAATCGTACCCGTATCGACCGATACTGGCAACCTTTATGTTCCAGTATTGAACGATACTGGTATACCAGATGTGTTAAGGCCATGTGTTTTGAACTGACCACCCAAAAAGGGTGGCAGCGTTGCATTTTTGGTGACGAATCATCCATCTCTCTCTATTAACTCAACAACTATATGTGGTAGAGCTGTGGTTTAGGTCTCATTTGAAAGCTTATTTATCTAGCTACACTGTGTGAATAAATTTCTATAACTGTTTGGCTGAGATATGATTGATTATATTTCGAAAGTCAGGGGTGGCGGTGGCGTTGTGTACAATCTCTATGGGGAATATAGAAAATGTTCCCAATTATAAGTTCAAATTACAATAACTCCTCATATATGTATGGTACAAACAGGATTTTGCTCTCATTTTATAGATTGTTTTATATTCTATAAGTTTCTGTTTCAACAAACGTGTCAATTATTACGTAACAATTGTAATCACGAATCGATTGCATTGTTCTTTGCTTTTTCCCTATTCACTACACAGAGAACTTGCCCTAATTCATCGGTTTTACATACATGACTATAACAACAGAATTATTCAACCGATGATAGCAAAGTTATACATTTTTGGAAAGCTCTCAAATAGGGGAATTCAAAAATCCCGCTTAAATCAGGATAGGATGAATAGCCAAAAAAATATATGTGAAAACTCTAATAAATATGAAATGTAAACGTTTGCGCTCATTTACTTCCCGATATAGTATATTTCGGAAAAAGTGTACTTTAGGTCCCAGATTCTGGACTGTACTAGTATCGTCCAATACTGGTTCACCCAGTATCGTTCGATACTGGTACAAAGTCAGTGTTCCAGTATCGGCCGATACTGGCGCATATAAAATGTACCAGTATCGGGCGATACTGGAATAAAATTATGTACCAGTATCGTTCAATACTGGGACAAATTACTACTGATAACCTGTGTACCAGAATCGAACGATACTGGAACATAAAAACGTTCCAGTATCGCTCGATACTGGAACACAATTTGATGTTCTAGTATCGACCGATACTGGAACATTAAAATCGTACCAGTATCGAGCGATACTGGAAAATTTTATGTTCCAGTATTGACCGATACTGGTATACCAGAATCTGGGACCTAAAGTACACTTTTTCCAAATGATGATTGGGATGTGAATAAAAAAATATTGAGCTTTAATCAAAATATGAAGAAAAAAAATCGATATTCTTTGAACATTTTTAATCACAAGATGTTACCATTAGGTCCTATGCAAATTCCAATCGCATATTTGGATTCCTTGTGAGATTTCCGCTAAGAAAATATATACTTTTTATGTGGTAGAACAAGTAGTCATTGCGACATGCTAATTCGAATCTCAGATGGTGTAACATGTAAAAATCTGGACATGCAACGGGAAGGGTGGCGAGTTCAAAACACATGGCCTTAAAGATGGTAAACTATAGACATGAGTTCGGTAGTCCTTTCGTTGTTTCCACTAGTGCAGATACACCTCAATTTGGACGGCGAATACCTTCGGTTTGAAATTATATTTTGTGCCGGCGTAGAAGAGACATAAAGTCCCCAGAGCCATAGTCCGCCCTGTAGATCTAGAGTAAAGGTTTGGTTGGGATAGGGCATCTCATCTCTACACGCAACACTAGTTTCACGCTTCATTCTGAGTATGTCTGAGTGTTTTGCCCGGGTGTTTTGTTTGTTTGTATGTTTGTTTAGCAGACTCGTCCCAACAGGAATCGGCAATCGCGTACATAAATGCACACATTGTAACCGGTCTGGTCTAAGTGGCCACTCGTAACAAACGAGGTTTTACGTCCAGTTGAGCTGAGAAACGATTTAAGCATACTGGTTACCCTGTAGACGAAACAAACGAGGTTTTAGCCACTCGGGTTCACAGACAAGGGGACTATGGCTATTTTATCGTTGAGCACTGGGCACGTGTAGTTAACCGTAATTTATATCGCCGGTTTAAAAAGAGCCAGTCCCCTGGAGCCATAGTTTTGATTTCTTAAAGGTCCCAGGAAATGCAAATATAATTGGTGTGATTTGAGTCAAGTCTACGATGAGGGACCAGAACGTATTCAATATTTGTGCTAGTTGATGATGACATCAATTGTGAAACTATTAATAGCTCAGTGAGTACTATGAAAAGAAAATTCCAGGTGACTGGTTTGAATCTATTCATGATACTCACTGATAATCAATATACCACAAATGATGTCATTTGTGGTGTGTTCATTTTTCTGGCCCTGTTTATTGTAATGGAATGTCCCACAAAGACTTGGAGTAGGATTATCATCCCTTTTCCTGGTACCTTTAAGGTGTTTTTTTCAGATAATGATCTTAGGAACCGGATATAGCAAAAATTGAGCTCATTGGACTCCAGTTAGCTATTTTAGTTTTAGTTTTAAAATGCTTCACCGACGTTATTGTACAATAATGCGAATTCGTGTGAACAAAAAAGTGCATTTCTGCACCTCTTTCAATTTCACACCCACCCTTTTTAGTGAGTATCCCCGATTTATGGTATCGTATACCGCCCATCATTAATGCATCGTAAATGTTATATACATCGCCCAACACTTGTTTACAATGTTTGCAAGCTAAAATGACTACCGTAAAGAAGAAATCATAAGCGTGAGAGTCACTTTATTTCAATCAAAGTCCGGATATGCTATAGTGATGATCCAAATGCATACATGCATCGCTAAAAGTAATAATTATCTTCTAGCTCGCTATTTACCCCTGTACCCCCATTTTAAATGCAGGCCGGTGAGCTAACATACAATTCTGAACATGAATCGTGTTTTTGTTATATTTACCACATAATTCACCCTAATAAATGTTACTACTTTTTTCATTTTGATTTGATTTTTCTCCTCCCATACGCCACCCCATCTTTTATTTTGAACATCCAATGTGGTGCCTCTTTGCGGCCTTCCCGCTTGTATTATTTTCGTAATTGAAGCTATAATACTGTTTTGGTCACGTACGAGTTCAAGACCTTTCAAGATACATCGGTGACTGAATGCAGGATGGTCGTAATTGACATTTTGAGCTCAAATTTCTGTTGTCTTTTATTGTTTTGACGTATTATTTCTTTCATCAAATGTTACTACATTTACTCCGATTTCAGACCTGTACCATAAAGCTTACAATGTGTGTATTTACCTTTATTTTTAATATTAATAGAAAATTAAATTTGACCCAAAATGTCCCTTACGCCCCTCTTGCATACAGCCGACGTTATGCTTCTGTTGTCCCATCGTATAACAGTGAAACATACACTTGGGTAAACGGAGTCATATGTATTATTATGTACCCGTATTAATTATACACCAACAACGTGTCAGAATAGTCTGAGCAACTCCTCTGTGATTAATATGTGATATTTTCTGTTTGGCTTGAAATATTATCAGCAATGTCATAGTACTATTTACCTATACATTAGTTGTCGAATGAAGCAAAGGTCTGGAGCAAAACGTGCCCCACAGATGAGCCACTATATCATGGCGGTTATGTGGTACGTTCACTGTTTTATTGCACTGTTTCAATAGTATACTACACATTTAAATTATAATCTCTAGATCTAACATGATTATAGCTAAAAGGTCATTTATTCCGTCTACAGATCAATGAACTTTCAATGTTTTACTGCGCTGTTCCTCTATGATCAAAGTAGGATACTTTGAGTTTAATTTGAAATCCCTAGATCCGGGCCCTAGATCCAACATGATTATAGCTAAAAGGTAATTTATACCATCTACAGATACCTTGACTTTACATTGACATAACAATAATGCAGTGCCAAGTTGTTAAAGGGTTTACTGAGAGATACGTATGGGAGTGCGCCCTCAATTTGTCTGGAAATCCTTTTTTTGCACCTACGTAACAAATACTTAGGCATATACTAACTACCATCTGAAATCGTTTACCTTAATTCACCGTCTAACATGTGGAATTTTACGATTTAGTAATTTCGATGTAGATCACATCGAAATTATCAGCATCACTCACCTCATAACTTGCTTCAAACGAAATTCAATTTAGCGCCATTATTAATCCGTTCCCCCATATATCATTATTCAGGGTTCCTATACGTACCTATTGAAAGAATTCAATTTTTCCAAATTTAAATTTTTCTCAGCAATCTCTCGATGCCCTTATAACATTTAGTACACTCAAAATGTAGCGATTACCTTTTAAGGAATCGGTACTGCGTTCATGAATTGATCATAGTATTATAGCTTACTATGATAATACCGTATATGCTTACATAAGTAAAACCAACATGATGAAAAAAACCCTATTCTTCTGAGACGGTTTTATAACACTACTCAGATGGTAGAATAAAGCAGCACATTATAACGTTATAGTAATTGCTGAAGTTGCACCCAGTGTCGACTAAACATCAATATTATGTAATCAAGGTACTTTGTCCAACAGGAAACACTGAGAAGAATATACAGGGTGGAACAAAAAGAATGGACATCTTTGTTAGCAAATGTTTGGCGATTCGATTATGTAAAAGCTATATATCCTAGTCATTATACTAAGCATTGAATACTCTGATGTGGATACCAAGTATTCACTCATCTCCGACACAGTAAAGGAGGTTGCTGAGAAAATAGCACCAAAAGAAAAACAAGCCAAACAGAAATCAGAAGAAGACAAGGAAATTGATGAGCTTGATACCAAAAGGAAGAAACTCAAGATAACCGCCAACAAGACAACACAACAAAACAAAGACTACCAGGACACAGTAAAATTGGTAAGGAAGAAGAGAAGGCAGAGGAGCAGAAGAAAGGAAAGAGAACAAATTGAATCCATCTTAGAAAGCGGTAGAGGACCAAAACATATACTAAAACTAAATAGCAAGAAAACCAGAATAAGACAGATGAAAAAGAAAGATGGAACATCAACAACAAATAGGGGAGAAGTGCTCAACGTCTGCGCAGAGTTCTACCAGGAACTGTACAGCTCCAGGTCAAATTAAGTTAAAGAAAACTTCTTGTCACCCGACCAAATGGACATACTTACCATCACAGTTGAAGAAATTGAACTTGCAGTAAAGCAGATGAAGAAAAACAAAGCACCCGGTTTAGACGAGATAACCAGTGATATCATCAAGATCGGAGGTGAGCAAATATACACCCAGCTGGCAAGTCTATACAATCAGATACTTACTAAAAGGAAAATCCCCAAGGAATGGAAGGAAGCAAAGGTCATACTTCTACACAAGCCGGAGACAAAGAGGACATCAAAAACTACAGGCCAATAGGTCTGCTCTCCCACCCATACAAAATATTTACAAGAATATCCTTCAAACCAGAATGAAGAGAGTGCTTGATGAAAACCAACCAAGGGAACAAGCAGGAATTCAGGCAAGGTTTCTCAACCACTGACCATCTTCAGGCTTTAAGCCAGCTAATTGAAAAGACCAATGAGTACCAAATAAAGCTCTGCGTCGGATTCATCGACTATGACAAGGTGTTCACCTTCATTGGCTTCCGATTGAGTATAGGATTGATTTCAAGATTTTAGTCCTCACATATAAATCTCTCCATCAACAAACACCGGACTATCTTGCAAACTTGCTCCATGTTCAGACTGGTCGCAGGTGTCTACGCTCCACCTCTTCTGCACCACATTTGGTTGAACCCAGAACTCACCTTATCACATTTGCTGATCGTGCCTTCTCATCCTATGCTCCTCGTCAATGGAACCGGCTTCCTGATCATATCAGAAATGCAGATTCCATCAACATATTTAAACGACTTTTAAAATGTCATCTTTTTGAACATGCTTTTGTAAAGTAGTTTTCTCTGTGGTACACTGTGCCAAAGCGCCTTAGTACAAGTTTTTTGGTTCTGGCGCCATATAAATTTCAGTGATTGATTGATCAGTGATTGATTCGACTCAGTTGAGCATAGTGACCTCTTCCTAGCATTAAGGTAAATAGGAATAAATGAAGGATATGTTCAAATCCTAGAGGATACACTGACGCTACAGCGAGGATCCATATCGACGAGGACATCTCAAAACCTATCAAAATCAACAGAGGTGTGCGACAAGGCGACACAATCTCTCCAAAGATTTTCACTGCTGCAATGGAAGAGGTGTTCAAGAAGGTAGACATGAAAGAAAGAGGGATACTCATCGATGGAGAGCGGCTAACAGACCTCAGGTTTGCAGATTATGTGGCTTTGCTAGCTAACTCAGTGAAGGAATTGGAGGCCCAACTAAACTGTCTGAATACGGAAAGCAGAAAAGTTGGTCTGAAAATGCACAAAGGAAAAACAAAATTCATGACAAATTTCCAAACAAAGGAGTCCATCGAAATTGACAAGGAACCGATATAAAAGGTAGAAAGTTACAAATATCTTGGCATGGAAATAAAATGGAGAACAATACGAGAGAGGAAGTCTTGATAAAAATCAAGGCAGGCTGGAGCTGCTTCGGCAGAAACAAAACCATTCTCTGTGATAAAACTATACCAATAACATGACAAGGGTTTTCAATCAATGTGTGCTACCTACCATGACATACGGTGCAGAAACTTGGTCAACAACCAAAGAAACTGAACAGAAACTTCTAGTAGCGCAGCGAGCCATGGAAAGGAGGATGTTAAACATAACAATACGAGACAAACAAAAGAACACAACCATTCGTAATAAAACTAAAGTAAAAGACATCATTGAAAAAATCAAGGAAATGAAATGGAGATGGGCAGCACATATCGCGAGACAAAACGATAATCGGTGGACAATAAGAACAACCGAGTGGCAACCCCGTACAGGCGAAAGGAGAAGAGGCAGGCAGAAACAAAGATGGAGAGACGAGTTAACCGAATACAGAGGAACGACATGGACAAGAGAGGCACAAGACAGACACAGATGGAAGATACTGAAAGAGGGCTTCAGCCTACAGAGGCTGAAAAAGCCTAGGTAAAGGTAAATATATCCTAGTTCATAGAAATAATTATTTGGAAGAATTATGTATCATGCTTTTGAATTTGATTACGTTTTCTGGGACCCGTCATTTCTGTTATACAGAAAAACAGCCCGAAAACACCCGGAACCAAACTAAAAACTGCACTAATGCATGACTAAACAGTGACATAAAGACACATTGAACTTAGAGATATTAAGAGGCCATGGATAAGGAAATTCTTCTCAAGCATTTCTCATCGCGAGTTTTAATTATAACCTTTATCTGGGCAACTTATCGTTCGTCATGTTAGTAGCGGAGAATGGCTCCCGTTATATTATGGTGATTTGTAACGGGTTACAATTATATACTACATGTGCCATTGCGTGACAACTAAGGGATATTACGCTTCGAATATATAGAACCGATGTACCGTGAAACTTATTTTCAAATTTCATTTTCTTTTTTGCAAAGTGCTCCAAAATCATTATCCTGTCAATCAAATATCTCACCGTGCATATCCACCTTTCTCTGTGTTATACTAGCCAACATGTGCTTGTTTGTTCTTTTGTCACCCTGTAAACGACATATTCAACTAAGCGTATGCATTCTATGCTGATGCACATTGAAGGTGTTTAAAGGTATTCTTCTATATATAGAACAACTCGATGGTATATAATTTAAGAAATAAGAACTTGATGCTAGACGTAGAGAGTAAATTTATGGCTGTATTGTCATTGGACTGTTTTATTTTAAATCTATTATACTACACACCTATGGAAGACATTACCATAATCTTTTCAACAAGGAGTGATCAAAATGGGGATACCTGCATGGGCGATTCCATTTGAAATCTACACAACCCGTGTATGTCTTCTGTAAGGGTGATGAATCTTAACGGGAATATCCCATTATTGACTATACTGAATGCTTAATGCCGTAGCATTTGCTAGGTTATTGCCATATGACTTGCATACCCAGACATACAGAGCTCACTTTTCATTCTTATTACCGCTTATCAATATCATGGTAATACAATCTCATTTATATACAACAACAGCCATGTCATAAATATAGTAGTTAAGAAATAAGCATTCGAAATAAGTAATGCCCTTTTCCGAATGAGACCCACCTTAAAGTATCAAGCCTCAACGCATTACATTAGTTTGAATATTTGAGACGGTAAATGATCCAGTTTCCAATGTGTTCCATTGTCATTAACACTTTCCACATGGCTATTGGTTTTACCATTATATAAAACAGATTTTTTAGAAACCTTTCCAAACTTTCAAGGTCTATCCAAGGGATTGCTGATTAAATACTAGGCATGTTTGTACTTATTTCAATCCATTTCACATGGCGATTCCAATTATGGTAATGCAATTCTACAATTTTGACATATTGTCACACAATTTAGATAATATGACCTCAAATAACAAGTTTTCTCAGAAATATTGAAGAAGAAGAAAATGCCAATTGAACCTTTAATAGTGTTTAAAGGTCCAGCGACGTGCTCATGAAACTTATTTTTAAAAGTTAAACAATATATTAGTTAGAACATTTCACATGTTATTTTTTATAAAATGTGAATAAACATATTTAAAAAAGATAAAATACGTTCGGCCGTATACCAAATCCAATTCCTTCGCCAGAAACGCAATGAACCATGAAGAGGTTTGGGCGACTTAAATGGTGACGTAGATGTGGGAGGAACTGCAGTGTCAATACGGTCGGATTCACGGATCTACGTCACAGTTTCCGTGTTGCCTAAGAGGAGGACTCGTAGTCAGCAAACAATGCACCACGGCCTAAAAATACGGCCACAAAATAAAAATAACATGTGTATCAAGTTGCAAAGGTTGCCTTACAAACAGTATTATGACCTCGATCTATTAATTCACTGAATGTGATAATACGGCTCATACACTAGTGATTGTATGGTTTTGAATGCACACAGCATGGATACACATATTTAAAGTTCGCGCGGTCATCAATTGTTCAGCGAGGCATGATGATGGGAAGAGGCTAATGTAGCATGCATTGTAAAAAGTGTGTGTAGACATATAGACCCTGTCACAATTTTACACTAGTGCATTGTTTGCTAACTATGATTTCTCCTCTGTGTCGCCTAGTAGAGCGGGTTTTTCAAAATACGAAGATCGTTTTTAACACGGATTTTGGGCGCATTTATTATTTTTGTAAATGTCTGGATCTATATAATGGATCGTTCATAAAATATTTATTTTCGAAATCCTTGTGATTTTGTCTTTATTTTGATATATAATACATTTACACTTCGGTGGACCTTTAAGGCAATTTAAGCCACAAGTAGTTAACTATATATGATATTGTAACCTTACCCACAAAGGACTGCACGTAAACAGCGCGACACGACGCTGTTCAAGCCGACGAGTTGAGCATCAATACATCATGTGATTGCCAAGTGGTTTGCACGTGTAAGTGATTCGTGCATGAGGTCCAAAGAATCCTCGCAATAATGTAGGGATGTTTTGGTTGTTCACATCATTGGTTGGCTGGGTAGTAAAGTACAGTTCAGTATCTATCTATGATTTAGTAAGATCACTATTTTTATTTATTATATATGTTTCAATTGAAGCAATCTAACTTGGGTTTATGCGTTGTCAGAAACGAAAATCAGTACGAAAGGGTAAAACTGCTCACGACGCTTATAAATTGAAATCAAAGAACGGACAGTCGCACCATGACAACATCATATACGCGATTCCAAAAAAAACAGCGTACCTACTTGCGTGTCAGTAGTGCGTCACTTATTTGCAGCCTCTCTGCGTGCCGCGCTTACATTTCCAGCATCATTGATTGGTGGTGTTGATTTACGTCCGTCGCACAAGCTGCGCTAGAAATTCACGGCGCCATGGTACGTCCCTGACAATCCGTCAACATCGCCATGGTGACGGTTCTATTTTTGGCTTCAACGAATTACGTGTATTGGTATGCGCAATGAGCAGTATCTAAGTAGTTAGTCTATGGCTAGCACAGTGCCAACTGACTTTCTGACTCGAAAATGCGAGCCTCGAGTAAACTAAAAACGCGCGCGTATATTTATAGTATGCGACTCCCATGCTATCCGTGCGACGGTGTACGCTAAACAAGTATCATCTGCGCGAACGATCTACACACTGGTTCTGTAAGCACCTATATCATTTAAAGGTTCTCATTACATCTCATCATCACCCTAGTCCTCCTTACCCTACCAGTAGTATTGGACATAAATATTTAACTCTACAGTATACCATTTTCGCATATCCAACAGAAATGGTTGGTTACATTAGGCCAAGCATGTGCAACCTTTTTCTATCAGCCGGGCAGCATTGTGATTATGAGATCCATTCACGGGCCGCAGTGATTGTCAAACATTCAAAACACATCCGGATACACGCTTCTCTTCGCCATTTCAACCAGGGATTATAACATGCAATCACAAGTTTGTTCCAATGAAAGGAATGCGTGCACTGCGCGTGTTTGACTTTACACTTATTCTTACTATGAATGAGGTACATTTCTGCTTTAAACAAGTTTCTACCAAAACAAATTCAATTTGGGGGTACACATGCGAGCGTAGCGTGCGAAACAATTAGGTCTGTGAACTTCTGACCATTATAATTCCATGATTCCTCTTGTCAAATGAACCGACAGTGCCAATCTCAACCGACATGACAGTTAATATTGGGGGAAATTGCCCCCTCGCTCCTTCTGGCTACGCCACTGCGTCACCCTACTAATTATAAGGGAGCGACACCACTAAATCAATTCGCCATTTAGTGTAACCTAGGGAGGTTAAAACGGGCCGCATCAATGGGAATTTTGGGATTGCTTCGCGGGCCGCAGATTAGAGGCCGGCGGGCCGCAGGTTGCACACGCTTGCATTAGGCGGAGCCGGGAAATTACTACGCTGGGCGTCAGAGTAAATGTTACTTTACGATGATGCTAT
Organism: Ophiura sarsii; assembly: GCA_035610835.1. Classification (NCBI taxonomy): domain Eukaryota; kingdom Metazoa; phylum Echinodermata; class Ophiuroidea; order Amphilepidida; family Ophiuridae; genus Ophiura; species Ophiura sarsii. Next base: position 78,041,912 of record CM069441.1, on the reverse strand, counting down.
CACCCACCGTATAAATATTCCCAATTTTTGCTACGTGTAGTCGTAACCGTCTAGAGCAAATTACATTTTTCTCTCCCGATGTGTTTACACCTCAATTCACTTCAAAACATATATTTCCGACTTTTCTTGGTGTGTATCGTGGATACGATCTCTTTTCTCCTTCAATAAGGGTACACCCGATTGAAGCGATATATTGAAATATATTGATTTATCACATAGTATAAGGCTACATGGGTGACAATATTTTACACCTTTAAACATAAAGTCATACCATTAATGGTATACAATTTAATACACTTAGAATGTATATGAAAATAATAGTTAATAATACACTCAACATTTTCGCAACACACATTACATGAATCCAGTATAATTGTGCCCCTTTAAAAGTACAAGTAGGCCTATGATATAGCCTATTTTTACACAACACATATTACCTATAATGTATATAAATACCAAATACTTCACTTTGCATTTACACAACACACGTACTTGGAATATTCAGAAATCGTAGCAATATTAAAAAGAAAACCCCAAAAGGCAGCAAATCAATGCAAGTTTAGAACTACAATACTCCAAATCGACACCGGATATCCAGGCGCTTGGAGTTACTCAATTTATCAAGTGGCGTTCGTACGCCTGGCAGTATAACGCCTGGCAGTATATATAGCTCTCGCTCTCTCAATCTCTTTTTTCTTCTTCTTCGAATTCTTTCATTTAACTCTCTTTGAACTCATCACTTTAACATGTTCAAGGTAATACGATATTTCCTCATAAATGCTAAAATTGGGTATGAATTCGCACTTAGATTTAGAATGTTCTTCTTTCCGTATGAAAAATCAATCAATTCATCGGATTTCCCCGATTTATAGTCATACTTTTAATTTTGAGCTGTTGGGATTGCCTAACGCTGATTGCATACTTATTTCGCTGAACGATCCAGGTCGTTCCTGTGACGAGTTATACGTTATCTGTTATTCAAACGATTTCATTTTAGTGGCTGGCTTCTTAAAGCGACTTGCCAAAAGTATGGTTGGGACAGGTCGCTAGGCTTCAATCGATGTAGGAAACTTTGATTCAACCCGTGCGCGACTGGTCATTTGATCTGCCGAGTAGTTGTGAGCGATTTGTGTTTCATAGTCCATTCGAGCGACTTCAAATCGTCACGACCTGCGACTGAAAGTATGTTATTACTAATAAGTAACCCTGAGTCGCGTTGCAAGGTTTTGTTATCTGTAATGACTGTACTTCTTCCTGACTAGATTGATGTTCAGTGATATTTCACTGATGTTGATAATGATATGGAAATAGCCATTAAATGATGTGTAACCTATATTTGCGAGTTCAACTTAGAGCTGGTGATGCATGTAAACTCAATTTGTCTTGAGCCACATAGCACGCCTCACTTTAATCACATAACTAATGGCTTTCGGTTCTCAGTGTCCATTGGTTCCCATGTGATTTCATTACAATTCTTTCTTGTCTTGTTAAACACTCCTTGCATGAATCTGGAATATAACACACATTTTAAAGAAGATGATCTAAGCGGGCCCAAAGGAAATTACAGACGGTACCCGTCTTTGCTGCGGATAAGACAGTTGTATAAAGCTGATGTATTTGATCTGGTAGATACTCTGGCACATGTCAGACACCTTTCATGTGAAGCGAAACGCCTGTTGGCGCTGCAGTGTTACGAATCAGACTGGCGTTCAAACACAAACACTTTGTGAGATACGGTACTTCAATGTGAAAACTCTCTATATAAGCCTGAGAACTGAACAAAGTATATACACGTGTGTGCATGTTTTTCATAAAAAAGAAAAGTAAAGGCAAGACATTATACAATATGGGTGTTTTGTCATAGGACACGTGATTAATATATGTGTGTGTCGGTGAATCGTTTGTGGTAAGGGGAGAGCGTACTATGACATACACAAATATTAAAATTGTAGCAGCGAACCAATTTATATGCATCCCCATACCATGGCTTTCAATATACAGGCTTATTGAATGTTCCTACCGAGATCAAATGTTCAATACTTTCACATGTGAACCATATTTTCACCATAATAATTGTAAATGTCAAAATATCAGTATTCTCATATGATGAAAATACACGAATCTCAATACTGAACCGAAATATACATACATCAGAATATACGAACGTTAGCTGGTGCAGATGGATTAAAAGGGATTCTCTAATGTTTTAAAATATACTCGATATTCAGCGCCTGCTTATAAAAAGAAAGAAGAATTAACTCTAATACTTTGCTGGTACCATGTGCTCAGACCTAACTAAGGTAAGGTCAGATCTTTTAGGGTAATTAGGTTTCGAGTGTGTGAGTGGTCCCAATATCCGACATTGAACATCACTGAAAGCCAAACTGGAGTCAGGGTTACTCTATAAAGGGAGTCCAGCCTACATGTGACTCTATGTCAATATTGACTCTGTTTGGAGAGTCACATGACTCCCTTGGAGAGTCAACATTTACTGACTCCTTTGGAGAGTCATGATGCATGACTCTTCAAGGGAGTCTTGTGACTCTTCAAATGGAGTCAATATTGGCATAGAGTCACATGTAGGCTGGACTCCCTTTCGAGAGTAATAATGACTCCAACTGGCTAAATAGAGTCACCGTGACTCCAGGTAGGAATAAGACACTGAGAACTGGAGGGGGGGGGGGGGGGGGGGGGGGGGGCTTTAAGGTAATTGGTTCTTTGATGTTTATGTTCTTGCTCAATGTATTTGCATTTACTTAGTGAGCAATCACATCCTTTCTTAACCAGTGAGAAATATGCATATATCAATATACATTCAACGGTGTTAAATTAAGGTATCGACTTAATTCAAATAAATTAATAGGTTTAAATAAATAAAATGTGCAAATTAGCTCATTAGCATAATTGAAATGGTATACACGAGCATCGGTGCTAATTTTTGTACCATTGCAATTATGCTAATGAGCGATTTGTGCATTTTACTCGGCTAATATAAGACCAAGTAAAATATGCAAATTAGCTCCAGAGTGTCAAGATGACTCCTTTGGAGAGTCATGGGCGATGACTCTTTCCGACGGCTAGGATGACTCCCTTGGAGAGTCAGGATGACTCCTTTGGAGAATCAGGATGACTCCTTTGAAGAGTCAGGATGACTCCTTTGGAGAGTCATGGCCGATTTACTCCATTTCAAGAGTCACTTGACTCCAGTTTGGCTTTCAGTGATGTTTTAGTTAGCGAAGGGAGGCCGCCGCACACGGGCTGACACGTACGTCGCCTTTATGAAACAGAAACTTCAGCCAAGATTTTCCTGTAGATATTTGGTTTCCGACTTCATTCAAGACAGTCAAACCGTCATGAAAGTCAAAGAGGCTCTCTCTATTCCACCATTATTAATGCTCTAAATACCTTATCATGCTTATACGGCATCGCGTCACATTAAATGTCAGTTTTTATATATATAGTGCTTTTCTAATTAGTATGCTCACAGCACGTACAATTAATCCGCTGCCACCACTACTATAGGATACATCAGAATCAGTTCGCTTCACGTAGGTGTCGCTGCATATCATACAAATTCTGATAGATGCGCGTATTCCTACCAGACAATTAGATTGTGATTATCCCCAGCCAGCTACCCATTTTTACACCTGGGTGGAGAGAAGCAAGTGCGGTTAAGTGTCTTACCCAAGGACACAACACGTTGGCTAAAGTGGGACTCGAACTCACAACCGAATATAAATGCGGTGCCCTTTCCACTAGACCACACGTGCCCACAAAACATTTCTTTAAGTACTCTACAACTTTCAACTTTCCGTATTTTTCTAAATAAATTCCGGAGGCCAAAGACCCGTTCTGAAGGTACCGTGGCCACAAATGTATCTAATACAGATCGTTAGAATCTTACCATTAATAAAAAGTGACATATGTACGTAAAAAGCGTCTGGCAACAGCGTCTGAACTTGATTCACAATTAACCTTTTCAAAACGGTTATATTTTTGTAAGGTAAATCAAATAGGTAAATAGGTTAAGTGGTCTTCTCTTATAAATAGTGGAAGAGGGATTTTAAACAATACAATTTTCGGGAAAAGTGTACTTAGATCCCAGATTCTGGACTTTACTAGTATCGTCCTATACTGGAACACCCAGTATCATTTGATACTGGTACAAAGGCAGTGTTCCAGTATCAGACTGGAACAACTAACATGTGCCAGTATAGGGCGATACTGGAACATAAGTATGTACCAGTATCGTTCAATAGTTGGACAAATCTCATTGGAATCATGGGTACCAGTATCGACCGACACTGGAACATAACATCTTACCAGTATCGATCGATAATGAGAACTGTTATGTTCCAGTATTGCACGATACTGATATACCAGTATGTGGGACCTAAAGTACACTTTTTCTCAATTTTCTTATATAATATAAGAGATGTGGTAAATACATTTAATATGTACAATTTTGTGAAATGATTTCAATATGCTAGTATATATACTAGCATATTGAAATCATTTCACAAAATTGTACATATTAAATGTATACATTATGAAAGTAATGCTTATCTTGTATGAAATAATGCTAACATTGCCGTGGTGTGACGTGAAATTACCTACACATGATTTCTACAATTATACTTTTCAGGCCGTATACGATTCTTGAAAAGGTTATGTTGTTTCTAAGAATTCTATTTAGAGGTATGAGACATTTATTTTGATACAAATCATTTCATCGCATTTCGTTGACAACATTTGGGGTAGTAAATAGTTCATGAGAAAAACCCCCGAGATCGATTGTTCAAAGGAAAACGAATACGCAAGTAGGCTAAAGTGCTCTTTGTATACATCCAAAACAATCTGCTCCTGTACGCATGGGTCATTTATGCATGGGTGACACATAAACCATTTAATTTGTTTTTGAACAATTCAAATTGTCATCGAATGAGATGAGGTGCGCAAGAACAAGGGCGAAACATGTTTTTAAAATGAAATTAACATGGTAAATATAAAACCACAATATATACAACATGTAAAACACATGTCCGTATTCAACTAAATCTTATTTAAAATTTTCGATGAAGAACTTCAGTGTGTCAGATTTCTACCTTTCTGGAAATCAATTGTATCATCGTAGATAAATATTGGTCAAGAACAATGAGGCCCAAACTCGAATTGACCAGATTCGGCGCCAAAAGAATTGTTCATCGAAACAAAAGGTTAATTACAGTTTGCATGTACATGACTATTACGACTTTAGGGACTTCAACTATAATGGGAAAAAGTGTACTTTAGATCCCAGATTCTGGACTGATCGTTCGATACTGGTACAAAGCCAATGTTCCAGTATCGGGCGATACTGGAATATAATTATGTACCAGTATCGTTCACTACTGGGACGCTAAATCTCACTGGTATCATGTGTACCAGTATCGCCCGATACTGGAACACATTTGTTGTTTCAGTATCGATAGATACTGGAATAGTAAAATCGTACCCGTATCGACCGATACTGGCAACCTTTATGGGCCGGTATTGAACGATACTGGTATACCAGATGTGTTAAAAATTGGTTTAGGTAAGCTATAGACATGAGTTAGGTAGTTCCTTCTGGATACTTGAAATGAAAACGGAAGACATTTTTGAAGGCTCTCTTTAAAATGGTTTGAAATGTGTTGGTATCTTGAATAAAGATCTGCATTCACCACTAATTTGATCAGGGAGGTCAAGACTTCGCTACAGATAACAAGTTACAGGTGGTATGGCAAACATTGGTACACATTGGTAGAGGCTATCTATGGCCATTTAGATGAATTTTGTTATTTAATTTTTAATATGATCGAAATCGAAATTATACAAACTATCAAATTCATGAATTTAACACGAAATATTGCAAATTAAGCTCTTTAATTTCAGGTGGTATTTAGTACATGTGCAAACAATACATATATGTGAAAAGTCCAACCCGGAGGATTTCTCAGTGCCCATTTAATCAAAACATTGCATGTTACTTACGTATCATATGTATAGTGAAGATGCCAGTACATGTAGCCAACTTGCTTCAGGCGTTCTAGCGTAGACAGTACGCTTCCCTATGTACAAGGACAATGTTATACTGAGTTGTCATCACGTACACTCTCTGGTTATGTAATTACACCACAGTCACAGACGAAACACACGCATTAAAGGAAAAGGTCCATGCTGCATGGCTAGTTCACCCAGGATGAAGTCAACTTACACCTGGCTCATGTTCATTTGGTGACAGGTGACAATAGAGTTAAGATGGAGACATTTCAACGTTTAAATATTCCCAAAGGATCTGAGTGGTAAGAGTGGACCTGAGGGTTTAAATTCAAACGGATATGGCTTAAGTAATTCCATGTGTCGGTATATCATTGGTGTAAGACATTCATAAGTTAGACTAGCGTAAAGACCCCAATTACGGAATAAAGAAAGCTGTATAATTCTATAACCCGTCAATAGAGATAAGGCTAGGATAAATCCGTGCTGTATGTCTTACACCAAGGATAAAACAATATTTCTGGCATAGGCTTTCAAAACTACCTTATATTAGCCTCAGGGGATTGCCATCGTTAAATATTGAAATGTTGTTGTATATATATTGTTGTTGTTGTTACTGTAGTGCTTTTGACTCATTGAATTAAAAAAAGTGTGTTTTAAAACGAGGACATTATCTTATAGCCCCGACACGTTAACTATTGCAAGTTATTTTAATGCAGATTAAGTTAGACTTATTGCATTGCTGTATTTAACAACACACCTATAGTATAAATTAATGCATCACGCGTATTGACGAATCCAACTTACCTCTAGTATTTCTAGAGAAATAAGACAATACTGTCACATGACCTTAAATAACAAGTTTCTAAGAAACATAGAAGAAGAAGAAAATGCGAATTGAACCTGGCCGCTGAGCAAAGGTCCTGGATCTCCAATCAAGGAAAAAAATGGTTGGCACACTTTGTCCCAATTAAGGAAAAAAGTGCCCCTCTCCCCCGAGGCAATGTTGATCCGAGCCACATGTCATCAGAAGCTTTGGCAGCTCTCTCAACATTGATTGATGGGGGGTGGGGAAGGATGAGAGAGAGGGGGGACCTCTGCGTGCTATTAAAGAGTGCTATGTCCCATGTCGGTTCTCTGTTGTGATTAATTGTATCAAGTGTGCCAACTATTATTTCCTTGATTGTCGCTTTCAGTGTTAAGGCAATTTAAGCCACTAAGTAGTTAATTATATATGATATTGTAACTTTACCCACAAAGGACTGCACGTAAACAGCGCGACACGACGCTCTTCAATCCACCGATGGAGCATCAATACATCATGTGATTGCCAAGTGGTTTGCAAGTGTTAGTGATTCGTGTATGAGGTCCAATGAATCCTCGTGATAATGTAGGGATGTTTTGGTTGTTCACATCATTGGTTGGTTGGGTAGTAAAGTACAATCCAGTATCTATCCCCGGAGCCATATTTTAACAATGCCGTAGAATGTTAGCATAGGCCTATTTTTTTTTTTAAATCTATGATTTTAGTCAAAGAAAATTGCCCATTTGTGCTCCTAAGTATCACTATCTTCAGTAGATAGCAACCCGACGCAACCTGCCATTTAGGTTTAAATGATATGCCTACTTCGTATATTTAAATCTGTGGCCTACTTATGAAAGGTTCTGATCAGATTAACGAAGACCACTCCTGATGTGTGTTGTCAATTAATAAGGTGCTTTTAGAGGAGGACTTTAAAATACAATCTGTAAACAATGATAAAAAATGTATGCAGTGGCGTCTTAAACTCTTATAGACGTTATTCGAACTTACGTCAAAAGAGGACCGTGCTATCCAACTGAGCATGCTCAGAGCAATTAATGCTCCGAAAACGAGGCTATGTAGCCGAGCGAGAGTGATGTAGTTTTTCAATGTGGTGAACTTTGCACCAATTATAAAAATTCTTCATACATGTACTTCTGAGCTGTTCAATATTTGACCTTATTACATTCGTGAAATAAACTTGAACGTTTAAACTATCTATTTCACTAGTTTGAAATGAAATTTTTGCTGGTAACCGACACTATCTAGGAACATGTAGAAGTTTATAATTCATTATGTTGCAGTAAAAATACGAGATTGTATGTTTATCGGCGTGACATCGAGTATCTTTGACATGAAATCACCAATTACGAATAACGTCTATAGTCAAGTTCGGGTGGGGTATGAGTCAAATTTTGACGTTAAAAAGGAGATGCCACAATTAAAGTGTGAACATTATTAACAATTTCAACGAATTTACGTAACTACATTTGTGACAATTGAACATAACCTCTCCACCCAGTGTGTTTATACATGTAGAATTAAACTCGAACCCACATGGCTAATGTGTGCATAATGTTCAGATTGATACTAATAGATGCAATCGTTCAGGGAAAGAGAGTGAATATTTATTGATGACTGGGTGTTGAGTTATTTCATGACAGGGCTAAAAACAACTTGACGCACATAAGTATACCTGTACTACAAACAAAAAAGAAGGAGAAGACGAAGAAAAGAAAAGAAAAGAAAAGAAAAAGAAAAGGTTGAACGGATTGCAAGTGTACTATGTGTTCTAAAACTGTCCAGACAACCTACTACCGGGTGTCCCTAAACAAACAAATTGTGCACATGTTTGCGCAACTTGTTGAACATGAAGTCCTAAAGTTTGGTGTAATATGTTTATAAAGACGAAAGGGGAAAACACTCAGCTTTCAGATGCCGTTTATTTTATCTGATTTGGATTTTTCAATCCTGAGATATGGACAATTAACTAGAGCGACCCAGAATCGATGTTGTGCCACTTTACAGTTTCAAAGGTTTACTCCTATAGATACAACTTCCACTTGAACGATTACCCTTCACCAGTGTTATGCAAAATAACATTTTTGTATTGAGATTGAATGAATAGGTTTAAATAATAGAATGAGTGCCTGCGTATCCAAGCAGAACTGAATATAAAGATGTTTGTGACATGATTCGAACCATTCCTTTTAACAAGGTTTCACGAAATATTTATTGGGCCTACATTTTCAAAACAAGACAGGCGTCCATATGGCTGGGTGCGGCCTCAATTTTCAATAGACATGATAGTAGAGGGTGTTCATGGTCTTAAAATATCACGAAACGAGAAGTCCAGCAGAAGAGAGTTTGCCACTCATTTCTCAAACACTCACGTACCATCTAGGAATACACCTATATACAAAGGAGTATTGGAAATGCTTGGTAGATGGTATGGTACAAGCTCCAATATGAATAAAGAACATTCTGGAAGACCAAGATATGAAAAGTGGCAGGACACAGTAACACATTGATAACGTGCGGCGTGCACTTCAGAGGGATCCCAGAATAACTGCTCGTAGAAATCCCTAACCACATATTCCAAGGACATCATTTTTGTTCCTCAGCCTCTTTTAAACAATTCTGGTCAAATGTCCACCTCAATGTTTCAAGACGACTGATGCCCATGGATAGACCAATGCTAGTATCGTTTTGACGCTCATAATCATTTTATTCTGTAAAAGTGGCACAACGTCGATTTTGGGTAGCTTTGATAAACTGGGTATATCTCAAGATTAATCGGATCGAATAAACGGCATCTGAAAGCTGAGTGTTTCCCTTTTCGTGTGTATAAACATACGGTATTACACCAAACTTTAGGACTTCATGGTCAACAAGTTGCACAAACATTAGGGACACCCTGTACATATGTAAGGAATATGTGTTCTAATCCTGTCTATGAGCACATGTTAATTATGTGTTCAAAAAGCGTAACATCGGATAACCCATCCGAGGTGTTCCGATCAGTTTCTAGTGTATGAGGCACCGATCAATTTATAGTGTACAGGGTGTCTAAAAAAACCCAGTGCACGTGTTTACCCAACTTATTGACCATGAACTTCTAGGATTTGGTGTAACAATTGTATGCATATTGATATACTAAGCGCTTAGCTTTCGTATACCGTTTATTTCTAATCTAATCTAATTTGGTTTTGTCAATCCTGAGATATGATCAATTAACTAAAGCTACCTAAAATCGACATTGTGCCACTTTTACAGAACGAATGCTTAAGATAAGCATTCAAACCCTCGTCCTCCTAAGGGGGTGGTCGCAGATTGCGTTAAAACGCAAAGAACAATGACCTACAATCAAGGAAAAAAAGGTTGGCACACTCTGTCTTAATTACGGAAAAAAACCCGCCCCTCTCTCCGGAGGCAATGTTGATCCGAGTCATATTATCAGAAGCCATGGTAGGTCCCCCAACATTGATTGATGGGGGATGGGGAAGGATATAAGAAAGGGGGAGACTTTTGCTTTCTATTAAACAGTGCTATGTCCCAAGTCTGATCTCAATTGCGAGCACAGGGATATTTGTAATAAGTTGCGTCAAGTGTGCCAACTATTATTTTCCTTGATTGTAGGGCGTCTAGGTAATCGCTTTTACATCCCCTGCGCTCATTTTGACGAAAAGAAATTGAGGGTGCCACCTTACCTTACGTAGGGTAAGCCGTCAAAGTCCGATAATAGGGGGGTGGTTGACACCTTACAATTTTTTTAAATCGCCATTTTGAAAAATATTTTTATTGTATGGTCCTGAATACTATAGCATAAGCCTATGTTAGAAACACCATTTTCCTCACTTATAAGCAAAAAACGGGTGAAATTCCGATATTTGGAACTTTTTGGCGAAGTTTTCTATTTTGGCCTATTTCACTGTGTAGCGAATACGGCGGGATTTTGAGGTCGGCCATGTTTGGTGACGTCATTATGACGTCATGCGTATGATGTTTATACTTGTTTTGGTATGTATGGATAGAGGAAACCTCTAGCTATACCATGGTACCCTAATAAGCATACTCTGCATTTCGGATTCGATTTGTTTAGGGGGCGGTAACAACCCCAACCCCTCTCCGGAGTAACCCTTTCTATTCATTGCAAACTGTAAAGTGGCACAATGTCGATTTTAGGTACATTGTAGCTTTAGTTAATTGGTCATATCTCTAGATTGACAACACCAAATCAGATGAAATAAACGGCATATGAAAGCTAAGCGTCTATTTTATCAATATGTATACAATTGTTACACCAAATTCAAGAAGTTCATGGTCAATAAGTTGGGTAAACACGTGCACGGTTTTTATTGAGACACCCTGTATGAGGCATGGAAGTCGGTCCAGGAAATCCAAAATCATGGTCGGAAAATAAATAAATAAACAACGAACCAAAAGCGTAAAAATGCTACCCCGCGCGAAACAGTATTACAATATTACATTTGTAAGACACACTCGCTCTATATAATTTTCAAACAAGTATGTCTTTTACACTCGGCTAACACCACGCAATGGATGAAAGTGAGTGGGGTTCGAATCTTAAATGAAGGATAAAAGTTACCAAAAGAACAATACCAAATATACATAATGATTTAGGTCTCTTATTAAACAGTATTATTAAAACAAACACAACATAATATAAACATACATACATTATATGCAACAAAAGAATAATAACTCATTGGCACAAAACAATACATCAAAGATCAAAACACATCAAAGGAACATCACACAGCCTAATCATGTATATGCAAACGATGCGTAGAATCAATAGACGCGTAGACAGACGAAACATAGAACACAAACTTCGCGAGAATGTCCATCACTGGGTAGCTAGTCCAGGAGAAATATCTGCGGATGATACTACAGGGATGGTGGGGCTTGAAGACAAGAGAATCGGATAAGAAGCATTGGTGACCTTAGTGAAGAAGTCCGAGGGACTTTTCGATGTCTGGTATTCGCGGTCGCTGTCCATTGGAAAACTCTTTACCCGTTTCAAGGCCAGACGCACATCGTCGAATGAAGACATACGCACCATGACAAATTACGTCATCCTTTTCCATCTCGTCCCGACATTACCTGTAGTGGTATAAACATCACATGTACAACAATGTAAACAAGAACTTGTGGAGTTCCATCTCGACAATGTGGACTGAGATGTAATACAGATCTTACTCACTTAATTACTAAAGACACAGTTCAGAAACCAATTAAAAATACTACATCAAAACGTAAAATCTAAAGGTTGAATTAACTGATAGCGGTGTAAACCCAAAATCGTATTATGATCATATTATATTCCTGACAACAAAGCACTTATAACCATTCATTATAGCCAACCAAAGAAATAATATGAAACAACAAAATAATACTCTCAATAGGCACATCGTTTACACACTAAACATGCTAAAAGCAGTCATCCTAGATCTATGCTCTGAAACGCCAAATACGGTAGATCAGGACTATAAGTTAATCAACTTCTACAATATAAAATACTAAATTAGTAACAACTGTAATAGTCTTCTAATATAACATTAGGACTACATACATTAATCTAACAACATGATCAAAGTGAATATCCAAGTGTAGTAACTTTCGTACGACCACATAGTGCTCTCATAATATTTAGAGATAACATGCGTGCACCTAAACCAATGGTAAATCCAACATTATAGCATCATACTTGGATAATCACATACATTATATACCTATACAACATTCACCATATATCAAATTGGCATAAGCTCTTACCTGTAGTGGTATAAACATCACATGTACAACAATGTAAACAAGAACTTGTGGCGTTCCATCTCGACAATGTGGACTGAGATGTAATAGTCTTACTGAAGACTGGTAGGGTTTACAAGTCTATATATCTGATCTCAGCACAATGTAGTTTTACAGGTGTACATTCCAAGAAAATGATGTCATATCAACAGGAAGTGCTTAACCCAAAATACCAGTACCAGCAAACACATGCGTGTGTTTACTGAGAAAATCTACGTCACAATGTTAGGCCTAAGACCTAGTACAATAATAAGCAAGGCGAAAAGGTCATGACATGATAACACTAACAGGTCCCATTCATAAATAATAATCAGCTTTTATAGAATAATACACATTTCATGTCTTGAGAATGTGTGACCTCACAGATGATATTTCAATAACAAAACAAATCTTGGAAGTGTGTGGGTATTTCTTCCACATAATCACTTGCATCATCTAGAAAATATAATAGGCAACAACCTTGTACAAGTTAAAACCTAAACTCTTATGTTTCTCTTTACATCAGTGAGAGCTATAATCATCACCACTTGGGGAAAGTACATATTACTATCTATTTTGTATGTTTTTGATAACAGACAAAAATCCGAAAAATTAACTCAAAATTTGCCAAAATTAGGGTGTGTTACACATTGTTAACCATTTATACTTAAATCAAGAAAATCAGTATGCACAACTTCTTTCTCCCATATAACGAATTATCTGTCTAACTATGATAAAAAGCAATATTGATAGGGAATGAAGTGATGGCTTTCAATAAAATATCAGTCAAAAGTACACATCAAATTGCACCAAATGGTTTCGTAAATTGAAAAAAAATAAAAATGAGGGGGCCATACTCCCCTGTCCGCGGAAACGCGGTGCTTCTCACCGCTTTGGTTGGTAACCGTTTAATTTCTTAAACTTTATTATAAACATCATTTAGTGTTTGCAGTACATACATGCTTGTAATGTACCTACTTGAGGCAATGACGTATTTTATACACACTCATAGAAAGACGGAAGATGCATCCAGGGATAGCATTGGATCAAAATGTGAGAGGTCCCATGACATTTTTCAGGACCTCGTAGGACTTCAAAAAGCAAATTTAAGGAGTCCCCTAAGAAATTGAGGGGTCCTGAAGTTTGGGTATTTGCAAATTTTACTTTTTTACGGACAGTTTTAATGAATTTATATTGTGAGCAAAGGATGGATATGTAATTTACAGAATTTCTTAAGATTTCCATTTCCAATACATCGTCAAATTTAAGGGGTCCCTTCAATTTGCAATTTGAAACCTGACGCGTCCCTACAAGAAAGTGAGAGGTCCAGGACGCGCAGACGCGTCAGAATGCGACCCCTATACACATGCGTAAATGTTGCCCCTGCATTGTCTTGAGCAAGTGAAATTGCAACTCAACACAAGGGCAATGAACCTGTACATGTACATGAATATGCATGCCTGGCACGGTCCAATCAGATATTATGTCATGAATATGCATGCCTGGAGTGATCCAATCAGATGCCACCCGGCCCCCAACTCAACACAAAAGTTAGTAACCATGACTGTTCTAAATATCGCGGGAAAAGGGGTATATTTTCGATCGTCGGCGCGGACAGCGAAATCATTAAATTGGGGGGTGGGGGTGTATTTCATGAATGTCTCCGCGAAATTCGATAAAGGGGTATTTTACGAAGAGGAAAAAACAAAAACCATCACAGTATGGATTTAATCATTTGATTAGACCATGGTAACAACCCAAATACACCATTTGGGGTACACCAGTTTATAACACAGGACCATAAACGCCTGTTACCAACAAGTTTTTATCTATTTAATGTAGGCCTATGTATAAAGTGTCTTTGAAAAGGGGTGTTTGAAATGATAGTCATTGAAAACCAAAAAAAAGGGTATTTTTCACCCCAACTTTGTCCTCGTTTTTGGCAAAAAGGGGGGTAAAATTGTTGAAAAATCCTCGCAAAGGGGTATTTTGAAAAAAATAAAGAACAGTCATGGTAACTTTTGTGTTGAGTTGGGGCTGGGATGCCCCTAGTCGTGAATATGTGCGCAAGTAAAGTGCAGGTTGTTGGAAATTAACAATAACCCCTCAGTTGACCTTTTTTCTGCCTTAAAGAAAAGGACAAAACTACGAATTAAACTGTACAGGAAATTTGCTGCAAGGCCCAGCAGCAGATAATAAGGAAATGTGGCCCATCTTTAGGCGTCATTGTCATGATTGTCATGGAGGTATGGGTTCAGTTCACCATTGGTGCTATTCAATTTTAGATCCAGTCGTTTTATGTGTGTGGATTATTCTTGCTGTGTAACTGATCAGTCAATTTGGTATAGTTGAATCTCACATTTTTTACTACACTGCACGGCAAGGATCCCGTCTGCTGACACTGCCACATCCCATATATCATTCTTTTCTAAGCCGCTTTCTAGCAAACATGCTAATTTCTTTCCAGTGACGCAGCAGTACTGCTCTATGCATGATCCACTCTTAGTGACAGCTAGAAGACTTCTGGTTTGTTCATGGTAACAGATGTTGGTCACCATCTGCATATCACGAATGCGGAGCTTTTCGATTCCAGAGTCCATATGCAACACACTCACGTTATATCCGTCGCCGCTAATTGCAATACATGCTTGTCTCGACTTCCCGTCCGGAATGAGAGTAGTGGAATGTGGAGGCGCTATTGCATCAATGGTTCCACACATTTTCCTGTCTGAGTAGCTAGCTACGTAGAAGTAGTTGTTGTCTGTCGCGCCTGCATGCCCAACTAATAACATCGCCTCGGACCCCTCATTGAAGACATGGATACTTGTACTTGTGAGACCACCCATTGCTCCCATGGCGAATTGGTCAATCAAGTGCCCCTTTAAGGAATATATATGAATGTGATCAAATGCTACAACAAAGATTTTGTTTTGTGGGCCGAAAGAAATCCCGCCTGATACAGGTAGGCTTCTCTGACACGGGGCTTCCTTATCAACAACAACAGCCCACCATGGATCTAGTTTCCAGATTAGA
Organism: Ophiura sarsii; assembly: GCA_035610835.1. Taxonomy (NCBI): domain Eukaryota; kingdom Metazoa; phylum Echinodermata; class Ophiuroidea; order Amphilepidida; family Ophiuridae; genus Ophiura; species Ophiura sarsii. Next base: position 78,026,245 of record CM069441.1, on the reverse strand, counting down.
TCCATCTTATACTGATCGTTGCGTTTGCGATATATAGCAACTTGACGAGCTCCCCTTAGTAATACAGCCAGCATTCCGCTCACTGACCAGTCCATGCTGTTTGCTGGTCCCCACCCAATAACTTCCGGCATAGCTATAGTCTGTATCAGTGTAAGCTTTGTGGATCGTTTCCAGTTTGATGTTTTGTCAAGTTCATCTCTAGCTTTATCTAGACGTAGACGATCACTTTTCTCGCTTCTCTTACGCATTACAGCTTGGATTGTCATTGGATTGGACATTACTATCTCTGGTTTCTTGATTGTAATCAGCTTGAGTTGGTCGCAAAGTGAACTGTGCTGTGTAAGATACTCGTACTCCGATGCGTTGACATGTGCGGTTACTGCAGCGCTATAAATGGACTCCATGTGTCCCATATGTTGCCCAAATTCGCTGAGCTGTTGATCTAGCAAGCCTTGTTCTTCCGGTCCCGAACGCTTCAATTCCTCAAGTTTTTTCTCAATTCTGTTCTCTTCCATAGTCTGTGTTTTATAAACTTGCTCCTTTATGTCCTGCAAAAATTCAAGACCATCAGCAGATAATGCAATTTTAGATTTTGCCTCTATCAACTGGTCCGTCATAGCTTGCTGCAGTACTTTGTATCTATCTTTTATTCCCTCAATGGCGTGTCCTGGGTGTTTAAGAATCAAACAGGCAAGGCAAGCTACAGAATCACAAGATGTACAGTAATAATGCATCCTTTCTGCTTCATGATCAGGACACATGCGCACCTTAGGTGTAGCTCCTTGTGGTGTCTCGTCCTTCGCATCTCCACAAGTGTTATCGCTCACGTCTCGTGCGGTTTCTTTCACATCTCTTGGATGTTTCTCTGCAAGATTGCGTACTTTTCGGTTTGTCTTAAAAGTATTGACACCATCCTTCGGCAGTTTCGACTCTGTGCGACATTCGGGGCAGTTGATGATGCGTGTTTCTCCTTTCAAATCCTTTGACAAGTTTTTGAGGCAGACTTTGCAGACTACATGGTCACATCCGGGTAAATTTTTCGGAACATACTTTCCAACAAATAACTCCAGACATATTGGACAAGAAAGCTCATCCTCAGCTGCTCTGGCAAATGCGGCAGCCATTTTGACTATGAAACGTGTATTACTGTTCGCACCTGGTGTCCATGTACATGGGTTGCATGAGTGTGTTCTGCTTTGTTGGACTTCAATCTGCTAGGAATTTCAAGATCTTTGCGCAAAGCCAAACGGTGTTTAAGGAAGTACTATTCTGTGATCCTAGAATACCGTACCAAAGTCTAAAAAACCAGCAAATTAAATTATACAGCGACAAACTGTGTAACTGTGCTTTAGTTGCTTGTAGCTTCCTTAGTTAGGGCACCAATCGAGCCAGTATTGCCAACAAAATATGTAGCTAGGGCGCCCCAAACTTGTTAATGTTGTTTCTATTTCATTGCTGGAGTTACCAATTTTTGATTTTAGGATAAAAAAGACAATTATGTTTGTTGTAAAGTAAGAAATAAAAAAGTTATGATTTAAGCATTTTTAAATCACAACCTCAAAAAAAGAATATGCTTAAATTCATCTAGTGGTGTAACCAGGGGGGGGGGGGGGGGGGGGGGGGGGGGGGGGGGGGGGGGTGCCCTCTGTCAGAAGGCTCGCCCCTGATGCACCCCAAATGAAATGGCAAGGCATGTAAATTAACCAATGTTAATTGTCTTTATTTCAGATACAGTTTTTGTTACGGTGTTTGTGACAGCTTTGCTTCTTCCTTTTAAGCATTTTATACAAGTTGTGTGGTCCAACCCTTCAGAACCATGAAATGAATGAGGCCTTCTCCTCTTTAAGGTAAGGTATGCAAAGTTGATCAATAACAAGGGTGATTGTGCACTAAAAAGTAAAGGAAAGAAAAAGGCTTACTCCTTCCTTTAAAAAAAGAAGAAGGACGCGCGCTAAACATGTTTTTTTTTACTTTGCCGTATATTTTACAAGTATTGTCAGGCCAAGAAAGTATGGCTTTACAAGTCAGCAAGGAGCCCAATGTGATGGTAAAAGGCACATAGTTGGCAACCTGCATTTAAGTATATGCCACAGTATAGCTAGGCAAAGAAATATGCACCGCTTCACTGATTTTTGTCAATGCAGAAATGGATGACTGCCAATAGTTTATATTTATTCAATATTAAGTTGTCTTTTTAGTATTACTTGTATAGAAGGTCATGCACGCTTATAGGAGAGCAGATTTCACCGTTCCAATGGGGGAACCGGCAATTACGATACACATTGGAATTTTAGGGTTAATATTGAAAACGACAGTTTCAAGTGCCTGCCAGTAAAATTTGCAAAAATTCGCGTCAATAGTTTTGAAACAATAGTGTCATTAACATCAAATTTGCATAATTTTTATGTCGCCATGGATCTGCGATTTAACCCTTGTAAAAGGAAAACAAAACCACATAGAATCATGCAGATTTTTGTAACTTGAAGAACAGCGTATACTCTGACAGTATATATCAAAATAAATTTTGAATTTAAATGAAAAAATATATTTTTAACATAAATGTTTATGTTTTTTGTCTTTTTTCTGAAAATGACCCAAAACTTTCACTTATTAAAGAAATATTGAACGTTAGCCATCGATTAATTCTAAATTTTATGATTAAGACATATGTTTTTACTTTCCATGTCAAATGTGGTGGTCGTACGACAAACATTGTGATAGCTGTGGTACAAAACAGCAAGTCAATGTTTTTACAATTTTGAAGGTATAGCGACTAGTCAAGCTTAGTCAATGGGCCCATGCATACAATAGACACGTTGTGCCGGTAAGAATCCAACTTCGTACCAATAGACAGGGCCACTATGTAATTTCGTTGGATTTTGGTGGAGAGTTGCTAATTGTTGCATCTAATTAATGTGTAAAGACCACTGATACCAGAAACCAATGTTTATATACACATTTTAAAAATATCCAATGGTTAAAATGGAGGCCAAATTTTAACATAATTATACTATTTTTAAACAAACATGACATGTGGTCACTTTTTAAAGCTTATTTTTTGTTGTAGAATTGTCAAGTCTGTTGCCCCTAAAGCAGGACTAACAAGTCCTGATCTTAATTTCAAAATGGCGGCCATGACTATAAGGGGTTATTCAAGATAGCGTCCAAAATGGCCTCCCAAACTGGTCAAATCTCATAAATGACATAGCAATCAAAACGTATGGTTTAAGTATAGTTTTAATAGTGGGATGTATGTATTAGACCACTAGACACTCATATCCAGAATTGTTGCTTCGTTAACACACCTCAAACCAAGATGGCCACCAAAATGGCCGTCAAAAATTGTAAGGCATAAATGAACCAACATGTATGATCAGTGTATAGCTTTAACAATGTGATGTATGTATTAGACCAATAGAAACTCATATCTAGTATTCATGCTTTGTTAACATACTTTAAAACCAAAATGGCCGCCAAATTAATGGCTAAAAATTGTCTAATATGGTCAAAATTTAATAAAATAGCATAATATCAACCGGAATGTATATTGAAATATGATTTCAACGATGGGATGTACGTGTAAGACCACTAGTAACTCATATCCAATATTTTTGCATTGTTAACATAGTTAAAGATCCAAAGTGGCTGCCAAAATGGCCCGAAAATGGGTCCCAAAATGGCTACAAAAATGGTCAAATTCTATTAAAGGTAGATGACCCGATCACATTTCCGATTTTCAACTTGAAGTTTTCTATTCTACATGAAAGGTCATCCTATAAAAAGTCATGTTCCAAAGTTTGAGTTGCATAGCTCTAATGGTTCTTATTTTAGACGCACAAGATGCTGTGAACTGTATCCATTGAGTAGTACACAAACTATATCGGTGGTTACCACCATTCGCGGTAATTCGACGTTATTTCATCGATTTCTTCGTAATTATACCGATTTAGGCCGTCAAATTTCAGTATGATGAGCAGAAAAATACGAGCTTTTATATGATATGAAAATCTCCGTATGTTTGAAATAATTCTGTGTTACGAAAATGTGATCGGGTCATCTACCTTTAAATGTGATAATATCAACCAAAATGTAAAATGAAAATATAGTTTTATTGATGGGATGTATGTATTAGACCCCTAGTAATTCATATCCAGTATTTTTGCTGTGTTAACATACTTAAAAATCCAAAATGGCCCCCAGAATGGATCCCAAAATGACCGTACTGAACAAATTGTCGAAATTCCATAAAATGGGATAATATAAACCAAAATGTATGATGAAAGTATAGTCTTAACATTGAGATGTATGTATTAGACCACTAGTAACTCATATCCAGTATATTTGCATTGTAATAACATACTTTAAATCCAATATGGCCACAAAAATGGCCGCTGTAAATGTAAAAATAGTCATAAGTGTATGATATTCCAGAACAGATATTGTAAGAGTGTATATTACATACATGCACCAAATAGTGTGTTCTAAACTGTTATGCTATTGCTTTCAGATATAAGGCCCACCTCTGTGACAGTTTTGATTCTATATAAATTTCCAAAATGGCTGCCAGAATGGTTAAGTTGATGTTAAATGACCCAACAAAATTGTTTTATATTGTAAATGACCATGTTATGTAATGCCAACACCCCAAATCTAATGGGACAGCATTCATTATATAACGCATGAAAATATTCTAGCCATCTGATTCGTGGATACTACATCAGATAACACAAATAGTTTGGTCCATTTCATGCTTCCCGGTCTTTTTTATCTTTCTTTCAAAAAGTACTATTGACCGGGCGGTCAATAGTACTTTTTGAAAGACGAAAAATGCCCTGCCTCGTACGATTTTACCATAATGACTTGGAGGATCGACTCGCCTGTAAGATCTTTTTCATGTTTAATTTGATGAAAATCGCACACAAATAAATTTTCATGCGTTATATAAAACAAATATGGACTGCTCTTTATTCGTGAAATGGGGTGAACTATTGTCCCTCGGTGATCTGGAGACCTATCTGGATTCCGTGGACAGCTTGCAAATTGAGTACCTTTATTAAAATATCCATAACTCCTCTTAGCAATGCTCAATTTGTGTCATTCCTTTTTTCTAATAAGCAGGAGAGAATGCTTGTTAAATATATGATTTAATGAACTCTCGAGTGTCATTTGTTTGTTTTTTAAAACATCACCAATCCGGGTAAACTTCTTTTTGACTCACACTGAGACGAACCGAGTGATTGTTTTTTGCACCAGAGTTGGAATAAGACACGGTTACCCATACTAGTGCACCCTCCCTCTTCAACACAAGTCTTTGGTGGGTTTTGAGGGGACAGCATGCAAGATTAGGTGGGAGGTCTATTGCCAACCTGAAATTTGATGATGGCATTGATCTCATCGTAGGTCATCGTAAGTGCAATAAAACTGGGTATGGAGATCAGTGTAGAGCAATGGTTCCAACCTTTTTGTGGTGGTGACCCCATTCCAGAAACCAGCATCAGAGCGCGATCCCCACCACCCCACCCCCACAGAACAAAGTTAAGTTCCATTGGGATTGGGATATTATCCAATGCTATATACGTAACTATGATAACATAGCATTTTATTTTTGTTAAATTAGGCTAGTCCGCGACCCCATAAAAAGTGCGTCGCGATCCCAGTTTGGGTCGCGACCCAGAGGTTGGGAACCACTGGTTGAGATATGTAAGGTAATGAAGATGCCTGGGTGAAGATGGGGTCCGATGTGCATAATGAATCAGTGACAGCAAACATTGAAGTAGAGACAGTGGGACAGTTTAAGTATCTAGGGGGGCAACGAATTCAAGATGATTCCCTAAGAGGAGATTCAAATTACTGTCTCACTTCCAAAGTTGAAACCCATCTGGAGAGATAAGAGTAAGATTATCACAGTCACCTTGTATCGGAAACCCGAGAAATAAATGCGAAGGTAAAGAAACGAATAAATGCTTTTGAAATAAAGTGCATGCGAAGATTTCTCCAGGTTGAACTATTCGTAACATACAACCAACCAAGTGAGGAAACTGATGGAAACATATAGTAAGCAAGACTATTTTCTTTCAGTTGTGAAAAAAAGAACTGGCTAGTGGCTTAGGCATGTTGGATGAAAGAGGGGTGGCAAAATCAAAAAGTGGAGAAATGAGCTTCGATCGCGTGATCGGAACAGCTGGAGATGCAGGCAGTTATGGTAAACTTGAGACTCGAGATCCATTACTGTGTCGGCCCATCGACGGCTCCGTTGGCGTATGGAAGTCTAATGGGACATAGACCGATAGACAGAGATAGTCGGTCATGCTAAGTTTATCACTTATCGTATTCATGTATTACTTAACATACTGCAACTCGACGTGATTTTCGTTGTGCTGGACAACAGATACGCCTTTCGAAACCAATATTTTTATCGCTCTTGTTTGACATACTTGAAAAGATTGATCTTTTACTCGACACATGCTTACATCTTATATTTTGAGCTGTCTGCCGGAATACATCAGGATTAGTGAATATTTGGATTATTTTTTATCTTATGGCAAGCGTTATGTAGATACTGTTTGATGAAATATTAATTGGTCCAAGAACGTCATTTAATCTGGTTTCAACGTGTAGTGTATTCATGGCGGGGATAACTATCATTATTTTGTAGTCCTAGACTTAGTCCTTATAACATCAAGTAATCAGGAATATCAAATGATACTATATATAGCCATATAAGATGCAGGGGAATCACATTCCATATAATAAATTATTTAGAACAATTACGAAAGATCTGTAGGCAATTGTTAATAGCTCAATTTCATTTGTTTGTTTATGTTTTAGGGCCTATTTTCTATTTTTAAGCCAGTGGTAACTGATTTCGAGTGCTTGCAAATAGTAATAAATAAAATAAAATAACAAAATAAGAATAAACCAGATAGGCCTACACCTATCATTTATCAACAATGTCGATTCATTTTTTTTTTGTGTTGACTTAAAAGTAGATTCACTGCATATATTTATTAATAAAATGTTATCAATACTGTTTACCTATTTGATCCTTTAGAGTGCAAAGAAGAGTGATTTAGTCATGTTTGTATTTCACAACGCACTTCAAATGGCAAGCATGGCACAAATAAGACTCCGTACTACGGTGTTTCTAGTAATATTCAAGCAAGTTTCACTGCGTCTTTACTTTTAGTCTGTAAATGTACACATTTTAATATTTAAAATAGATAACAATAAAGCAGTATCCATTAATTTCCTACTATACGAGTTGAAAAATATAAATAACATACCATAATTGCAACAATTTTACCGCGCAAATTTAAACGTAGCATAAAATGCCTGTGTACATGTGTACGGCAATTCACTTTCAATAAAGCACGTCATGTATAATTACGCTCATTGAAATGGTAGGTATTCAATAGGGCCACCCGGCATTCATGCACTCTGTAGCGTTTTTCAAGATTTGAAAAAGGAGGAGTTTTAACTCAAAAAAACTTTAATTTTTTTGTGTGTAAATTGAGTTCTATATGGTTTTTGAGCCTGTAATTTTCACCACAAGTAGCAATTATATTGGTTATTAAGAATATCTAAAAAAATGTTCCGATTTAAACGGAAATTGGTGAAAAAAAAGGAAAAAGTGTACTTTAGGTCCCAGATACTGGTATACCAGTATCGGTCGATACTGGTACATGAATTTTGCCAGTATCGCTCGATACTGGAACAATTTACATGTTCCAGTATTGGTCGATACTGGAACATCAAATTGTGTTCCAGTATCGACCGATACTGGAACACTTCATGTGTTCCAGTATCGCCCGATACTGGAACGGTTTCATTCCAGTATCGATCGATACTGGAACAAATTAAATGTTCCAGTATCGCCCAATACTGGACCATTTTGTTCCAGTATCGGGCAATACTGGAACATTTTAAACGTGCCAGTATCGAGCGATACTGGACCAAAATAATGTACCAGTATCGAATGATACTGGGTGTTCTAGTATTGGTCGATACTAGTACAGTCTAGTATCTGGGAGCTAAAGTACACTTTTTCCAAAAAAAAATACAAAATTGGGTTAATTTTATGCACAAATATACATGTTGTTTTAAACGTTTTATACAAATATTGGTATTTTTGATAGCCTGATATGTTGCCTAAAGCTTACATTTTACCGGAAGTCGATATGTCGTGTCATTTTGACGCTATGACGTGTACATGTAAAATCCATCTTATACACAATAATATGTAAATTCTATGCAGATTAGGCTGGAACTTAAAAACTATCGCTCCAAATGATTGCAAATTTCATGACATGAAGGCCCAAACACATTACTTTCAATTTATTGAAACAATTCCAATGTGTATCGTAATTGCCGGTATCTCCTTAAGGGAGCATTTTTTTCTCTGGAATCTGCTCTCCTATTAGAAATGAGTGTCAAATTTTGCTGGGTAAAAAGAAATGTGTAGTTTTCTACCCAATATTGTGCTAAACATCGATTTCGTAAAATAACTTTTTACACATGCAATAGTTTACTATTGAATTCTGAGTTTTACACTCTAGAAGTGTAGAAAAGTGCCCGTAATTGGGTAAAACATTATTCGACACCATGAAAGTGTAAGAATTATTGGGTAAAGGAAATTTACCCAATTTATGTGTACCAAAAATGACACAAGTGTTGAGTAAAACCTCTTCACAACCTCGGTTGTGTAAAGTGTTACACAAAAGTGGGTCAAATAGGGAACATGGTCGTTTTGGGGAAAACATTTACCCAACGATATTGTAGTTTTAAACTTTGTTGGGTAACATATCTGTGTAGAAAAATCGCGTTACCGATCGATGTAACTATTGTCCAAGGTAAAGTAAACTATGCTAGTAGTGTTGCGGAAGCACATTAATATTATCGAGGCGATTTTTCTACGGTTTGCCGGCAACCTGACCTTCCCACATCGGTCTCCCTTAAGATAATATAGCGTTATAATTTACTAGTTTCATTATATTTAAACTTTTGTCATGCCAATCTCAACATTTACCAACTAATTTCAGCAATTTGTTTCTATCTTGTCATATTTAGTCATATAAAATAGTTTATATTAACACAAAACACTTCCACATATCAACTACTTCGATAGCACAGTGGGTATAGTGGGTCAGTCTTCGAATACAGAGATTGTGGGTTCGAGCCCCGGTCCGGTCAAGTTAAGGTAAGTTCTTCTAAAAATCTTTAATTCCCTGGATAATAAAATTGCGAAAGAAGATTAGAATACAAATATGACACCCAAAATGGCTTAAAATATATACCTGTATTTTTTAAAATTAATTTATGTGTATCAAAAAGTGTTGGGTAAAACCTGTTGTGTAAAGTGTTACACATAATTGGGTCAAAATAGGGAACATGGTCGTTTTGGGGTACACATTTACCCAACGATTGATGGGTAAAATGTTTACTATGTGTTGGGTGTGTAAGACTCTACACAACCACTGTTAACCTGTTCATTTTTACCCAACAAACGACCATGTTCCTTTTTTTGCCATCCTGAAGTGTAGTATTTTACCCAACATTGCTTAATGTTTATCTAAGAGTGTGTTAACTCCATTCCGAATTTTCAGGACATGATAACTACAACTGAAATCACCAGCGATTCTTAGTTATGAGATGACTATCGTGAAGAATACACTTTTTATATGACACATAGGCTATTGACTCGTCAAAAGAAAAAGAATCGACACAGCAATCTTAACGTAGCCCGTGGATAGTGTTTCAATAGAATAGGTTTTGAGAGTTAACAGTTTGGTCAGAGTATGAATGGTTATCGCTAGTAGCTGTTAAAAGAAAGGCTAAATGTTAACCAGCTTCCGTAGCACCTGCCATTTTAAGTAAACGCTCAATGTGTTGTAATCTATATCTTGTATCACTAAGTGAAGGGTGTTTCGATACTAACATAACACAACCTGAGACAGATGAGACATAGAACAACACAGTAATAATGTAGACTTTGTATTGGTTAGTACATACTAATCAAACTTTAACTATAGACAAATTATTAATTCTGTATGCGTATACGTTTTCTATCGCGATCGTCATGATTTAATGTGCTGTCTGAAGCGCATAAATCGTATGAATTTATGATATGATATGATATGATTTTATTTTATTGGCAAAAAATCGCGACCGAAGGCCGAATTACATTGTACAATAAAGCAATGAATACATGTAAAACAATTCAATACACAAATAGCCAACTTACTAGGCAGGAACATGGCAAACAACAAGAGACAAAAGGCCAAAGACAGGATATGCGAGCATGATGCAGAAAGACGGAGCACGCAAACCAAACTATGGGAGATCACTGTTGATCAGCTTCACATAATAAGGAATGGGGCTTTCAGCATATCTGTTTGTGCGAGCACGAGGCTGGGTGAGTTCGGCATTGTTTCTCAATTGTCTACCATGAACCTGACCTCTGCATACAGGGAGCAACCTTTTAGTCCTACTGCATTCGGCTAGTGACTGAGCAAACTTCAGAGAATGTTGCTCCCTCCGGGCAGACAAATAATCAAATTTAGAACAATTCCTACTAAAAAAACGTGTGTACTTGAAAATCTCGAATATCCCGATCACCGTTCTGCTGTCGTGTTTATTGTTTAATATAATTATATGAGAAGAATGATTAAGCTATTTTCATAATAGCCTCTTTGTATCTGTTAACACACTTTTCACGCGGCTATTGGTTTTACCAAATTATACAGAACAGATTTATCCGAAACCTCTCCAACTCTCATGGTCTATCTCAAGGATTACTAGTGGGTATTTTTTCATATTGGGGAGCAGGAAATGAACGTTTACCGACAATATTGTTTTGACTAAAGACGCGCGCTAAATTTTTAGACTTTACACTTATTTTTGCTATGATTTGGGTACATTTTGGCTCTAAACAAGCTTGTACCAACAAATATTTCCTTTTTGGGACACGTGCGCGCTGAGCGCGCAAAAAAAATCGCATGTTCAAAATCACGAATGTACCGACGGCATGCTATGTGTAACGACGGGGTAATTTTAGGCGGGATGGCCCCCTGCCCCCTGGCCCCCCTCATGGTGATTCCAAATTTGGTAATGAAATTAAATAATGTTGACATTTTTGAAACATTTTTGTGACATTTTGGAATGTCGTCTACAGACGCCTGTCGCGTGGAAAGTGTTAAAAAGGGGTTATTTATATTCCAATAAACTCTCTAACTAATCTTGACAGTGTTTTCACCTCAGACGAATTGAACCCTAGGAATGACGGGTGATTTCTCCATCTGATATCCGGTCGATCATTGGTGATGCAAAGTCAAACAAGGTATATGTAATAGCCATAACTACTTTACAAAACTGTCAATGTTATTCAGCGATCTGGTTGATTTAGAAAGGATATAACTCATTCAATAGCTAAATATTATACAATGGATCTGTAAAGGATTTAAAGGTAGATGACCCGATTTTCAACTTGATGCTTCCTATTTTACATGAAAGGTCATCCTTAAAATTGTTGCATTCCAGAGTTTGAGTTGCATAACTCCAATGGTTTTATTTTAGAAGCGCAAGGTCAAAATACATGTGCCCATTGAGTAGTACACATACTGGTTGGGTGGTTAACAACATTTGGCAGTAATTCATCACATTTTAGCCTATAATTTCCAAATGAAACATTTCTGGCCCCTAATATTTTACAGTCATAATGAGAGCAATATGGGGATTCTTCTGATACCAAAATATCTTTATGTGAAAAAGAAATCATAGCCCAAAAAAATGATCGGGTCATATACCTTTAACATCATTTGTGTTTATTGTAGGCAATATGGTATCTTCACTATATCAGTTTGTCCACATTTGGTACAATATGTAGATTTATTTGATATTAACTGTTATTAATTTACCTCAAATAACCAATAATGTTTTCTTTCAATTTAATATTGGATTAGTATAAACATTTCTACTTATATCAGATGAAAAAAGATTATCTGTTACTTATTTGAGCGTGCATTACCAAAGACGTAGTTAACCATAACAATATATATTCCAGCCGGATAAACATTCAAATTCCATACCTTCTCCCCTCAATATTGTAGTCATTACCTCATTCTGAATCAGTACGTACTACGGGATCAATTGTATTTCCGTATTTTATAACCAATCATGAATAAAACCAAAATAAAATTAAAAATCTATAAAAAAATAACATGTATATTCCCCTGAGCTACTGTAAAATAATTTGTCGCCGAATACCGTAGTTGAAGTTTAAGGTAAAAGTGACTTTTGAGACACTTTGTATGAATAATTGACTTTGAAAGATTGTAGCAATAGACTTTACAATGTAACCTCACATTTGCCAAACATTCCAAATGATATAATCGCAAAAAGAAGAGCATGCTGAGCATGTTTTAGGTGTTGGAGCTAGACTGGAAAACCGACATTATACGTTTTCTGTATTCTGGTGTAATAAGCACTTGAGCACAACTTAACCGAATTGCGATTTGTAGCATTCACGAACAGAATCACGATCATTGTATGTTGATTCTTTACACTCGTTTGATATCGATTACTTTTATTTTAGATTTATATGAAACTTAAAAGGGGCACTGAGAGATTGCCGAGAAAAATGAAATTTAGAAAACAAATGAATTGTTTCAATGGATAAGGTTCGTAGGATTCCCTGAATGGTAAATTTATGGGAAAATGGTTTAGAATAATGGTGCGAGATATATATATATATATTTGGTTGAAGTAATTTGTGCGGCGAGTGATACTGAAAATTGCCATCGTTAAACATCCATTGTTGGTGTTGTTTTAGTTGCTGTTGCTTCTATCTGGCGCTTGTGAACTCATTGATTAATTGCGATGGTAATGTAGACGAAGTTGTAGACATAATATCATTGCTGTGTTATGAAAACTAAATGCATAATCACGTATTGACGAATCCATCTAACCTCTTGAGGAACAAGACAATTATCACGCAAGTTAGACAACAAGACCTCCAATGACAAGTTTCTAAAAAAAAGATAGACGAAGAGAAAATGCCAATTTCCCCCTAGGCGCCATGTAAATGTCCTAAGGGTCTCGCCTTAATGCAATTGCAGCCATTAAGTAGTCAGGCATATTATATAGGATATTAGTGTAACCTTATTCACGAAGGACTGCCCGTAAACGGAGGTTCACCGACTCTCTTTGAACCACCGTGTGTATAGCAACAATAAGTGATGCATGATGTTATTACCGATATTGGTTTTCATGTCTATGCAGTACAATTAATCCTAATGATTAGTTGGGGATGTGTTGGTCTTTTGATTTGGGTCACATCATAGTAAAGTATAATACAGTGTTTCTGAGAGCAAAAAATGTTCGTTGTTAAAGCAAAACATTTTAATTTATTTAATATGCACTCATTCTTTTTATCGCACTGACTTACGAGGTAGGGGATGAGCTCTTCTCCGGTATGGCGCCGCCACCGTATGACCCTGTGACCCTGTCCTCAAATTTGAAGAATTAAAAAAAAAGAATGACATAACGACACAGCTTTAAGCCCATGGATAGTTCATATAACGAGGTTTTGAGAGTTAACAGCTTGGTCAGAAGGGATAATGGTTATCGCTTGAAGCTGTAAGAGAAAGGTTAAATATTAATGGCTTGCAAACATTTGCCCTTTTATAAGTGTCACTCAATGTGTTGGAATATATATCTTGAATCAGTAATGGTGATACTAACGAAATAAACCCGAGAAAGATGAGAGACGTAGAATAACATAGTTCGAAGCAAATCATATTAGCACTTTCCACGCGGCTTTAATACCGGATTCTAAACAGATTATGTTTTCAGAAACCTTTCCCAACTTTCAAAGTCTATCTCAAAAATTACTGCACCAATATACTAGGCATGTTTGTACTTATTTTAATGCATTTCTCATGGTGATTCCTAATATGGTAATGAAATTAAATAATGTTGACATTTTTGAAACATTTTGTAAAATTTTGGAATGTCGTCTGCAGACGCCTGCCGCGTGGAAAGTGTTAATATTGGAAGCTAACATTTTATCTCTCGAAATTGTAAACGAAGAAGTGTTTTACCCAAATTATTGTGTCTTCTTAACTTTCCATTACAAATATATTGTGCCGCCGACCTTCGGGTGCAGAGATGAGCTCCATCACCTCATGGCAGCTTAATCTTAATCAACCCGTGGATAGTGTTTCAATATAATAAGTTTTGAGAGTTAACAGAGGATGAATGGTTATCGCTTGTAGCTATCAGAGAGAGGTTTAAAATGTTCATAGATTGCACAGCATATATTGCCATTTAAACACTCTCCACGCAGCAGTCGTCTACAGACGACAGTTCCAAATTTTAACAAAATGTTTCAAAAATGTCAACTTTTTTGATTTTCATCACCATATTTGTATTTGAAATAAGTACATTGAAAGTTGGGAAAGGTTTCTGAAAAATCTGTTTTGAATATGGTAAAAATAATAGCCGCATGGAAAGTGTTAAAGGTAGATGTTCAGATTGCTGGCCCAATTTTCAACTTGATGTTTTCAATTTGACATGAAAGGTCTTCCTTAAAATTGTCACATTGCAAAGTTTGAGTTGCATAACTCCAATGGTTCTATTTTTAGGAGCACAAGGTCACAAAACATTTGCCTATTGAGTCTTACACAAACTGGTTGGTAGTTAACCACCTTTGGCAGTAATCCACCACATTTTAGCCTATAATTTCTAAATGGAACATTTCTGGCCCCTAAGATTTTATACACATAATGAGAAACATATGGGAATTCTTCTGATATCAAAATATCTTGATGTGAACAAAAAATCATAGCCCCAAACAAGTGATCGGAACATACACCTTTAAGTGTAGCTCAATTTGGTTTATGATCTTGTATCAATAACAATTGATGAGTTCAATCGTCATACATCGTCGTCGTAACACATTTAAATTGGGTATGTTCTTAAATAAAACTATTCCAATACAGTTTCAGCAAGTTCGTCAAATTCTTCTCTTGCGTTTGTCTTATTGGTCTTTTATTTGGGGGCATCTAAGAGCGTGTTTCTACTGGGGCATTGCAAAGTTAACGGTAAGATTAAACGGTAAGTTTTTAATCCCCCTGTTTCTACTCGCGAAAAGTTACGGCTAAGTTTATCGATCCTAGTCGATGGGACACGACATTTGTCCTTTTGTTATACCAAACAATGCCGGCCCACCTGAAAAAGATTGCCTCACTAGGAGCTTGTTTCTGCTGGGGCACTGCAAAAAGTAAACGCTAATAAACGCTAAGTTTCAATCGGTCAGTTTTTAATCCCCCCTATTTCTACTCGCGAAAAGTTACCGCTAAGTCTATCGATCCTAGTCGATGGGCCAAGACATTTGACCTTTTGTAATACCAAACAATGCCATCGCACCTGAAAAAGATTGCTTCACAATAATGTGTATAACCCAGCGTGACACGGTTCACGGCGCAAACCGCTAAGAATCGCCTTACTGTTTCTATTGGGTTTATTGCCAATTATTGCCGATTATTGCCGGTTCCAAACCTGGTTTGTGAAGGTTTTTGGGATTACCAAAACACCGATTATTGCCGGGTTCTGCCTGTACTGGGCAAACTTAGTTTATTAGCGGTTTCTTCCCCAGCAGAAACACGCTCAATGTGTATAATCCAGCGTGACACGGTTCACGGCACATAACGATAAGATTAATCGGCTGGCTGTTTCTACTGTACCGATTCTTAATGGTATCTGGCGGTTTCTACTGGGCAAACTAACCGGTAATAAGGGCAATTAACCATTACTTCTAACTGCGATAATATGGCGGAATCAATAATAACACCATAATTATACATACGCGTATGAATGACACCAGCACAATGAAACACAGCACATCACTATTCTTCTGAGACCGTTTCATAACCTGTAACTGCCATAGCAGTGCGTATAACATAATATTGTTATTGCAGAAGGGGCACCCCCCTATCGACTGAACATCAATGTTAACACGATTAAGGTACTCAGTAGTCCGTCTGACTGGAAACCCTGAGAAGCGTTTCCGGGTGAGTAAAAGAAAATGAACTTCCTTTCAAAGCACAAAGTATTGACTATAATCGTTGAATTCAATGATTTTTGTGAACCTGGTATTCGTATATATAACCATTCATAAATGTGACACTCCGTGCAACTAAGAAAATATTACGCCTCTACTAAAAATTCCTTTAAGGTGACACTCATTTTCTTTTGCTTCTTCAAATCTTATCACAATAAATCATCATCACTATACGTATCATTATAATGTCACAGTGTATCGTTCTTCTCGTGTTGCATTGGCAAACATGTGTCCATTTGTTCGATGTCTCGACATATTCAAATGAGCGTATACATTCTATGCTGATGCACATTTAGGGCTCTTGCCCAAACACAAGTAGAGGAAAGCTCGAGGAAAGAGCGGGGAAAGCTCGCTTTAAACTCGCTTTGAAATATGTTGATGATTTAACAATTGTAGAAAATGTGTTTGGAAAACAAATTTCCACCATCCAACATGATTTGGATAAATTTGAACAATGGGCTACAGAAAATCATATGAATTTAAACCCGACCAAATGCATGTTTATGGATGTCACCTTTGTGATGGACCCACCGATACTTACCCCCCTCCGTTTGTATGATCAAAACCTTCATTGCACTGACACGGTGAAGATTCTGGGCATAAAAATTGCTAAAGATCTAAAATGGAACACCCACATTGGTGACATTACGAAACGTGCAAGTGGACGGCTATTTATGCTTAACATCCTAAAACGGCATGGGCTAAGTGTTAAATACCTGGTAACAATCTATGTTGGTTTTGTTCGCCCCCTTCTTGAGTATGCTCTACCAGTATGGCATCCTGGTCTGACAGAAAATCTCCACTATGATTTGGAGCGTATTCAGAAGAGGGCGTGTAGAATCATCTTAGGTTTTAACTACATAGGCTATCAGGATGCCTTAATAACATGTGCTATTCCGGAACTCAGGAACCGTAGACATGGTAGAGACCAACTTTGTTTAAACTTTGCTAAATTCCTTTTAAAATCTAATGAATTCCGTGGTTGGTTACCAAAATCTAGAGATGAACAAGTGCATAATATGACTCTCCGTAGTGCTCACAAAATAACTGTTCCTAAAACACGTACCCTACGTTGCGCTCATAGCTCAATTCCATACATGGTCAAACTCTTAAATCATACATTATAGTTCTGTTTCCAATCGGGGGTGGGTTGTTGTGTTATGCATGCTTAGTTATTTCTATGAATATATATTGTTTCTATTGTTATATATATTACATATTGTAAATATTGTTGTAATTCAGCATTTTGCTGCGATAATGATATGTTTATTAAACCTTGAATTGGAAAGCGCGATCCTTTTTCAATATTGTTAAAAGGAGTGACAAAGGATCGGTGATTAACACCTCGCTGAATGGGTACTTCCTTTTAACAATATTATAGAAAAAAGGATCGCGCTTTCCCCGCTCTTTCCTCGAGCTTTTCTCTACTTGTGATTGGACAAGAGCCATTAAGGGCTGATATCCAAACTCTCAGCGGTGTTACACCGGTATTACACCGATATTTGTATAGAATATCGGTGTAACACCGGTATAACATCGGTGTAATACCGGTGTAACACCGCTGAGAGTTTGGATATCAGCCCTAAAGTGTTTGAAGGCATTCTTCTATAGGCCTTTATCAAACGACTCGATAAATACAGGTTAAAATCTGCCATCACCTAGTAATGCACGGGCTCACATCAAACACTACAGGGTAGAAGTAAACTCAAAGTAGAATGAATATAATTGAACTTGATGCTATTGATTAGACCTGGAAAGTAGTCGTGGTTTAATTAGTCATTAATGACTACTGCATTCAGGCAACGCTTGTTGTCGTAGAATTTGCTAGGTTATTGCCGTATGACTTGCATACACAGACTTACAGAGCTCACTTTTCATTCTTATTACCGCTGATCAATATAATAGTGGTAATACAATACGCAATAGTCTCGTCATCAGAGATAAGCATTTGAAATGAGTAATGTCCTTTCCGTATTTGAACCACCTTTGCTATTAAGCTTAATCCATTGTATTCCATTGGCGTTAATAATTAGGAAATAACCTGGCGACTGGAACTGAAAAGAAGAAGAGGGCTAAACATATTTGATTTTAAATGTCAGACTCGGTCAATAAGATACCTTATGTTAATAGGCTTATTGCACCATCGTGCATAGAAGAAATCAACCAGTCTCAGGAGAAACAAGACAATTATCACACAAGTTAGACAACACGATCATGATGACCTCCAATAACAGGTTTCTAAGAAAAAGATAGTTGAAGAAAATGCCAATTGCCACTGGGCAACTCATAAAGGTCCTTAGGGTCTCGCTTTAAGGCAATTAGAGCCATTAAGTAGTCAGGCTTATTATATATAATATTGTAACTTAATCCACGTGGGTGCGATGGATGCAGGGAAGGATGGCACGTTAACACCGCGTCACCGACCCTCTTCAAACCGAGTGTACCATCAGTTAAGTTAATGTAATTGCCGATTGGTTTTCACGCGGCAGTCAATTGTACGTTATGAAGTACAATGAATCCTCATGATAATTTAAAGGTTAAGCCTGTCTTAAACATCAAAGAAAAGATATATTAGTGGTTGAAAATATGTCAGACGATTCAAGATTTCACAAGATGTGTTTGCATGTTGTGTGACATAAAATCAGTACACAATACGTTATGTATAGCTACAGTATAGCTGTAGCGATTATGGGTGGTGAGAAACACCTCCTGAAGCAATAAAAAACAGTCTTGAATATTTTATGTGATAATGGTTTTTATCTTTTTATTTTTGTGTGCGAATTGTCAATTTTACATTCACAGTCTGCTTCGGAACGTGAGTGCGTTCGGCTTGAGGGCGTGCTATTTAGTGATGAAATGCCGTCAATTCTTACAGGATGACGCATCTGACGCATCAACTGACGGGGGAGTCCGTCGTCCACTGGGATTACGAATACGTTCGATATCTCAATAGAGGACGGGCTTGGGAACGGGACTGCGTTTTCAAGGAAGCGGTTTCCCGTCACAGCAATTTTCAAGATGGAAAACTATTTTCAACCATACGATAAGTTTCTTATCCAGACCCTAGAGTGAAAAGGGCTCCGGTTCCGGAGCTAAATTTTGATGACTAGACTGGCTGATACCTAGTTTAAGTAGACCAATTGATGAGAAAAGTAATATTATAACGTGTTAACGATGAAAGAATCACTATTGAAATTTCGTTGCTCGAAATTGTAATTGTAATGTATTGTTATGTGGTTATACCAATTTTTTAATTTAAATGTTTTCCAATATGTTATAATTATTGTGTCGCTGACCTTCGGGCGTAAAGGTGAGAAGTTGAGCCCCTTCACATCATGGCGCTACCACACCCATGATCTCATCCCTAGTATTGCACAAAACTACTTAAGAGAGATAAAGCAACAGTAGCCTCTACACAATATGATGCCATATTATTATTTTCAACACGCAAGACGTGTAAACCTTAAGCAGCCCGTGAATAGTGTCTCAATATCAAGGGGTTTGAGAGTTAACAGTTTGGCCAGAGGATGAATGGTTATCGAATGTAGCTGTAACAAGAAAGGCTAAATGTTAATCAGCTTCCGTAGCACCTGCCATTTTAAGTGTCGCTCAATGTGTTGGAATCTATATCTTGTATCAGTGAAGGGTGTCTCGATACAAGCATAACACAAAGAAGACTTTAAGGTCTTCCCACAATGCTTTGCGATCGCCAACCAACTAAATATTTTTCCACACGATGCATTTGTCGAGCTCTTAAATTTTAGAAATAAGAAAAAAAGGAACACTGATAACTAATGTATTCATTGATGAAAACTAGAACTTACGAGCTCCAATGATGAACGCGCTATCAAGCCATGATTGTGTGCATATGGGAACTGAGACAAATTAGAGACCAGAATTATGGCATTTTGCGAAAACGCAAGGCATTGTGGTGGTGTCTTTAGAATCTTCTTTGAGCATTACACAACCAGAGAAAGATGAGAAGTAGAACAACACGAAATCGACGAATATATGGTGCGCGGTATCACTCACTATCTGAGTTCGATTTTATAGGATAGGGATATTCAGAGGACAGAGTTCAAAATAGGGCACTGAATATTGTAGAATATTTATTGCTTAGTACAATTAGAATAAACTGTTAAATATAACTGTAACATTCAGAATTGATTCTATACGAGTGTACCTTTCTCTATCGCAAACGTGGATGCATACTATAATGTGTTGGCTGCGGGGCATAGCCTTATACTTTAAAGGCATTTCGATGAATATGTTGACTTATTTTAAGGTCAGGAGCTACCATATAATGAACAAAATAGGCTTTCTTCAATAAGATTGATGAGAAAAAGCAGATTTGTCTCTTTCTTGTGTTATTTTCCATTTAAATCGCATATTCGGTTCGAAAGTTATCGTTCATTTACGATGTTCGTATATGGTAAACATTGTTTATTTTGTTGTAAAGATGATTAACTTTGGATTAAATAAATCAGATTAAGCAGAAACAATAAACAACCAGACTGAAAAATTGAAACTGTCTGATAGAAATCCAAGGTAGGTTAAACTTAACGTGACTTTGGATAAGTAATCTCAATCAAATGTTGTAAAGATGACTAACTATGGATTGAATAGATAAGATTAAGCAGAAACAACAACCAGACTGAGAAATTGAAACTGTCTGATAGAAATCCAAGGTAGGTTAAACTTAACGTGACTTTGGATAAGTAATCTCAATCAAATGTTGTAAAGATGACTAACTATGGATTGAATAGATAAGATTAAGCAGAAACAACAACCAGACTGAGAAATTGAAACTGTCTGATAGAAATCCGAGGTAGATTAAACTTAACGTGACTTTGGATAATCAAATGCCTTTTAATATTGTATTTGACAGGACAAGTGGACATTTATCAATAACAAATATATATTCTTACACTAACACACAAATGTCATTCCTGTTAAAAAATGTTATTTCTGCATCAAAGTTAGAGTTTCATCGATGCAAAGTGTCTCTTGAAAGACAAATCTGTCATCTGACTCATATATTACCAACGTTTTGATGTGTTGATTGCTTAAAAGTGTTTAGATTATAATTACTCAGATGAAATTCTACCAAATTAAGCGTATCTCTTCTTTGTAAGTGTTATGTACAATATTTAAAGTCAAAGTGAGTGTCCATTAGCACACATTTTACCATTATACCCATCTCAAAAGATGCGCATCGAATCTTTTGTATTATGCATGTTACAAATGTAATGTATTAGTATTAGTATTATCATTAGTGTTAGTATTTGCGTTGGTGTTGTTTAAAGCGACTCCGGACAATGCAGTTTATTCCGTCCATTGTGTAAATGATGACGTTAAGGCGATTCCGTGCTTTGTTTAAACGACGTTAAGGCGAATTTGTAAACAAAGGCAATTCCCCTTATTCCGCAATTAAAGTAATTATTATTATTATTAATTATCTCTTTGGTTTTATATTTCGCTCCGTGGCCCAATCCAAGCCCATTTCAGTGTGTTAATGCAGTTGATCTAGGATAGGATAAGGATAGGATAAACCTCACGAGGTGTTTGTTCCTATACAAGTAAACGTTAACATATCAAACTTTGTAATTACCAGTATAATATGTGGGAAATACTTTATATGGAATTACAAATATTGCTATCACAATAACCCCGCCACCCCGGATGTTTCCATAAGGGTGACCCGCTGACACACTTTTGAACTCCGAAACCTCACGGAATAAACCCATGGTTTATTCCGTAAAGACTGCCGAATTCTGAAGTGTGTCAGCGTGCAGGGGGTCACCTTTCCTGACCACTATAACCACACGACAACGTAATTTGATAGTGTTCAACCGTTAAAGTTGCCACTAAGCACACGGTATATCCTGGACTATTGTGATCACTACATTCGCGTTCCGACCGGAACAATGTCGTCAGGTTGAGTACCATTAAGGCGCGTTCATACTCCCGTCGTTGCGCATCGACCGACGTCGATGACTAAAAGTTGACATTGCTTCAACTCGCGCGCCGTTGTCCATCGACGTCGGCCGATGCGCAACGACGGGAGTATGAACGTACCATTAGTCGCAAGTGGTGGTACGCTTTGGGTATTCCTCTTGAGAAGGAGCACATTTGGCGAAGATCAATCACGATCCGTTATCAAGGGGTAAATGCCCTGTCACACTGTTGCAAATATAGCAAACGTGTGCTCAACGTTTTTGAAATTGGGTGTATGTTCGTGTATAAAGTTGTCATTCGTTCGTATTCGTCAGCTATTCGGTCATATACGCCCATCTGTTCGGGTTTGATCACCGGTAAATCAACCTGTGAACCTGTGACCTGTTAGGTTAACGCCTGTCATAGTAGCGAATGGAGCTGACTTATGCCTAGCTTACTGAATTTGTTCTATCGAAATTTGGCAAATTCCAGAATATATGCTCAATATATATATGGGTCAACGGAGACACGTCACGTGACCGGCCGCAGGACGCTGGGCTTACGTGTGGCATAAGTTGTATTCGTTAGCGGTTTGTAGGGGTTCGCAGAGGTGCGCTGGGGTCTAGGAAATGTTTTGAACATGTTTAAAATGTTGAGTGGGTGACAACGTAGTGAACAATACGCTATATGTATACGTTTAGCATTCGCTGTGTGAACGCGTCGCACGTTGGGTGTAGTTTGCTTCTTCGTCAGCTTGATCCAAACGAACTGATGGGTTGGACGTATAGCCGAACAGCTGAAGAAGAAGCAATCTATGCGAAACTTTCACACAGCGAATGCTCAACGTACACATCTAAACGTATTGATCATTACGTTGTCAACCGCTTAAAATTTTGAACATGTTCAACAAAATTCCTAGACCCCAGCGCACCTCTGCGAACCCATACGAACGGTTAACGAATACAACTTATGCCAAACGTGTCTTGAACGAATGACAACTTACACGAATGTACGCCAACATTTCCGAAAACGTCGGTCGGGCACACGTTAGCTCTATTTGAAACAGTTTGACAGAGCCATTAGAATTAGCATAGTTCCCCTCTGAATAACATCGTGACCGAGCGTCTATAGAGGTACTAAGTGACACAGTTGTGACCTTGTTGGTGACGTGGCTATTATAGAACTAATGATGCGTGCAGGATAACACACCTACAGGCTCAGTACACTCTCTGTTATGAAACTTGATCTTTCGTGAAACCTACATCCGTCATCCATCATTGGCTCTGCAGATGTCCTTATGAGTTAATGCTGTCCTTTTATTTATTTACAAACTGGTACACCATATATAGCTACAGAAGTATATAACGCATATGGCAGCTTCTACAGACAGTGCCCTTTCACATCACAGGTTATTAGTGCACAAAGACGATATCTGTAATAGCTGCTCTAGGTTAAATTTTATATCACTTACACAGCATTATAGGTATAGGTACAACACATGGCAACTCACCAGGGGCGGATCCAGGATTTCTCAATAGGGGCGGGGCGCCAAAGCGGGGGACAAGGGGGCGGCAGCCCCTTGCGGGGGTTGTAGGTAGCTGAGCCCCCTTGGGGACTTTTGTCCACGTTTTCACACGTTTTTCAAAAGTTTTTACACGTTTTTAACGTTTACACCCTGTCAAATAGGCGCCCTGTCAACAATAAGGGGGAGGGGCGCAGGCGCCCTGTCAAAAAGGCGCCCTGTCAAAAATAAGGAGAGGGACCGCAGGCGCCCTGTCAAAAAAATGGCGCCGTGTCAAAAATAAGGTGGGGGGGGGGGGGGGGGGGGGGCGAAGAAAAAATTGTCTGAGTTACTTACTTGCTTGCATAGAGAATTGTTACCAAATAATTACTGTTACGCATGGGACATTCATTAGAAATCATCACAATAATTAATTTCCATTGCCGTATTACAACACGTCATATTAAGATAATTTGAACAAATAGCAATCCCCATCATGACCGGTAAAATATGAACATTTTTAATTAACACTAAAATCGTTTTGTTAAGAGCTGCAGCCTTTTGTTATGTATTTCAAAAAAATTGAGTCAATAAGTCCTTAGTCCTGCCCATTCTTCTGTACATTTCATTTCAAACAATTACACCTTCCAATTAAATTGCTTTCAAGCGTTATATATATTCAATTACAGTCCACTAAATTATTTCGGTTATTTTTAAATAAAAAAACCCGATGAACTGTTGATCGATTGCGATACCTGATATTTAGTTTCCGTGTTAAACCATTACGGATTCACATTTGGGCAAATCGTACCTCCCGCCATAATGCTCAACACAGCTACAGCTGTTATTTGTATGAGAATCTAATTTATTAACATCTTTCTAGATTTTCCACCTAATTATCTTAATGGATGGTCCTACATCGCTGTAATTTTTTATTCATGATCACCGTTTTCTAAAGTATGGCTTACGTATTAAAAGGTTTTCAACAAACACATTGATACTATGAAAAGTTCAAGTATTAAATGAAAGCATGAATTACATGACGTCACAGTGTATGACGCCACGATACAGACATTGCAACAGTAAACCAGACACTACTTGACACCTAGAAACACCGGAACTGATCATGGACAAAAATATCATTCCTGAAGAAACAACCAGACAACTCGGTTTTGAAACGTCAATAAACAGTGAGTAGGCCTACATCTTGGATTTGTAAAAAGAAATTTCAAATAATTCATCGTATATCTCAATTCTGATGAACTTATTCAAACTACTTGACACCTTGTAAAAATGAAAACGAAAAAATGAAAAAAAAAATGAAATGAAAACGTTTGAAAATGTAAATGGTATACAAACAATGGTGACATGTCTATTGTCCGACGGTTCTTTAGTCCGAAGGTTCTTTAGTCCGAAAGGTTCTATAATCCGAAAGGTTCTATAATACGAAAATGATAAGGGTTCTCTAAGGGACCGTTCATTATTTATGGGGGAGGGGGGGGGGGGGGGGGTTGGACAAATTCGAGACTCGTATGTTAAAATTACCTAACCCCCCTACAGCTGAAACTGAAAATTACATGACCCCCCTGCTAACCAGTAGCTTTTTACACCCCCCCCCCCCCCCCCCCCCACCCTCCCCGACAAAAATTAACTTGTCACATACTTAAGGGGCTGTCTTTACCTTTAGAATTTTGTTCATGGATAGGCATACGTTGGCAAATTTTGTTTGTGCCCTATCTGAACGGCCAATAATCTTATGATGCCCTTCTTTTTATTGTGTGAAATAAGTAATGGCAAGCGTAGCGAGCTGGATTTTTTTCTTCATATTTATACATTTTGGGTGGTTTTGTGAGTCTTTATAACCCGAACAAGTTAGAACATTCTGAGCAGAAATGTATAATCCAGTGAAACGTTCTACTTTTGTGAGCATTGGTGCAAAGCAGAGATGAGGTGAAAAGCATGCAATAAATCACATTTTTAAATCATGAAATTGAATTTTGTAATATTATACACCCTGTGGCTCTAATGTCTCGACCGTTGATGATTATATAGATGTTTTTCATCGATTTGCTACCCAGAAGTCGTCTCATATTAAAAGTTTTTTTGAAGTCAATAGGTTTAAAGAAAATATGCGCGAAGCGCAGAAAAAAATGGCATTTACACTCCAAAATAGCCTCTAAAATCACTCCAATGACCACCATCTTTATAGTTTAAACAAATTTACACAACCCCCCCTGTTCAAGATTAAAAAGTTACATAACCCCCTATTTCAACATATGAAAGTTACATGACCCCCCCTATAGTTTACCCAACCCCCTCCACCATAAATAATGAACGGTCCCTAATAGAGAACCCTTTTTATCGGACTAAAGAACCTTTTTTCTTATTCGGACTAGCGAATGGTAAATTACGTGCGTCGGACTATAGAACCTTCGGACTATAGAACCTTCGGATTATAGAACCTTCGGACTATAGAGACGTCCCCCAAACATGTATTTATGCACTGTATTACTATTGAAATTACGAGTTTAAGTCAGGGCTGTCAACTTTTGGGATTTGCTGGGAGGGAGAGATACAGACTTCAAAAACAAAATCGTAAAACATGCACATCCGCAAGAAAATTGCATGGTTAAAATCGCAAATGTACCGACGGAAGCTAGTATAAAGGTGTTGATACACATTTTAATAGAGGTAATTTTGTGGAGGCGGGAGATTTTATATGCTAGGCGGAAGGCGGAAGGTGGGAGTGCGGGAGAAAGAGTGCGGGAGAAAGAGTGTCTATGCGGGAGACTCCCGCCTAATGCGGGAGAGTTGACAGCCCTGTTAAGTAACACCAAACGAATCCCCGGATTAGCTGGTAAAACAAGACTGTAAATTATTTAATTTGTATGACACCTGAACACACATGATAGACTACAGCCGCTATTGCTATTTGTATCAGAATTTAAAAGTTCTTAATTAGCTAAATGGATGCTCCTACATCACTATTGCTCTGACATTCTGATCACCTTTTTTAATTGTGGCTTAATTATCAAAAACAGCTATCAAAAAAATAAAGGAGATATTTCAAGAGTTCAAACATAATGGCAACCTGGATTAAATGACGTCACAATGTATCATGCCACAATGCAATAATTTCAATAGACACGTCCGGCAAAATAAATCGACGAAGAAACAAAATCAATCTTTCGATTAAAATATACATGGTATACATACAATGTACAGGTATTTCAGCACTGGTATAATCATTAAAATAACCAGTCTAAACCAACACGAACCGAATCATCTAATTAATTTGTAAAATAAGCCACTATATTTAATTTGTAAGAATATTAATTCCAATTAAGGATAAATAGCACAATACAGTTGTCCTAGTTTAACAATTTGGAGATAGTTTTAACACAATCATATCCAATTTATGCTATTATTTATTATTCAAATCTTTATCTATTGTCTCGTCTAGTCTAAAATTTACAACTATTTTCTTTCGAAAGTTACCTAGTTGACATAAAGAAAAAACAAACAACAAACACACATACTATAACACACTACTCCATTGAGAAAGGGAAAACACGCACTTACCCCCACTGCAGAATTGATCCATAAACATAGCTATAATCCACGTGAGAGTGATAACGAGATTCAGCGAGATATTCCTATATTGAAACAATTTGTAACACTCCGCCATGATGTGGGAAAATGAAAATTCAGGCAATCATGATGATGATGATGCTGATGATGATGGGGCATACTATAATACGTGACAGAGTTTTGTAGAAGTAGATCCGTCAAACCTAACATAATATTTCGCTACGGTGCAGTTAACGACCAGTACGTCGTCGACACCTGCTGCATGCATTCATCGTCGTGTTATAATCCATCCACCCGCCCGCCCGCCCGCCCGCGTATGGAGCGCCAGCGACGTTAGACTTGTTGTGTGTGTTTAATATTGCACAGTATCCAACGTCTCAGGTGTGTTGTACAGTACATACGTTTCCAATGCTAAGCAAAAAGGAATTGATCGTTAGTTAAAGTGACTCTGAAGGTTGGTCCGGGTAACCATTTGAAATATCTAGCGAACATTGCCTCTCTGTTGGCATGTATGATTACGTTTTGTATTATGTTAAAATAGGCAATTGAATACATAAAAAATACGATGAAATTGATCTATGTCCACAATTCAAAAGCTTGATATCAGATGAAATACGTGGAATATACAAAATGTACGACTACAGACAGTTCGAATAAATTATATTGGAGCCACTCTTCAAAGTAAACTAGATGCGAACGTCGTCACATTGAAGTTATGCACAATATCATGATGCCTTCACTTGATTGAAATCCCGCTGACATTACCTGCCATGACTATAAATGTACTTACCCTAAACTTGTAAGCTGTATTATAGCCTGTACATATATAGGGCGTTCAATTCGGAAATCGGGTTTAGGTTTCAAGTGTCATCCGTATCTGAGTTAAAGGTATATTATGTGATCTTTCCAGGGAACGCCCTCAACATCGAAAAAAGAAATTGAAAGCAGATTTTCTTGCAGATTTGCATTTCTGATCATAAATCGTACATACATTCCAAGTTACAGGGCGATACGATTCTTAATCATGGTTTTAGAGTGAAAATAAACTGTCGGATATCCGTCAACTTATTTTATTCTAGTCTAAATTCACTCTAAAACCATGATTTTGAGGTAATTAGGAATCGTATCGCTCTGTAACTTGGAATGTATGTACGATTTATGATCAGAAATGTAAATCTGCAAGAAAATCTACTTTCTAAAAAATATCATGAATAGAGGGCGCTTTCTGGAAAAGATCACATAATATGCCTTTAAAAGGTGTGTATGTGGAAATATACTAGGATTTTTTGATGCCAGATGGTATAAATAATGGCTCCTAATACCCTTATGTCTACTAAAAAGTTTCGCTTGAACAAATCAGCGATGAAATGAGTGCCAGATTGAATGTATAATGTGCTGGTACTGTAACATATAATTGAGCCCTATGTTATGTATAGTTATTTGGCACTCCCAGTGACTTTCATCCAATCATTATCGTGTTAACTTATTGGCATAGATCCCAGTCATACTTCTATGACTCACCTAACTTGGTATAATGTTAACACTCTCTCTACTAACTTACAGTCAACCCTACTTGAACTACACACTAATAAAGATGCATTAAATGGCACATATTGTCTCTAGTCATTATATTATTCTGCATACATTATCAGGATATTACATGGTGTCAGAGTGGGTCCATGTCCCAATAATCTAAGTTGACATGGCACCTCCAGATTCACAGAGAGCCGCCGCCACAAAGAGCTAGTGGAGTAGCTGGCCTGAAACCACCTCCTAGCCTACAAATTGATGATAGGACTGCCTCAAATTGGAAACTGTAGAAACAACAGTTTCAACTTTATTCAGTCGCATCAGGCCTCGACAAGAAATCCAACGTTGTTCAGAGCAGTACACTTGTACATGCTCTGGGACAGGACGCTCTGGTGATATACAAACCTTTGATTTTAATGGTGTAAACCAAGATGATCCTACTGTAGTGATTAAACGATACGATGAATATTTTTTGCCGACGGTGAATGTCACTTTTGAGCGGTATCAGTTTAATACCAAGTATCAAAGTGCTGATGAGTCAATCGACCAATACGTCACTTGCTTACGCAATAAAGCGAAAACATATGCGAGTTTGGACCGTTAGCAGAAAGTCTTATTAAAGACCGTGTGGTTGTAGGGATCACCGACAACAACGTAAGATCCAGACTCTTACAAGAAGCAAACTTGGATCTAATAAGAGACACCGAGATTGGTAAAAGCACAAAACAATCTAAAAAACACATGAACGCTCTGCAGAATGCCACAAATGTAGACGCTTTACGAGCTAAGACAGGACGCCCGTACAGGTGCAGATACTGTGGACGAAAACATCTGCCAAAAAGCTGTCCAGCCTATGGAGAGACGTGTAAGAACTGTAACCGACCAAACCACTTCGCTAAGCAGTGTAGGAGTGCAGCTCAACCTCAAGAACCATTAGGACACAGGACACAGGACACAGACGACAGCAGACACAGGAGCAAGGCCCAATCAAAAGTGTGGACAAAGAATACAGACATATCCGAAACGTACACGTGACTACATGAGTACCTTTACACTAGATCAGTAAAGTGAACATTCCATATCAGAGATTTGTACATTTTTACAATTGTATTACTTGTATGAACTTACACTTGTGTACGTTTCCCTGTTCTAGCGTTCCCTTTAAAGCTCACTAATTGCGCATGTTTCCGTGTTCTTGTGCTCCCTTTAAAGTTCACTCATTATGTACGTTTGCCTGTTCTAGCGATCCCACGGGACGACAACGCAGACGAAAAGTTCATGATGTTGACATATATTCAAATGACGATAAACAATATGTGACACTAGTGACTCTGATAACTCTGTTTTATTGAAACAATTGATGACGAGGACACCCAAGATCATGAAGATGAAACTGAATGGTATGTATCAGTACAATTAGGGGAACCTGATATTAGAATGACAAGAGATAAGTTCAAATTAGATACAGGTGCTCAATGTAACATTTTGACATACAAACAATTCATGAAATTAGGGTTACCCAATGAAAGAATTAAACAAATCAGACAGAAGCTTGTAATATCTTGGTCAGGTCATACAATCAAACTAATAGGACAATGTACACTAGTAGTTGAATACAAGAAACACTATCATGACATACCATTCACGATAGTACAAGGAAATTTCACCCAAGTGTTAGGTTTGCAGGCATGCAAAGCGCTGAACCTAATTCAGAAAATAGAAGCAGTACAAGGTACTCAGAAAATTGAAACAAAATACAAAGATAGTTTTCAAGGATTAGGCTGTATCGAAGAAACAGTGACATTGAAAATAAAACATGACAGTGTACCGGTTGTACACGCACCAAGAAGAGTGCCGGTAGCACTTCGGGATAAAGTTAAGGATGAATTTAACAGGATGGTTGATCTAGGTGTGATAAGAAAATCCACAACGCCATCACAATGGGTCAATAGCATGACAGCGGTAGTTAAAAAGGACAAACAAAAACTCAGAATATGTTTGGATCCAAAAGACTTGAATCAAGCCCTCGAGCGCGAGCACTACCCAATGAAAACAATTGACCAAATTACAGACAAATTAGCGAACAAAAAGATATTCACAACTTTGGATGCAAATTGTGGATACTGGCAAATTTGCCTTGATGAAGCAAGTACAAAATTGTGTACATTTAACTCGCCATTTGGCCGATATGAATATCTACGCCTACCGTTTAGTGTATCGGTAGCGCCTGAGATATTTCAAAGAATTATGACACAAATGTTTGAAGATATTCAGGGAGTAGAAGTCATCATGGATGACATACTCATATTTGCTTCTACTGAAAAAGAACATGACGAAATCCTAGAAAAGGTATTGAAACGTTGCCAAGAACAAAACATAAAACTGAACAAAAACAAATGTGTTTTTAGAGCGCAAGAAGTTTCATACATGGGCCACAGGCTAACCAAAGATGGGTTAAAAGCTGATCCAAAGAAAATCAAGGCAATAACAGAAATGTCAGCACCAGAAAACAAAAAAGCCTTACAAGAATTATGGCTAGGAATGGTAATTACCTAGGCACATTCGTTACTCACTTGTCAACTCTAACAGCGCCACTTAGAAAACTGCTAGAAAATGATTCAGGGTTCATTTGGCAAGAGCAACACGAAAATAGTTTCAGGGTACTAAAGAAATGTGTAACATCATCACCGACACTCAAATATTATGACATAACAAAACCTGTTGAAATTTGTATAGATGCCTCCCAGGCAGGCATAGGAGCGGTGTTGGTACAAAATAACAGCCCTGTAGCATTTGCCTCAAAAGCATTTACGCCAGCCCAAACAAGATACGCTCAGATAGAGATAGCAGCAGTAGTATTTGGTTGTGAGAAATTTAGAGACTATATTTTTGGACGTCACAAAGCAGATGTCAAAATTATCACAGATCACAAGCCATTGGAAATGATTTTGGGAAAACCACTATACACTGCATCGCTACGACTACAGAAAATGTTACTTAGCCTACAACAATATGATTTTGAAATTGAATACACACAAGGCAAAAACCTACATATGCGTAAACCCTCAGTATTGCATGTAGCTGATGCTATCTAGAAACTTCCTACCTGACACGGAAGATAGTAGTGACGATATACCAGTGTGTATAATTGAGCAATTACCAATGTCAGACAACACAATTGTAGAATTGACTAATGGAGCCCGCAGCCTAGTAACCGTTCGCGGAACGGACTCTCAGCAGGCATGTTGCAACTCTCTAAATGTAAAAGAGCTAAAACTCACTCTTTCGAGAGCTCTAGGAGGAACAGCTCTTTTTTTGGAGTGAAGTTCACTCTTAAAAGAGCGATTTTCACTCTAAAAAGAGTTAAAATCACTCTGAAAAAGTGGAAATCACTCTGAAAAAGTGGAAATCACTCTGAAAAGAGTGACAAATCACTCTGAAAAGAGTGAACTTTACTTCTTAAAAGAGCCGTCCCTCCTAAAGCTCTCGAAAGAGTGAGATTTAGCTCTTTTACATTTAGAGAGTATTATAATAGATGTTGGTCGTACGAATTCCGGAATGCAAATGAAGCGGCGACTTGAGCGTTCAGCTTGAAAAGGGCGGTTTGATGATGTAATCAAGACGTTTCGGCCGGTACCCAGGCGTTTCGACCGGTTAGGAACCGGTATGGAGGTGGTATGCACACGGTGAGGACACGGTGAGAACGGTAAGCTAGAACTGTATGAGGCCGGTGATCCCGGGACAAGGCCGGTGAGAACCCGGGACAGACCCGGTGTAGAACGGTATGGACCAAGGACCCGGTGAGGAGGTGTTATGCACCCGGTAAGAACGGTAAGCTAGAAATGTATGAGGACGGTGAGCCCGGTGAGCCCGGTACCCGACCGGTGAGGACCCGGTATAGACCCTGTATATAACGTTATGGACCCGGTAGCCACAACAAAAGATGAATGCGCCCGTTGACATTTTTTACTGATTGTTTGGACTCTGTTGTTTTTCTATTAGACGGTAAGGTGGCCGCCTACCATTACCGCCCTGCGAACGAGCGCGAAACGGGTGCGCCGTCTGTATACCGTACTCAAACCGGGCTCTCACCGTTTGCCGCCGCTTTTACTCACCCGGCAGGAAACGGCAGGAGTTTTGAGCATGCTCAAACTTCCTGCCGGGCGCGGATGGCCGGCAATGTCCCCGGCAACGTGTTCAACGGATGGGAAATGGCCCACCGTGTGACATCACCGTGTGCCACCGTCTGCACCAATTTGTCACACGGTAATGGGCCGGCTAGCTCACACGGATACATGTGAGTACGAATGTATTTTACAGACATTCCCGGAATGTGAGCGAAGCGGCGAGCTTGAGCGCTCAGCTTATACAGGGCAGTTTGATGACGTTATCAAGGCGGTTCGGTCGGTACCCAAGCGTTTCGGCCGGTGAGGACCTGGTGAGGAGGTGGTATGAGCCCAGTTCCAGGCCGATAAGGACCCGGTATAGAACAGTATAAACCCGGTGACAAAATAAAAATCAATGCGGCCGTTGACATGTTTTGCTGATTGTTCACCGTGTTGGACTCTGTTGTTTTTCTATAAGACGGTAAGGGGCCGCCCAGCTCACACGGATACATGTGAGGGCCCCATAAGGAAACCAAAGTAGACGCAACCATATCAACATAAGCAGATAAGGGGTATCATTGAAAATGGGTGGCCAACTTCTAGAAAAGAAGTACATGCAAGTTGTAGACACTTTTGGGATTATAGAGATGAACTGACTCTTGAAAATGGTCTGATATTTAGAAACAATAGAGTAGTTATCCACAAAAGTCTTCAAAACGAAATGTTGACAAAAGTTCATGACCATAGTCATCAAGGTGTAGACAAAACAAAAATCTAGCAAGAGATATAATGTTTTGGCCCTTGATGAATTCACAAATAGAGGATCGTGTAGGGAAATGTGCAACATGCAATACATATCGTTCTAACAATCCACGTCAGCCAATGACAGGTCATACAAAACCGACTGAAAGTTGGGACCGATCTATTTGAACTAGACACAAAACAGTACTTGATTCTGGTAGATTACTATTCAGGCTACTTTGAAATCAATGCTTTACCAGGTACAAGTAGGTCAACTGTGATTAAAATGTGCAAAGAGCAATTTGCCCGACATGGAATTCCAAATATACTAATTAGTGACAATGGCCCTCAATACTCTTCATCAGAGTGTTGCTCAATTCAGCAAAGAGTACAACTTTCAACATCAAAAAAGTTCTCCTCTGTATCCAAGATCGAATGGAAAAGCTGAAAAGACAGTACAGATAGCAAAGTCACTATTAAAAAAGGCTAACAAAGATGGACAAGATCCATATTTAGTACTACTGAACTATAGGAACACACCAATTCCAGGTGTAGGATCCTCACCAGTTCAACTTTTGATGAGTAGACGAACACGAACGAGTCTACCCACTAAAACAAACTTGTTGAAACCAAAAAATCAAAGAGGTGTCACGAAAAAGTTGAAAAAAAAATCAACAAAGACAGAAAGTACTATGACCGAGGAACTAAGGTCTTACCAACATTGAAAGCTGGAAACACAATCAGAATGAAAGTAGGAAAAACATGGCGAAAAGGAATAGTCATAAAACCAAGACAAAACGCCCCACACTCTTACATTGTGGTAAATGGAACAAGATATACACGAAATAGGCAAGATTTGATTTTGACTCACAAAGAAAGACAATCTGTGACGAGATTTGAACTCTATGTTACTTAATCTGAGAACAAAAACAATCATACTCAAAAACCAGCCGCAAGACAAAGAAAACATTACTGATACTGAACCAAACCAGCCTTATCGTACAAGAACAGGCCGCATTAGTAAAGCCTCTCAAAGGTACGTTGACCAATTTTGAATTACTAATAAACAAAACATGGTCTAAAAAATGTAAACACATTTAGAGTTTAAATTTGATTAAACTTAAAAGGCTTAATGAATGAAATTTTGTTCAATAATAATACACATTTGAAACTTCTGAAATTATTATAAGTATGTTTTAAATACATAGAATACAGACTTTCTATGTTAACAAATTTTAAAGGAAAAGATGACTTGGAAAAGAAATTATAAAAATGTTTTGTTTACAAATGCAAATATACTCACATGACTAGACAGTTTCGTCTTCCCGTTCGGAAGACTTCCTCGGTAGTGACTTGATCCACTTGTTTTTCCCGCGAGTTTTTCTTACACTCTCGTTCCCAGGAAGCTCAGGTGTTGTTAGAGGAAGTCTTCCGAACGGGAAGACGAAACTGTCTAGTCATGTGAGTAGATATTTGGATTTGTAAACAAAACATTTTTATCATTTCAATCTACAATCCTGATGAACTTATTCAAACAAACAAAAAGGTTGGAAAAGAAATTGACTACGATTTTGTAATTGTGATAATAAAAATAGATAGTAAACTAACATAGCAAAAAGTAGTGAAGTATAAATACAAAAGAAGAAGGCCATTCACCTCTGTATGACTTCATACCAAAATATAAGCTTTAAAACATGTTTGTCCGACCTTGTTTTCAATACAATAAGTAAAAGGAAAAGGAAAGAGTTTTAGTATATTTAAGAACACAAATCTGTCATAAGAAGGATTATGATAAGGCAATGTTTTTCAGTATCCAGACACATTTCCCCAGCTAAGTTTGAATAGTTTTTGATAGCCAATGTATCATGCTATGAGACTACAATCAGGTTATTTTAATCCATTGCTGGGATACATTCTCCTGCAAGCGATTGGAGATAGCCCCATATTTACGTACAAAATCAAGATATTTGAAGGGGGTCCTCAATGGTGAGGGAGAAGGAGTTAAGTAAAATTTGGTTTTATCTTCACAATACTAAACATATGTACAATATTTTAACTTGATTAAAAAATAAGTTGACAATAGACATCAAGATTGCAAGTATGAACATTATGCAAAAATGGGCAATTATATGCAATTTTGGGATATTTTGGAGGCTTAAAAGGGGCTAAAACTTGAAGGGGCACAACATCCAAGCTATAGGGGCCAGGTTTTTCAAACCATGTCAGCATGAATATTTCATCAAATGTTTATACTAAACCAAAAAAGAGCAAAACCCGACAACCTTCATGTTCCGCCCACTGTCTGGTTTCTCAGGCACGCACTCTTAAATTGTGGCTTTGATTTGTAGAGGGTTCAAGCCCGTCATTTAGTATCATGCGTCATTGTTCTGGCGCCAAACTTTTTCTGAATTTGATTATCACTTCATGCGACTTATATACTAAAGTGTCAAATATGCAATGATGGAATACGAAATTCGTGCCAGATTAGACCAGGAAAGTTGTTTTAGTTGTCTTGTACAGCCGGCTGCTATTTACAAAAGATTGATTATTTCTTCTTCTGTTGATATTGAAGAACTTTAATAGTTTTATTTCTGGGCGAAAAATAAGGTGTCAAGATTGGTAACGCAGGGCTTATTTTTAGCATTATTTTATTCAGCAAAACGACATTGACAACTCAACCAGGCTACCATCCCATGAAGGATCACACTTTTTTAAAAGTTAATCTTTATAAATAATTTAAGTATAACTATCAAATATTCTGACTGAACTCAGTGACAGCTCATCAGCGGTATCTTCCTTTCGTGAAACAATCAACGTGTGTCAACTATGTTAATAATTAAGCGGCGTATCAAATTTGAATTGCAAGGAATGTAACACTACTTTTAATTGTTTTTCATACGACTTTTAAAATAGTGATTGTAAATTTCAGTTAGAACGAACACGCTCCAGTTGTATTTGTTCAAAAAGAATAATGTCCAACCACGCTTATAACTGTACTTTTGCGTTAACAAGAAAATAGAACCACATTTAGAATTAGACAAGGCGAGTATAGAATCTTTTATTGTGGCTTCACATCCGTTTCACTTGGACATTCTTTGAAACAGCAGATGCTTTTAGGTAGCGAATACGGTCATCAGCGTAAAGTAATGTGATTCGGTATCATGTAATCCATTAACATTTTAATATATTGAAGCTACAAGCTGAGCTGAACTCACTTCACGGAACGACAGAGAGAAAGACTACTGATGATGAAAATGGAAGCGATATCCTAGAACCCGAATCCCAACAAAAGGCACAGGACACGTGCAATGAAATCAACGGACATGGTTTACGCGATACGGTCGTAGAACTTCACCGTTGCTTGTACATGATCCGTATGATAACAACAGATATTGTCAGTAATTGTTATCACTCGACTGGGGGATTTGGTACGGGTCTTAGCGAGAACGGCTTTCGGTCGCCAATGTTCACAAGTACCAAACGCAACGACAGAGGGCAGTAAACCAGTTGTGAGCGAACTGTTGGCGACAATTGTAGATTGTGAATACTCTATTTTGACAACCCTTTCAGGCGGTAAGAGACGCGAGTTGAATGTGTTGATGTTAAAATAAAATAAAATGAACCAAATCGACATTGGTTAACAGCCAAAAAGGGGTTCTAGGTGCGTTTTTGCTTTTCGTAAATGATTATTATCTGTTCTAGATGTTGCCTTCAAAATCATACCAAAAGCCGAATTCTATACCACGTCAAGCTGCAGAAAAAAACCTTGACCAGAGTATTTTGCTCCAGTTTATTTATCTCCATAGTTTCCAACCATGTTGATGTTATTAGTAATTAAACGTACAATTAATAGTATGTAAGAGTAGTAATACCGTATTCGATCGGATCATATCATTTTTTAAACGGCTGATGACATGAATGTATTTAAACCGATTGAAAAATTAATTTTTGGGATTGACTCTTACTTTTGATGTACATTAATTTCAATAATCCTAAATTCATTTTTGTTATAGCAACCTTTTAACAGAGAAAATTTCAATATTCTTTAATGCGAATAATTTTCCGTCGATGGTAGAAATGATAACATATCAAAAACATTATGAATACAACATTGATCCATAACACTGTAAAACGCTATTTAAACTTGTAAGCAACCGCGGTCATTCAAGATCGTACATGGTCCATACGATACGATACGTAAGACTTATACGTTACGATTAGTTCAGTTTGTATTGGTGCTTGCACATGTTGTATGTATGGTGATGCAATATATGACATTGCAAGCTCATGCGATGTACTTTGTAGACGCGAGAAATCACCTATCCATCATCATGACGTCCCCTCCCCCGGTGGGAAAGTCCCACAATGCAACAGGTTCATCTGTAAGTTTCCCCTCACGCCTGATCGCTCGGAAGGTAATGTCAATCCCTTCAATCATCACTGGATTTATAGATTGAATGACTTTCACTCTTAACTGTTTATTCATATGGACCAAGGAGAAGTGTGTTATATAATAAACCTGCCCAGTGGGCAGAAAATACCAGAGATATAATTCTCCGTTCCTGATTTCGATGGCGTATACAAATTACTTTGGCGACTATCGTATACGGTTTTACGTACAAGTCAACTATACGTTATGAGCCTAACGTACTTATATTTCAGTGCGGCCTTAACAAGAATCAGAGATACTCTTCGCATTATTCCAGGTCTAAAATGGCATCGCAGTGATAGTTTCATCATGCCGCACCCACTGCAAATCCAAGGAATGATTTCATTCAAAGAAGGTTTAGCAGTGTTTACAACGATAAATGCAGACCAAAACTCTATTGGAATAATAATAAATGAATCCACATTTGTCCAATCGCTTCATTGTATTCAACTATTCACGCCACACTGGGAAGGGACATTCCCGGTCGATATTGCGTCAACAGACGATTCCATCTTAGTGGTGTGTAATGGGAAACGGTACATTTATGAGTTTCCTTTTTGGGACTCCTATCAACCGCAAAGCTAGTCAAGGTGAATCCCCAATAAACCGGTAACCATGTGCATATCAATTTACAATACTTACGAGAAAGTAATTGTAGGTATCGCTGACGACACACATACATCCGTGGCAGTGCTTATGTCGCTACCGGATTTCTCACAAATGTACATTTTTGACTTTCATGCAAGAGGTGTTCCGCGGGGTTTTGATTTTACCAGCGAGTCACCGTACTGTCTTGTATACACCAAGCGTACGGTATGTATCGTATCGACAACGCGGAGTGGGAGCAGGTCGCTGAAATCGCAGCCCCTACAAATTATGATATTGTCTGCGCCATTATGTGGTCCAGGTCATCGAAAGGTCAACGGTATAGCCATTGCTTGTAAGAGTAGGACAGGAGGTACGGATGCACTGTTTAGGTACATATGGGATGATCGCAAGAAAGATTTCGTTCCAGCTGGGACCATTGTAGACAGTTTATACATGGAATGAAAAGTGTTAGGAGAATACACCATGGTGCAAACATCACGAGCAGATACGAAGTTCAATTTTAACAAATAAATTAGTTGAAAGTTGACTAAACCATTCATATTCCATTACTATTTTTATTAATGAAAAGAAAAATAATTATAAAAGAATAAAGCTAATAACGAAAAAGAGCCTTTCTATTTTAAAACTAGGTCAATTCTCGGTACAGACGACTGTGGACACGAATGTCCGTACATTTTGAATCTTCGTTGGTTTCAATGTAAAAATGGATTTTAATATATGACCTTAGTAAATTCATCACACATTAAAACTTCATTATTTCTATAGAGTCCACACCACCACTAATGAAGCAGCCCACGAAAGGCTAGTTTAATTGGGTGGGATGAAACGTCCTCTATTAAAGTGAACTAAACAAAAAAGCTCAAAAAGGTGTTTCTTTGGCTGAAATTCTGTTCGGATGATTATTTAATGAAGATTATCAAACAATATCAATGCAAATTTGTGTTACTTTGACTAATCTTGTATGATTTTTGAGTCATTTTAGAGTCAATACTTAATTAGAATGGCTTAGACCTAGGCTAGGCCTGGGCGCTATTTCTCTGCCTATTTCCGGTCAAATTTGGTGCTAATGCCTAATCAAATTACGCTAACTATTCATATCGTCGCAGTATGGTTATTGTTACTTAGGTTGCCCGTTATTGGCGTTAATCACGTGGTATGATTAGGTCAATCATAGCGCTTATCTAAATGGTGATTTCTCGACTACATCGATATCTCGTCCGCAATATCACATACAGATTTATTCGACGCAACAGTCAAATTTGGCTTCACACTTACATTCATTTGCTTGATCAATTAGTCGGTGGTATTACATAGTGACGTGTAGTATAGCCTACACCTAACACAAAAAGTCCCTGGCCAGGCGCTTTGATGTTGGCTTATCCAAAATCAATAATCGGTAACAAAAATCTGTGACATTAAATGGGCACATTTCTTTTACGCAGTTTGATACCTCATTCATAAAGATCGAATGGATACTTGAAAGTTATGACGATTTCAATAACCACAAGTAACGACAACAAAGTTGCACTCGAATTGGTTTCCTATGGGATATCATTGATTTGCATTGCACCAGTCAGGTATAGGATGAATGGCTTATGGCCCTGTCACTCATACGGCGATCAGGCCAGCGATTCTACTGCGCTCAAAAAAATATTAAAACTATGAATAACACGCAGTAAGAGCGTGGAAAACGGTCCGAAATATTGTCCATTTTTAAATCAAGGTCACTAAAACCCTTTCACATTCTCAGTGCTTCGATCAGGCCGGCGCTTGGATTACGCTGAAACATCAAAACGCCAAGCCAAGCGCATCAAGATCTTCATGAACCCCTCGGTGACGCAGTGGGAACTGGCTGGGACGTGAGAGGGTCGTGAGGGGTCCCCATAGTCGCCCTTGAGCGCCAGTGCACCGCGCTTGTTTTGTGCACGCAAAAACAAGCGTGGGGGTTCGGCGTTTTGTTCAGATCGCTGTATTGACTCTGTAGTGTCGCCATGGCAGCACAAACGAGCGACGTGAGCGTCCCGTTGACGTAGCAAGGATGCGTACAAACTACTTGTCCTCTGCGACTGCAGTAAGATCAATGAGGCGCTCACTACTTGTCTCTCCCGACCTTATCACGCTCAATGCGTCTCTCTCGTCCTTATGCGCTGTGACTGAGCTGTCAGGAGACAATTAACGTTTATAAGCCAAACATACTCTGCCAAAACTTATTCATGAATATCGTTTCAGAGGTGTTTTTAATTTTTGTAAACATGGGACGCTGTAATCTAGATTAACAACAGATTATAATCTGTCATAAAAATTATCATGCATCAAAGACAATCAGATTTTATAAGCCAAACATACTCTGCCACTACTATCAAGTGGTCCATATTATTCAATATGGTTTTCTTATTGCACTGATATGAGCAGGGACAAACACATGATACTATCGCTATATCATTTTAATATATTCAGATTCAACAATGTTATGTATACACCTGTACAAAACTCTCGCCTGAAGACACGCTACTATTTCCATGGCCCATACAAAAGTGGTATTAAAGCATTAAAATACGTACAGTATTAATCTGTAGGTAAATTGCAGTATACTGTCATTGTTAGTGTTATTGCGATTTATTCCGTTGAGGGCGCTAACGGAATAAATCTAATCTGGATCTTGAACTGCACTATACCTACGGATTGAGACGAATTGTAAACTGCATATATAGTGAAGTTTAACAAGGAGACCAGGTTGAAGCTAGGATTATGCTCTCTAACAGGATTTAAATAACAATCAATGTTAACGATCGGCCATGTGATTAGAGCTTTAATCATGGATCATTGTTATTCCTTCTGTATTTACTACTTCTATATGTTTGTAAGTCTAATACCCTTCGTGCAATCGCTATGTACTCTCCGCAAACACGCAGAGAACGTTGTGCAAACGTATTAAAACGTACTAGTAACGCCGACAGCAACTTGAACGCTCTAAAAATGTTGACAGTGAGTTGAAGCGCAGTGAGAGCCCGTGAGACTTTAAAGTAGAAATGCAATGGGTCGTAATAAGAGCGCCGTGAAAATGTGATAAGCGGGATAGGCGCGTACTAAGAGCTACCTTGTTTTTTAAAAAAATACAATTTTTAGCAATTTTCCGCGCTCTTCCTGCGTGTTACATGGGGACCCTTTCCCGCTATAGCCAGTGTCCACTGCGTCCCCAATCGGTTCTTACGCGTTTGCTTGGCGTTTTGATACTTTTTCAGCGCAAGGCCTGATCGCCGTATGTGTGATAGGGCTATAAGAGGCATCGACAGAGAGTCGGGACACACACATTTTTAATGCGTAATCACACAATACACAATCATATCCCATTGAAACCCAATTTTAGTGCAAACATTTTGTTGGTAGTTGTGATTGATTAAACAATCATAACATCCACAACATCCACTCGATTTTAATGAATGAGGTATCAAACTACGGAGAAGAAATATGCTCATGAAATGTAGATCTCATAATTTTCTTACCGATTATTGATTTTGGATTAGCCAACATCAAAGCACCTGGTCAGGGACTTTTTGTGTTAGGTGTATGCACTATGTAACACCAAGATATTTAGTTGCTTTGTTGTACACCAAATTATTTGTTTGATTACTAATTTACTAATCAATATTTGGCTTTGTGAATTTCACCTGTCACCTTCCTTTTCCAGAATGTGGGGATTGTCCCATTCAATGGTTCCGTTGAACCGCGTGATCCGCAATAACATATTTGCTTTGCTCAGTATCGGGGTTGTTTATCAGAGTATTTGTTTCGCGTTCAACCTTTGTATTGCTTTCTATTTAATTTTCAATTCTAACAACAACAATGTTGTGAAATCAGCTGATAAAATCAAACTCATAGCGCGCGACTTAAACCTTATAGTACGGAGGTATCTTCGAATTGACCCTAAATTATCTAGTGCGACGATAATCACAAAAAAAAAATCATTTTTTAAAATGAAACTGCGCGGTTCGTTTTGGTGATAATTGACCTAACTTGCCCTTCTGCTATTACGTGGTATCATGGTGGTATCAACATAAATAAGTTACCAACTGTCCAATTTACCCTGTCACTTGACTTCCGCTACGTGCAGAGTATTACGTGTATAGGCCAACTTCCTCCTAAAAACCCAGCTGTATAATGTGGTTATTTTTATATCACCAACCACGTGTTAATATAGCTTAAGATTGGTAAATAGGCCTACCTTAAATGATTATGCAAATAGATTTCGGCTAGTTAAGGCTTTGTTCGTGACTCCATGAATCTACTTGTTAATGTTATGAAATGGCACTATCGTGCGGATTAGCGCTGAATCTGCTGATACATTTTTCTGTATGGTTTATATTCGGTACAGCCAAGGCGTTCCCAACAAATTGCAATGTGAGTATTATGAACTTAGTTTACATACTAATCCTAGATAGCTAGCTGGTATTAACCACCTATAAACTGTAAATTAACAAAAGTTCAGTGAATTATACCCTAAGTGTGACCACTAGATACGCACAATAATCTCAACTTACTTAACTTCGACGCTTTCAATTCGACAAGGAATGTACCGAAATGATTATGTTCAACCATGTTCATTGTTTTGGAAACCCTAAATCTAAATTTAAAATAGCCCGGAAACATTTTTAAAACTAAAAGGCCAAATAAGTTATCGACGGAAAAGAGGATATTCTTGATATGATCTTATTCTCGGCTGGTTTGACCTGGCAGAAAAACAAATATTACTAGACATAAAATAGACATATTTGAACTTGAAAGTGTAACAGCCATACGGACAGCACCCAATACATACCCAATTATTTTAGTTTATTACTGCACTACAGAACGGGAAGTACAAGCTTTTTTGTGTGATTGACAATACACTTACAAGAAAACAATCACAAATATGTCAAGAATAGCCGTCTCTTGTGTTTTGTAATTCGCATGAAAGTGAGTATATTGTTAAAAGAAGGGTCCCGCAAGCACAAAATTGAGCATTATTTGTTAGAAAAATAATTATCGAGCCGAAATTACGTAATTATATATAGAACAAAACACCATACTAGTCACAAAACTGAATAAAAACTGCCATCACTCAACATGCAATTTTTAAAATTCGCGGCGATCGAAAGTCCCGGTGTCGATGACGTCATGGGTTTCGGTGCTCAAATTTGCGCATGTGCATTGTATAACTATGACATCATCGACACTGGGACTTTAGATCGCCGCGAATTTTAAAAAAGTGCATGTTGAGAGATTGCGGTTTTTATTTGTTTTTGTCATAAGTATGGTGTTTTGTTCTACATAATTACAAAAGTTGGGCTCGATAGTTATTTTTCTAACATATAATGCAGGCTTTTATTCTTGCGGGACACCTCCTTTAAATGTGAACAACACAACACCCACTGTTCTTTCCCCAGTTTACCCAATTGCCTGTTGCTAATACCGACGAAGATGAAGATGACACTCTCACATTGAATGACAGGATAACTATAGGATTCACCATACCAGGTGTGATCGTAACGGTTGTAGGTAATTTGATATTCTATATTTCTGTTGAATATTTATGACCCATTTGACATCCTGACGTTGTTGATTGAAAAGATAAGGTCACGTTTTTTAACCTGGGGTACATTTGTGTTACATGGGTATATTTCATGAAATTTCCTCCTTTTGCAGTTTCAGTAGAATATATTAAAATGTTTACATCTAAAGGGTATGAAACCATATATATTTAGAATGCTTATAACCTAAGGATTGTAAATATGCGAACTAGAAATCAAATATACAGGGTGACCTAACATTATACAGGGTGTAACAATTGAAGTTTTATACAAAATGATGATTTACTTTTTTTCTTCCACTGTCTATATGCAGGAGTTATATGAAGGCTAGGGATGTTTTTATTGTGTTTGAGTAAATTACCCATCCAGCCATATGCAACATTAATTGGCCAGCTTATTAGGAAATATATATACAGGGTGGTCAAAATATGCCATTTCAAATACTGAAAAACCCCACTAAATTAGACAAGTGATCAAATATATTGCAATGAGCATAAAAGAGATACAGTTGTGATCAGGTTTGAGTGTTAGCATTAAGGTAAATCATCACCATGACATTAAAAAGTACTGTTTCGCGTGATAATTTAATATACAGGGTGGTTCATCCACAGATTTCAAAATTAATTAATTAGCTTAATTAATACTTTAAGTAAATGGTGTAAAGCATGCTTATATCATTTAGAACCAAGATGACATCAAGACTAAGTATAAGAAAGCTATAAATTACAGGACAGCACTCCATTTTCACCCATATATTACACAGCAATTCCTTCCTCCTCCTCAACCACCCCCGACTAATC
Source organism: Ophiura sarsii (assembly GCA_035610835.1). NCBI lineage: Eukaryota > Metazoa > Echinodermata > Ophiuroidea > Amphilepidida > Ophiuridae > Ophiura > Ophiura sarsii. Next base: position 77,981,317 of record CM069441.1, on the reverse strand, counting down.
ATACTTAACGAGCTATATTAATCAAATCGAAAGTGATAACAAGAAATCCTCTTCAGATTATTAAAGGGTATTAAGTTATCTTTAAAATAAGCCCAAACATAAGTCAATCTGATAGAGGGTTACAAAAATACCAAAGCCTAAAGACAAAAATTCCATTTGCACCTAATATTACACAGCTATCCCTACTCCTCCTCCACTCCCTCCTCCTCCGCTCCCTCAACCACCCTGACTAATTATACTTAACGAGCTGTAATAATTAAAGTAAAAGTGATAGATTTTTTCTCTCTTCAGATTATTAAAAGGTATTAAATTGTCTTTAAGATAAGCTCAAACACAAGTCAATTTGATAGAGAGTTACTCAAATACAATAGCCTAAAGACAAAAAAATCTCTAAAATGTAACAAAACCACCTTTTTGTGGTGCCGAGGTTAAAAAACGTGACCATAACTATATCCAGTACTTATATACCATATTGAAGTGCTACAAATGTAAGACTTTTATAATGATGCAAGTCTACGGATTACTATTTCACAAGATTTGCTTCACTGAGCACTGATAATCACGATTTTGGAGGGGTGGGGTGAGTATGATTTATTTGGTATTTTGAAGAAACAACAATGCATAATAGGAAGACGGTAAGACAAGATGGAAGAAGTCCGTGAACACATTTAAAAAATATTCCTCGATGCAACTGTATATATACACATGGAAAAAAGTATCGCACCACTTTTTTTTGGTTGAAAAGTGCAAATGTGGCCTCAAATTTTGCCACCATGGTGTGATATTAAGGATCATTTGTTTGCGTAAGCTGTCCAACAAAATGTTGTGCAATAAAAGGGCCACATTTTAGTTTGTGACGTAATCGATGTAATGTTTTTTCAAGGCCAAGGGGAAAATTCATGATTTTGTCCAGAAACATTCATGAAACAAGTTTGGGTATAACGCGATATTGAATAGACTTTAAAAACTCAAAAAAGTCATTATATTAGTCACCGTTGATTTTGTTTTTGTTTATTTGACCTAGGTAAACACCTTCGCAATATTGCTTTTGTCATTTGAACTTCTTTAACATTTGACCTATTTTGACCTTAGACCCCATAACCGTTGGGCGTACGAAAAGGGAGCTTTTTTGGTTTAATTTGACCCCAGATGACCTTTGACCTTGGAATACTTAATTGTGTTACCAAAGATTACAACTTTAGAGATTAATCATCGGGCCTCTCAATATCGCGTTATACCCAAACTTTTTTCATGCATGTTTTTGGACAAAAACATGCATTTTCCCCCTGGCCTTGAAAAAACATTACATCGATTACGTCACAAACTAAAATGTGGCCCTTTTATTGCACAACATTTTGTTGGACAGCTTACGCAAACAAATGATCCTTAATATCACACCATGGTGGCAAAATTCGAGGCCACATTTGCACTTTTCAACCAAAAAAAAGTGGTGCGATACTTTTTTCCATGTGTACATGAAAAGGAGAAGAATCCGACATGTTTTCATTGAATTGATGGTATATTCAGAATAGGGTATCAAAATATGTATAACCATATCCAATTTTTGTATTCATAAGAGAAAATTTGAAAAAAGTTTAATATACGTATGTAATGTACGTATCCTTTCTTTGTATCACACAGGAATGATAGCAGCAGTGTACAAGTTTTCATGCAAGCCCAGTAAAACAGGTAAATCTTGCATTCTCCACTCCAGCCACATCTCTTTATTTTTCATATGTATACAGCTGGACCACTTGGTCTTGACATCTCTCTTTCAATATGACCACCATCTATCTATAAAGATAGCAAACAGAATGACTGAAGAACGCTGTAAACGCTCGTGGTCTTGCGAATAATCGTGATAAATGGAATAGTTAGTGACGGAAGAATATCACCTCGTTGACAGCTGTAACCTGCACGAGGAAAGAATTGTATTGAATAAAGACCTTTCTACCTTTTCTCACCGACAATATCATATCCCAAACCGGGATTTCGATTTTTGCAATTTAGTGCTCATTACCCATTTTCAGATAAGTTCAAAATATATAGGTCATACGTTAACATTGTAGGGAAACATAACTATCCTTAACCCACTTCCTTCTATATACCGCCATAGCGGTATGCAAACGGGAAATTGTTGACGTATTGTTATCATGACGCTATCGAATAGAAACTGAAAACCATGTCAAAGGTAAATCATACTGCGAGTATGGCTTACGAAAGTCACAGTTATAATGCAATTGGGAATCATTTCTATGAAATGAAATCAATGATTTCATAGAAACATGCTGATTGGTTATTATCAGACTCGCAATCGACAGCTCCCTCTGCATGGAATACATTGGTCAAGAAACATCAGTTATATAAACGTGTAAATCGGGGCTGATGACCTTGGAGAGAATTACCGGGTTTATCCTTGGTGTAAGACAGCAATAAATTAACATAAAAGTAGAACAAAACCTCTATACAGCTTCATTCCGTAATGGGGTCTTTACACTAGTCTAACTTATGAATGTCTTACACACCAAAGATATACCAATTTCAGAGAAAAAACCACTAAACAGATCAATTTCAGAGAAAAAACCACTAAACAGATCACCTTAAAATCTCAAGGTGTGATAAATGTTAAATATCATTTTATGTAGATTTGAAATTTTGAAAATGAAAATAATTAAAGTAATAGTCATAATGCAAATGGAAAATATGTAATTGTATTTCATGATTAGTAAAACAATGGTATGCTCTGCTAATATAGCGAGTAAACTGGTAGATAGTTGATGCAATATGTATTTCATATGTTCTTATACATAGATGAGGAATCGCAGGAGGATCCGTTGGAACTGATGAAGATGCAAGGTAACAAGTGTTTCTTTGTAATCATGGTGTCCAATTTTAAAGGAATTTGTTTATATGTGATCACTCTGCCTACCTAAAATCTCGTGTTTCTACCGCTCCTAGAAACAATGAATAGATAAATAGATAATGAATAAATGAATGGATAGACAATGCAACTATTAATTGTCACCCAACATGAGTAACTGAGGCACAATGCGGCAGTAGCTAATTTGATTTAAGAGCACAAATTTGGGATATGGTCACAATAAGTCAAATTAATAAAAAGTTTTTTTTCTGATATTTGATACATCTTGTATCCAACCAAAGACTCAGATTTTTGAAAATAAAGAGTTAATCTACAATTGGAGGTATTTGATTTTCATTTACTCTATTGATTAGTTAACCATTGTTAACAAAATCAAAACTTCAAATGTCCATAACTTGACAATTTGTATTTGATGTTTTGAGATTACATGATATTCAATAATCCATACCTTTGGTTAGAAATGTGATAGAATATTGACTACCAAAATGTCCCTTAACTTATACATATCATCATGATATAACTAACTAAATATTTCCCTCATTGTGCCTCATTTACTCGCGTTGGGTCACAATTAACTATAAGATCATGGAAGACTATTAGTATTATTGTATTGTCTTTTGTAAACTTCAGATATTGTACGAAATAAATTCGAAGAGCTGCAGAAAGATTTTTCGGATGAAAAGATACGAATTCGAGAGGCGCAAATCAAAGAGTTACATAATAATAAAACAGAATCTGAGGTAGGAGTGATTTTATGTTAGAATTTTAAAATCTAAGAACAATATTACATCTCGCTACAACTTCTGAATATTTCTGTGAAATAATACTGTAAGCAAGATGATACCTTCAGACATGTCAATTGACAATTAGAATAGACTATATAATAGTTCATCACACTTGACTTAGGGCTGATATCCAAACTCTCAGCGGTGTTACACCGGTATTACACCGATGTTATACCGGTATTACACCGATATTTGTATAGAATATCGGTGTAATACCGGTATAACATCGGTGTAATACCGGTGTAACACCGCTGAGAGTTTGGATGTCAGCCCTTACTAGGCTATAGATATTAAATGGCAATACAATATACATAGAGGGCACTATCATTGATGAACGTTTTGATACATGTTGATAATCGCAGAAGATAGTGGCTATACATGTAGATTATTTATTTGGCATCATATGCGTGCTACGTTAAGTCCTGTACCATTTTAAAATAAAGTCTTGGTGGTTATCATTTAACATGGTTTTGAGAATAAAACAAAAGTTTTAATTTTACATGTAATAAATGTGAATTCAAATTATGTTATAACAGCCATCATTCATTCAAACCTCTTACGGACTAGTTTCTTTGTGGTCTTTTTTATTTATTTTTATTAATACATCATTCATTGAAAATGTCAGGAAAGAGAAAAGATGATTCAAATGCTTTTGATGACGGCAGCGGAAGTTCTTGCTGAACGTCGACAGCTTATCGAGTTTGTTAATCAGCTAAGACGAGTCGATGGTGACAACGATGAGGAATATGATGAAGTAATGAAACGATACACTGATGACTGTGAAGATGTGAACAATTTGAATGACTTTAAGATGACACTGCATGGTCACGTAAATAAAAAGGTAACGCTTTCTCGGTTTAATTTTAATACATCATTTGTCAGTAGATGTCCGGATTAATAAATATCCGCTAAAGACATATATCGTCGTTGGTATTAAATAGTGTGTACGTCAAAATGTTAAACAAATATATGTAAGAGAGTTTTTTTCACCATTTTTTAATTTTTTATTCTCATTCTTAAACAATCATACTTTAGACATTTATCAAAGAAATAAGTACATTTTATTGTCCATATTTGACAACTTTTACCCCTGCTAGGATCGAATAACCCACAAACATTCCATCCAATCACATGCGATGAGTAAACCATGCGTAAGCGTCGTGGCGCCGCCATAAACGAAGGAAAAGCGCTAAAGACGCACTGCAGAAGTGCGCGTTAGAGAACAAACCACGCAGTGTGAAGGTCGGGCGCACTGTTAAAACGTAAGCCCCACCTCCCCGTGTTAAGTTGTCTCATCTAGATGTCGCCGATTTCTCTGAGAATCAATGAGATTGCTTAAACTTTCTTAGCTGTTTAAGAATACCCAATAACTATCAATTGCGTTTCAATCAATGATACTGTAAATGGAACCGTCAACTAATTCTATGCATTATCATTAATGATTGCACATCTTTTATTGCAGAAGACCGATACTGAATGCGATATGGTCTGTTTGACCAGTAAAATGATAACTGTTCTAGCCAGCGTGAATTCAATCAACACTGCTGTAAAACAACGGATTTGTGAGATCGGTAGACGGTCTTCGCTGGATGATTCAGAGACGGGGGTGAGTAAGGGACCGTTCATTATTTATGGTGGAGGGGGGGGGGGGGGGGACAAATTCGAGACTCGTATGTTAAAATTACCTACCCCCCCCCCCCCCTACAGTTGAAACTGAAAATCACATGACCCCCCCTGCTAACCAGTAGCTTTTTACATAACCCCCCCCTCCCCGAAAAAAATCAACTTGTCACATACTTAATTAAGGGGCTGTCTTTACCTTTGGAATTTTGTTCATGGATACGTTGGCAAATTTTGTTTGTGCCCTATCTGAACGGCCAATAATTTTATGATGCCCCTTCTTTTTATTGTGAGAAATAAGTAGTGGCGAGCGTAGCGATCTGGATTTTTTTCTTCATATTTAAACATTTTGGGTGGTTTTGTGAGTCTTTATAACCCGAACAAGTTAGAACATTCTGAGCAGAAACGTAAACGTATAATCCAGTGAAACATTCTACTTTTGTGAGCATTGGTGCAAAGCTGAAATGAGGTGAAAAGCATGCAATAAATCACATTTTTAAATCATGAAATTGGATTTTGTAACATTATACACCCTTTGGCTCTGTTTCGACCGTTGATGATTATATAGATGTTTTTCCACCATATCATCGATTTGCTGTCCAGAAGTCGTCTCATAGTAAAAGTTTTTGAAGTCGATGGGTTTTAAGAAAATATGCGCGAAGCGCAGAAAAAAAAAAGGCATTTACAAACTATAGCCTCTAAAATCACTCCAATCACCACCATCTTTATAGTTTAAACAAATTTACACAACCCCCCCTGTTCAAGAATAAAAAGTTACATAACCCCCCCTATTTCAACATATGAAAGTTACATGACCCCCCCTATAGTTTACCCCCCCCACCTCCACCATAAATAATGAACGGTCCCTAATGAAAACATACTCGTTTTGCTAAGGCGGAGCTGCGAATTTATATAGAAGGCAAGGGTTACCAATACCAATATTGTTCTCTTGTCCGAATAGATTCACTTATAAGGCGAGGGATCCATACCAGATGACAACATCTAGCACCCGGTGCAACATTTCATTGGATTTGACTATTGTCAATATAAGGCTAATTGCCGATGATACAGCTTGTGATTTTCAAGTATTATTTGACTAAAGCGGTTAAGTGTTTGAACACTTAATAGTTTCAGATAATAGTGTAATGCAGAGCGATCAATACTTTATAGTCATCGTATTTATTTATATTTCTGAATGGCAGTTATACTCTTAATGTACCGTGCGCAACATGTTATAATCTGGTATAGAAACCTCGCCTAAACAGTTCTTATGATTATTTGGTTTTACCTTTGAGGGTCTAATGTTTGAGTCATTTTTATATGACAGACATATACTTCGTAATCTTGCGAATTTATTTCCCTTTGATTTCAATATACAATATAAACACATGCTATATCCGGAGGGCGGAGTATTTGGCAAGCAAAAAGCAGAGAGTTCAGCCAGAAAGTATCTGCAACATGTGAACTTACGCTTATGTTGGAGATTCTCCTTGCGTTGACGCTCTACCCACTTAACTGCCATGACTGCTGTCATCACAATGGGCTATTCCATTTGAAATCCGTACACCCCTACGGAAGACATTACCTTAATCTTCCACAAAGGGAGTATGAATATCAAATAAAGTTAGGTGATCCAATGGATAACCGACCGAAAAATGTACCAGTCTGTAAATTTTAAAGTACTCGTAGATTTATCTTTACATAATATATAAATAGTATTCTTATTATTGAAATAAAACAGTCCTGTTCACAACTTGACGATCTGAAGAAAGCGCTTGACGAACAAAAACAAGTGATAACCGGCAAGACAAAGGAGATTGAAGAACTGGACATCGCATTATCACGTGAAAGGTTAAAGGCCACTCAACAATCGGAAACCATTGAGAAGGTACCGTTGATGTTTTTATTTTCCTATGAATGAACGACACATCGTCCTGATCAGTGTTCACTAATACCTGCAAGAGCTACATTGTAGGAGTACGCCCACAATGCATAGAAATACATACAAAATGACAAGTACAAACATGCACTATGGACTTGAAAGTGCGTGCAAAATGGTAGGAATCAACATTCTGGGAGTAAAATATACGCCCGTAAAGACATACAAATTTAAAACCACCTGGAAACCTTCTGCACTCTGGGGTACCCCCACAATGCAAATAACGCCCAGAGTGCATCTTATTACGTATATTTACACCCACAATGTAGCTCATGTAAGACCTAACACACGCAGTTCACTGCGCATGCTTAATATTACAACATTCCGCTACTAAACCAATCAGAGCCATGAGGTCGTGCTTACGTTGTGCTCATCACGGATGTCCGTCGGACCAATTTGAGAGGTAGATTGACCTTTACGCAAGGTCAAGCTACTGTAACGGGCGTGTATTGCAGCCTTAATTTGTGGCTTTGATTGTAGAGGGTGTTCAAATCCGTCATTTAGTATTATGCGTCATTGTTCTGGCGACAAAATTTTTCTGAATTTGATTATTATTTGATGCGACTTATACTAAAGTGTCAAATATTCAATGATGGAATACAAAGTTCGTGCAAAATTAGGCAAAGAAAGTTGTTTAGTTGTCTTGTACAGCCGGCTGCTATTTACAAAAGATTGATTATTTCTTCTTCTTTTGATATTAAAGAACCAAACAGTTTTATTTCTGGGCGAAAAATAAGGTGTCAATATTGGACCGCAACTGTAAAAACAAGTGAACACACCCCTACAGAATGCTTTATGATGAAAATCAAACAACTATGTGAAAAAATTGCCTTAAATTAGAAGCAGATTTCAATTATGATTTAGTTATGTGCTGTAATGGTTTTTTAAACGTAGTATACAATCAAAATGAATTTATGAGATCAGGAAAGTCTTTCCTGATTGTCAAACTTCATTCTAAGAGAGAAAAAAAATGTGTGTAAAAAAGGAAAAATATCATATAATATTGCTTTAAAAGTCACATTTCTTTTCTATGGACAAACTGTGGAACCGTGCGAATTCATTTCGCTTTGATTTTACTTAACTCATAATTGTAAGGTCCATTGTAAGTTAAATTTTAAGCAAAGGAGTTACACGAGGGACTATGATGAATGTAAAAGTGCCATATCTGCAATATAGAATATAAGCACATTCTATGTCTGGAGGGCGGAGCATTTGGCAAGCAAGAAGCAGAGAGTTGAACAACATTTAGGGCGGGCAAATTACTTAGTAGTTTAGGCAATTAACTATGAAATTCCTCACACACCCCCACCACTGAATCGGCAACATGTGAACTTACGCTTATGTTGGGGATGATTCTTATGTTGTCAACCCTCTAAACAGCGGTCATCACAATGGGCTATTCCATTTGAATTCCATACACCCCTACGGAAGACATTACC